>JAHTLZ010000114.1:15942052-15953512 GCA_023846285.1 Phrynocephalus versicolor
ATTGGCCCAATGTTTCTAGCCCTGGCCTGTCTCCTAATCCAGGCAGGGCCACTCAACGTGTCCTTGGAAAGGGTCTGTCCGTATTGGCCCAATGTTTCTAGCCCTGGCCTGTCTCCTAATCCAGGGTCCGTATTGGCCCAATGTTTCGCCGTTGGACATGGCTGGTCTGAGTGAGACCCTAATACCTGCCTTCCTTGGTGCTTCACACAGTTCCCTGGGGTTTAGGCGCCAAACTGCTAACAAAGTGGTGAGGAAGCACTTTACAACAACCTACCTCAAAGACTGATTATCAGGGGGCTACTAGCTCTCCTCCTTACAGCCTTAAAGAAATAGACCCACCCAGTTCTCCTGCTTCAACTCTGTCTCCCTGTTTGGCAACTCCCGTTCTCCTGGGGTGGCAATAGAAACTCTGCCTCCCAAAGCAGGATCAATCCTCCCTACTGGCACTTTGCCTTTCTGCCTTCCCAATCCCTAGCCTGGGTGGCTGGTATCCTCTAAGCCTGCGTCTAGGCTACCCTTACCTGTAAGCAAGACAAGATGCTTCCCTGCCTGCCGTGCCCTCTGCCAACAAGCCTGCCTGTCAGACTCCACCAGTCCCGGCTTTGAGCATGCCTTCCAGTTGCTTATTATCATTCAACCTCCTCCAATCTGCACTTCTGGCTTCCCAGTCCCATACTTTGTCATCTGAGCTGGTCTGTGAGTCAAGTGATCCACAAAGAAGGGCTGTGGAAAGGGAAAGACAGCTGCTCCGCTTCTATTGGGATTGGGAGTTTTAGGGATGATACATGCCTCTCTGCAGGAAGTGCTGCCGGTGTGTGTGTTTTTTTCTCCTCCTCCTCTGCTGCTCCTCTTCACTCACAGCTGCATTGCACTGTGAATGGAGGGACCAGGAAGCCTCAAGGTCTGGTTCTTGGTGGATACTCTGACCCAACAGGAATGAGTGATTCTGGGAGCTGAGGTGCAAAACATCTGCAGACACCTAGTTCAGTTTCCTCCGCCACTCTTTCCACTGGGCTGCCAGCTCTGCCTCACAAAGAAGGGAAACGTACTTGCAGTGTGTGTCCTCCAATCAGAAAGTACCATGTGTGGATCCTGGTGCTATGCTGCTGATGCTATTGCTAGTGCTGACTGACCCTGTCATACCCTATTTGTCGTCACGTTTTCTTTGACCCGAAGGCTGCTGGAAAAGAAAAACTACGGGTTGCAAATCTAGGTTGTGATTGATGATGATGATTGAGTTATGGGAACACTCATCAGGAACAGCTGGTGGTGGGCTTAGGGTTAGGGTTAGGTGGGATGTTTAGGCCTCTGCTACTCTGCTCTCTGGGCTGCACAACGCTGTGTTTCACAACGAAGGGCATGGAGATGGAATGCCGGCACGGCAGTTAGGAGCAGTCTACCAGCACACAGCTGGGAAAGAAAGTCAGAAAGCTTGGCTTGCTGTCCTTTTGGAAGCCTGTGTGGCTCTAGCTCTGTGTCTTCTCCCTGCCTGCCTGTCAGCCCCCCCCCCACTTCCGGCTTAGCGGAGGCCTTCCAGCCGCTTCTCCTTCAGCCTAACAGCACGGTCCAGTTAGTGCTTCAAGTTCAGCCCTGTCGCCACTCCCCTCAAGTTGCCCATGCAGCAACCACGGCTGCGCCCGCCTCTAGGCGAAAAATCACTTGAGGAGAAGAAGACCAACAGTAACAGTGCAGTGCATTCCAATTTGTTTAGAACTGGGGGACTCTGTCATCCCAAAAGGGGGGGGGGGTTCTTCACACAGTCTAAGTTGGGAAATCCCTAGACAGAAGGAGGGGAGATTCGGTGCCTCTCCTTCTACCCCCTCTAGTCTGGCCTTCTGGCCTCCACTACCCTTCTGGGCTGCACCCACTGTGGCTCACAGAGAAGGGCATTGCGGTGGGTGGCTTGTGTGCTAGAAAACAGCCGTGGGCCCGTGATTGCTCTCCTCAAGTGGCTTGCGCAGCCACCTCATGCGAAAGCACCCTTGGACTCTGCCTGGAACAGTGACAGGCCTCTGCAGGAAGTAGTGCCGCTGTGTGGGAGTGTTGTCAGCCTCCGGACCGCTACTTAGTCTTCACTGGGCTGCCATAGACTCTGGCTCACTAAGAAGGACAACTTACTGTCGTGCTGGTGGCCCTCTGTCACCATTATAAATAGAACAGCTTATCACAAAGTTCCAGGCTTGGCTGTTGGAAGTGTGGAAGTTGTGATTGACCACGAAGGGCATGCCACTGGGCTGGGCTGCAATGCACTGTGTCTCTCTGTGAAGGGAGGGACAAGGAAGCCTCCATGTTTGGAGACTCTCTTGATGCACACTCTGTTTCCTCCCCCACTCTTTCCACTTGGCTGCCAACTGTGTCTCACAAGGAAGGCAGAAGTTGAGACCACACCCACCCAAATAAATGAAGTGTTTGCCTCGGAGAAGGACTGAGTTTGGAGGCAGTTTGGCACTGCTGCTGCCGTTGAAAACAACGTGTTTCCCTTGTGGAAGGCGTAGGTTTTGGGGTTCTGTTACTCTTTCCATGTCCTGCAACCCACTGTGGTTCACGAAGAAGGGCATTTTCCTGGCGTCCTCCTCAGGCCATTCAGCCACGCTAGGGAGCTGGAGCTTCCTGGCAATGATCCTCCCCTACGGAGGCCCTGTGGCCTCAGACTCAGGCTATGTGGCCTCCTCCTCCACTCTTTCCTCTGGGCTGCAAGACGCCGTGTCTCACACTGAAGGGAGTGCCTGAATTTGAACAGCGTTGGTACGTACAGCACCACCAAGAAGACTTAGTCCAAAAGTGACATGTGGTGGTGCATCGCATGGAAGTGTGTTGCCAGACCCAACCCAAGGTGATTGGCCTCCTCCTCCAGTCTTTCCTCTGGGCTGCACGACGCCATGTTTCACACAGAAGGCGGGTACTGTTTTGAAGAGCGTTGGTACATACAGCACCACCCAGAAGACTTAGTCAAAAAGTGACAAGTGGTGGTGCATCGCAGGCAGTGTGGTGCCAGACCAGACTCAAGGGATGATACATGCCTCTCTGCAGGAAGTGCTGCCGGTGTGTGTGTTTTTTTCTCCTCCTCCTCTGCTGCTCCTCTTCACTCACAGCTGCATTGCACTGTGAATGGAGGGACCAGGAAGCCTCAAGGTCTGGTTCTTGGTGGATACTCTGACCCAACAGGAATGAGTGATTCTGGGAGCTGAGGTGCAAAACATCTGCAGACACCTAGTTCAGTTTCCTCCGCAACTCTTTCCTCTGGGCTGCAAGACACTGTGACCCAAGGGCAGTGGCATTTAAATTCCTGTCATGCCGTTCAGCTCCATCCATCCTTTTTATACTGGAGCTGGCAATGAGCCTGCCGCACTCTGGCTCTGTGCTGTGGTGCTCTCATACTCTGCCTTGTGGCCTGGCCGGAGTGGCCGCCCTTACTCTGGCCTTATGGACGCGTCGACGTCGACCATAGAGATAGTCCTCCTCCTTGTATAGCCTAGTGGGCTGGGCTGTGGGCTGTAAAACTTAAGTCAGAGCAACCCAGAGCCCTATGCCATTCCCATCCTATTCCCTACCAAAACTATTCCTGGCTGTATACTAGCTACTAGGTACGTAGGTACAACGTAGCTTTAACCACCTCAGGCTCTAACTGTAGTGCTCCTAATGCTGCTGACCAATCCATGACCAAAAGCAGGGTTGCATTGGCTTTGGCTTTATTGCTGCTTGTCCTTTACGTGTGTGTGACTTTGTCTGTGAAGTGTGAATGCGAACTGAAGCCAGAAGGACCTTGGAGATGGGGGGGGGCAATTTGAGAGTACTAGAGGAGTAGAGTAGACCCCTCATCCAGATTTGGGGAGGAACGGAATGTCTTTCTCCTGCTGCCTCTGAGAGAGGTGGAGGGGAGATGGGATGGATTCAAAACCAAACAACGAAAAAGTACAACAAACAGGCACGTCAGCCAGACCAAGTAGGGTGGCTGCTGGCTGGTTCAGCATCAGCAGATTCAGCACAGCAGCAGACCAAGAGGAAAACGAAAGAAATGCAAATTTGTTTCTACCCCACTTTGTTTGCTTAGGATGCACTAGCCTTGTAGTACAGCAACAAGTCCATCACCCAGGCAACTGTATTTCGCCTGCTCGTTTGCGGGACCCGCGCCCGCCCGCGCGCCTGCGCGCTAGCCACTCCCCCTGCCGCTGCCGCCGCCCACGCATGTCCCCCCGCGCCCCTGCCGCCCGCGCTACGCCCGCAAGCCGCCCGCAAGTCTCGATCGGACGTCAAAATGCGCGAAATCGCGGCAGAAACGAAAAAACGAAAAACGAAACGACTAATTTTTTTCGATTTTTCGCAAAAACGGAAACGAAACGACTCGGACCCTAGCCGAAAACGAACACGAAAACGAAGTTTTTTTTCTGAGTCGTGCCCATCTCTAGTCATGGGAAATGGGTGTGTGTAGGTTATCTTGATGAATCACAAATCTAAGCAAATCATCATTTTCTGATTCATCCCCATCTCTAGTGATTACTATACTGGATGCAACTAAATTCAGACATGTCCTATCATTTAGGGTTCTGCTCAGACCTTGTATACGAACAACATTTCATATAAGGTTGCTCTCTATTGCAAACCAAAAACTGTGGCTTCTTCTGCTGAGTCGATTCATCTCATATTAGATATTTCTATTTTCTATTTCTCCCACCCATTTTTCATAGCAGTATAGTCTTATCTGGACACTTCTGTATTTCCATTATTTGTGCGTCATTGCAGAATAGACTCAGGTTACTTTGCTGAGGCTAAAGAGGAGGTGTGGATGCGGGGGGGGCAGGCATAAGAAGGGGGAACCAGTGCCCCACCCCTGCCAAAGCCTCGTGAGGCCCCAGCCTAGTCTCGCCCCTCCTCCCGGGCTGGGCAATGCGTCCCCGGGTCTGGACAGGCTACAGCCGGAATGGCCCAATTTAGGTTACTCTCTAGTGAGTCTTCAGGCATGTCTTAATTGAGCACCCACTTTTCTGCTTTGCTGTCTTGTCTTCTGCATCTGTATGGCTCTCCTCCAATACCACATTTGAGTTGATTTTTGTCCCTCTTTTCCTTTTCTTTCTTTCACACAATATGGATGGTTTTCACTAATAATGCATGGCATCCTTTTTTCTGCAGTTAATGTGGGCATGATATTATGAAGCAGTAACAGGCCATTTCCTGGCTTTTTGAATCATGGACACAAAAGCAGAATATTCACATTTGTAAGACAGAGGGTCTTTTTTTATGAATTGAATTATAAATCTGCTCCAAAGACTCCTTTTATTCTATTCAGCTGGCATTGCAAGATTCTTATCTAAATGCAAAACCAACTTTCTCAATTAAAGAAGAAACGATGATTCAAATATATTCTGAACACATAGACTATAGACATAAAGCTTAACCGATGAATGACAACATCACTTACAAAATGATGAACAACTTTGATCAGATTTTTAAAAATGCTTTTTATGCTGACTGTTCTTTATCTTAGCTTGTAATCAGACAGTAGTTGGCATATGAAAATCAACTGTATTATGAACACAGACACACTGGAAGGAAATGTTCAATAGCATAAAATTGCAAACACATTTCCAGTTCAAATAATTTAATTTTTAAGGACATATCCTTCAAATATTTCTCTCATGATATATTCTTTCTTCAAGAAATTCATGAGCAAGCAGAGCATTTGAGGTTTCTTGGCTGTTAAAGAAATGCAGCTTGCAACAATCACAATAAATAGATGGCAACATGCTATGGTCACAATGTAGTCACCACTCATATTATTCCATGGGCAGGAGGTTCCTGCCACTGACCTCTTATCTTCTCAGTGCTTTTCCCACAAGCAGACCACAGCTCTCATGGGAAAACTGTGGTGCCTGAGTGTGTGCATCTCGCTAGATCCACCCAGACCTGCTTAACAATTTTACAGTTGTATTTGTTCCAGTTATTAAAACAAAGTTGTTTGAAATAACATGACCACAGTATATGTGACTTTGAGGAGAAAAAAAACACCTGAAAATTGACATTAGTGCTTCTCCTGATACACTCCTTTAATGAGAATCGAATAGAATCACCTATGTATGTGTTACCATGGGAACAACAAAATGTGATAGACATTCATTCATAGCTGTCTGATCTGTGAATTCCAGAAATTGTACTATGGAATATGCCAAGACTGACATCGCATAGAGACTACTGATGTCCTGCTATTTAAAATTTTGTATTGCTAATCTGATTATTTACTGATTGTATTTTCTTACTTTACTGTGTCTTTAGCAACCTTGACATTATTGATGAAGGAAGATATGGAATTCCTATAAGCCAAGTCAAATGTTACCCCCCAATGAAAATAGGCCTATTTAATGATTTGTTAGTCAGTATTTATCTAAGTCCTATAGATTTCAGTAGCTCTGCAGTTGTTGTGGCTAAACTGAATTTAGGCCTGAATAGCCCTGGCTAATTAGGCCCCCAGTGTGCAGAAATTAAACCCTTGTGGAAAGCATGGAGAAGACATGAATCTTATCTCATCTGCAACAAATTATGCATCTTGGAAGTTGTATACTTCTGACTCTTAATGAAGCCTTATATGTCCTACAAATATACTTCTGTATCTCTTATTTTATACATATAAACAATGCTGCATTTGATTTTAGTCAACAGCAACTAGAAAACTTTGGTCAGCAAGCTGCGGCAGGAAGAGTTTTTGTTAATCACAAGGCTTTTAGACATTTTGAATATTTAATTGCCCCTATTCAGTATCACAGTTAAACACTGACAAAAGTTGAAATACATAAGAGCTACTTTACGTGAATATATTCATTTATTATCTTCATTTAATAGATGCCTTACTCTAGTAAAGGCATCTCTCTTTCTCTTTCTGCACTTTCTGTGATGTTGACATTTTGTCTCTATTATTAGCTAACATTTTGTTTCACAGACATTTTGTTTACTAAATTATTATATGTTATATTTTGTGGTGGACAGGAAGCCTCAGCTGTAGTGAGGCTACTGGGAAAACTGACACAAATTATGAACTATCACTTTTATTCAGTTCCTGATAGGAAGAGTCTTTTGTCTTTGTATTTTCTATAGACACTAAAACTATGGATTATAAAAAATATTCTTGCACTACAAATCTCACAATTCTCCATTCTGGAAGTTTTGCCTGACAGATAAGACATCTTACAGACACCTAAATATAGCTCACCCGGAGAAAAGGCCTCAAGCAGAAAGTTTTGAGGCTGAATTTATCCTAGCTCCACCTAAATTCTTGTTCTAAAACAAATTTCCAGCTAGCATTGGGACAGGAAAAGGAAGCATGGGTAGGCGTAGGCCTAGCACAGCCTCAAAACCTTCAGGTGGAGACACATTAGATATCTATCTGTGAAAATTGTGGTCTAAGAAATCCAAAAGTCCTGTAACTACTTGAAATTGTTATAAGGATAGGTGTGGAGATGGTCAACATAATGCCCCCCTTGAGCTTTATAACATAATTTTACCTTCAGAATGGAGAAGACATGAATCTTATCTCATCTGCAACAATATGCAAAAGTGTGATGTGAAGGAAGAAAGGAAGAATGACAGCCATTAAATCATACAACATGGGCATTCATTCTAAACTAGAGATTGCCATGAAATGAAAAACAAAATGCTGTTTTGGCATTTCATTACTTAATAAATTACTTCATTACATAACAAAACGGTAGGACGTGTTTTGTCATGAAACAAAATGAAATGCCATTTTCCCTCTAGAAATGAAATGATTTGTCCTAAAGGAATCAATGGCAGGGGAGCTCAAGCTCTTCCTTCTAAGCCCATGAAATTTGGAAAGGTTTAGGGGTTAGAGGGCTGAGTTATTAAGTTCCAAAGGAGGTTCCCCTAGGAAAAAATCTTTCTAATTGAGTCAGAAGCCAATAACAGCCTCCCGTGGGTGAGTGATTAGCGCCGCTGTGACTTGGCTTCCAAATCCAGTTAGAAAGATTTTTTTCCATAGGGGTGCTCCCTTTGGAGCTTAATAACTCAGCCCCCTGACCCCCAGACCTTGCCAAATTTCAGGAGCTTACAGGAAAGAGCTTGAGGAAGCTCCCCTGCCATTTTTTTGCCTGTACGACCCAGGGGAGCATAGCGTTTCATTTCATTCGGTTACAAAACTACTTTAAAAACTCATTACTAACAAAACGAAATGAAACTACAGTAATTACACTTAAGAAACGAAACGAAACACTCTTTTTTCCGTTTTGTGCCCATCTCTACTTTAAACATGAAGTCCTGACACCCTTGTGCTTGTAATAAACCAGATATATGTAGACACAGACGTATCAAATAATTCTTCAGATATTTCATTTCAAGGGCAAAAAGTAAGGAAAATGAAGTGGAAAACCCCCAAACTCCCTTTGTATCCATGTTTTGCCCTGATTCTATTATGTGCTCTGCCTAAAAGGGTCTCAGGTCTGTGAGCTAATTTCAATACCTCTACTAATAAGCCCTCTGTGGACAGGTCCCTACTGATGTGGAGGTTTCAGCTGATGTGCCCTGTATGCTTATGTGCACCAGCCGGCAGGAACCAAGGAATCCACTGTGACTTGAGTTTGACAGCTATTTTTAAGAGCATTGAAGCTGTTCAGAGAGAACAGTTGGACACACACACATTTATTCCTCCCACAGTCATCTTTATTCATTCAGGTTTTTCAGAATTTTAAAATGGAACAAACAGTTGTAGAATGGTTTAAGCAAGGGGCTCGACTGTACAGGGTTAGGAAAAGTTATTTTTTCGTTCCACAGTTCCTAGAATCCCCAGACTGCATGCTCTGTAATCAATCTAACTTCTGCGCTATAGAGCCATGCATGTCTCAGGGAATAAATGGACCGTGTCCCCCACGTAAGCCTTTTATTGGCTTTTAAGATCTTTAGACAAGGCCCTTCTCTAGGCTCCATTGGCATCACAGGAACATTTGATGGGGACCGGAGACAGGTCATGGAATGCTCTCCCTCAGGAGGTTAGGTTTCCACCCTCCCTTTTATCCTCCTGAAGACAGCTAAAGACTTGCTTTTTTTAGGCAGGCTTTTAGTAACAGTTACTCTCCTCTGGATGATTATGGCATGTGGTCATTTTAAGTGTGTTTTCAATGTTAGACTGCCTTTTTAATTACTAATATATGTTTATTTTATTTGCTATTTCTTAGAAATTTACTGTGGCTTTTCATCTTCATTTAATCATTATGAGCCACCTTGGGTCCCTGACAGGGAGAAATTAAAAGAAACAAGCTGGCCTAGAAATGAAACAAACGCAAAAAGTTTCAGGGAGGGTTTTTGCTTTGTTCTGTTTTGTGTTTGTATTTCCCTATATTGAGGCTGTTCCTACAATTATTATCATGATGATGATGATGATGATGATGATGATGATGGTGATGCAGAATTCACACAAAGTCTTGTATTTTGTGAAAAATATAGAGGGGTTTTGTTTTGTTTTTGTATTTCCCTATATTGAGGCTTTTCCTGCTCCTCCTGCTGCTCATGGCGCAGTGGTTAAATGCCTGTATCGCAGCTAAAACTGTGCTCATGACCTGGGGTTCAGCCTTCCATCCTTCTGAGGTTGGTAAAATGAGTACCCAGCTTGCTAGATGGGCAATGTGTAGCCTGCATAATTAAATTGGAAACTACCCAGAGAGTGCCTGAAGCACTATATGGCAGTATATAAGCAGAACACTTTGCTTTTTGCTTTTGCTGCTGCCGCTTCTGTTAACAATTTACAGAAAGTCTTGTATTTTTTGAAAACCTACTCATCCTTACATTTTACATGAAATACAGTTTTGAATGCAGAAATGCAAGATTATTCCTGAAAATACAAGGTTAGAAGCAGCTGCTGCCATTACTACCAAAAACATGGCCCAAGTTTCCATGCAGGAGTGGAAAATCTCTCAGCAGCTGGACATTTGTTGGGCGTGACTAAATCTGAGTATTTGTTGCTTAGGTATGTGTGTGCAAGCAGTACTTGCTCTGTTAGAGCACTTTCCACTCATACAAAAACATCCTCACCTTTCTCCATGTGTAATATCCATTCTTTTAGAAGACCAACAGTTCTTGCCCTCAAGGGAGATAGAGTCATAATGTTCTTGGATTTACACCAGCCATTTTTAGTAACGAAGACACAAACTTCTTTTATATTGGTTCTAACTTTGTCACAGAATGCTTTCTGGAAAGCTCCTGCTTCTGTCCTTTGTCGGTGTGTGTGAGAGTGAGTGTGTGTGTGTGTGGGGTCTTTTCAACAAGGTAGAATTTTTTTAGCACCGTTTACAGACACATTATGCTTAGAATTATATCCTGTACTGCTGTTATGAAAATATCCTGTCAAGCTAAAGCCAAACCAACTAAAAGTCAGAAAGGTTTCCTCTGAAGAGGGCTTACTTTGAAATCATTTTTGTTGTTTTTCTTTTCTAGGTAAGTGGACGTTTTCTCATTCATTGCTGCTGCGAAGGTTTTGATTACTGTGGTAAGTGCTCTTCATAGAGTGATTACAGTATAACTGATTTGCTTCTCTCTTAAATAGTGCTATCTGGGGAACCCAACTAGTTAGATCATGCTGAATCCCATAGTCTATGCTAGCGTTTAGCTCTATAGATTTTATCTCTGCTGGGTTGATTTGGAGATTCTTCATTGATAAACACAAAGTTGGTTTTCTTGAGATTTTGTGCAGAATAGAGTCCTGTAAATTCTGTTAATTATATGGGGGAGGGGAAGCTTTTAACATTTGCTGCTTCTCATGTGCAATATTGCTCACAGCACTGCTGATTGCTATTAGCAACAGTAAATGCAGTGTTTGGTACTGGTAGGTAAATATTAGGGTTTTTAAAAAAAATTCATAATATTATCTTTGGTTGGCTGTATGTTACCTATTGTGGGTTATGAATGCCTGTTCTAATTTGTTGTCTAGAAATAGTTTCTGTTTGATTATAATATGAATATATTCTAAATGTCACACTGCAGGGTTCATTGAGTCCTAGCTCTTGTTATTTTGTAGTGGCATATTATTATTCATTAGCTACTGTGACAGATTTTGTTCTGTACATTAAATACATTCAGGTTCCTGCATAAATTAAGTGCTGTAGGTGCAAGAAGGAGGAGGAAAATAAACAGCAGGAATTTGCTTTGCTGAACTTAAATGCAATTGGAATTAATCTTACACACATTCAAATACATTTGTTGTTAAACAAGCAAGCCATGGAAGAATTTGCTTTCTTGACATATTTGAGAAGCAAGCAGTTACCAACCTAGATTATTACAGTGGTCCCCCATCCTTTCATATACTGTGGTCCCGCTATATTGTGGGACCGAAGAACCCCAAAAGGGCTTGAGTGAGGGCGCTTTTACACAACCCCTAAAATCCGAGGCAAAGGGCTCCCAGATCCGGAGCTTTAAAAAGTTTTGTTGGAGTATTTGGTGCTTACAGGGTTAAAACCAAATCTCCTGTCA
>JAHTLZ010000114.1:15963350-15986064 GCA_023846285.1 Phrynocephalus versicolor
CACACACACACACACACACACACACACACACACACACACACACACACGAGCAAATGTAAAGTACCTGACCAGAAGCTTAAGGGAACATCTTTACAATCTGGCTTAAATCCTTTAGAACTGAATGTAAGATGAAGCTCCCCTTGGGAGGGAGTTCAGAAGATTAGGCAGAGCTCTCCAGGAAACCCCCCCCCCGCCTCTCTTCTTTGCCTCTTTGAAAATCTTAATAACTGGGTGATCATACAGTATATGAGAGAGATGATTCTTAATATATTTTGAGCCTGAATTAAAAATATACTAACGGCCACCACCCACACTTTGAGCCTGTAAGAAAAAGTGAGAAGCTGGTGGAGCTGTTTAGCATGGACATAAAAAACTCAGTGAAGTGTTTCAATGCACAACTATTGGTTGTATGGGTTGTAGGTATTGTATAACAATCAGTTTTCTGTCCCTGTTCTATCTACTGTGATGCATTTCCAACAGAACGTAGGAAGATACATTTATAAAAGGACTCATTGTTTTTTGGCATCCATGCTCTTCTTGGTATCTGTGTTATTTCTATCCATGCTCTGCCTGCACAAATAAAGTTTTGTACAGTGTATTATTAACGCATTGTGTTTTCATTGCAAGCAGGCCCAGTAATCAATTCCAACAATGCATCTTGCAAATGTTTACAAAACGATGAAAAGAAAAAAATCCACCAAGGATTATTTCTCTTGCCACTTACAATGGATAGGCAAATGGCATAATACCTGAGAAAAAACCCTTACATGCCTTGAAACCCCTTTTAAAAATTACTTCTGTACGTAAGTAACTGTTCCATCTAAGTAACTTAGCTGTTATTTTTTTTTTTTACAACTGAAAGGTAACTTTGTAAATTTTGGTTGATTACTTGTTACTGGAGATGTGAAGGACCGGGAGGGGGGAATGGAAAAATTCAGGGGAAAACATTTCCCCTCTCCTTTTCCCCCATGAATCCTTTTTGGGGTTTATTTTTGTTTTTGTTTTTTTGAAAAAATGGAAAAAATTGAAAAAAGAAAAAGAAAAAATTATTATGAAATTATTTAGTTTAACATGATGAATAAAAAAATTTAAGACAGGGTCTTCAAATATTTTCCAAATCACTTCTATAAAATATCATTGAAACTTAGTTCCACTTCCTTCTATACATTTTCCCCTCTTCATTTTTATGAGAATGAGGTATTTTTATTTAATAATATGGAGAGGAAATATGAATAATTGTTAATTCTGGATTTTTAAAGATTGTTTTATAGAGGGTTTTTTTGTTCCACGTAAACTTGTAAACAGTTCAGGAGATTGTTACTCCATTTGTTACTTACAATTACAAATAAATATTATTTAAAAAGTAAATTCCGTTTGTAATAATTGTTTGGATACATTATATTTTAATATGCTAGTTGTGAAAATTTTATGTTAAGTCGAATTGTTCATAGTCATATATTTTATGTTCCTAAAGTAACAGAATGACTTTTAAGCTGTAAAGGGGGGGGGGTGCTAATGTAGCATTTTTCCAATTTTTCTGAAAATGTCTGTTTTTTTTTTCTGAAAAAAACTGGGAAATGTTTTTTTTTCTGAGCTTCAAAGTTTCCAGAAATTTTATATGTCTACTTGTTACCAGAAAGTAAACCCTTACAAGTGAGTAAATTACTTATTAGTTATCTCTGACTTCCATTGTATCATTTGGTCCTTCACTGTTGTAG
Source organism: Phrynocephalus versicolor (assembly GCA_023846285.1). Lineage (NCBI taxonomy): Eukaryota > Metazoa > Chordata > Lepidosauria > Squamata > Agamidae > Phrynocephalus > Phrynocephalus versicolor. The sequence continues at coordinate 15,965,069 of JAHTLZ010000114.1, forward strand.
AAAAACAATAAAGTTGTTTTTAAAAAAAATCAAGGTGTCTCACTCATTCTGTACCTCAGAGTACAAAGAGAACTCCTAGTTCCTTGAGCTCCTTGCCCTATGAAGATGTCGACCACAGAATCTGGCAAAATGTCAGTAAGAAAAAACAAACAGCCCGAAAAACTCACAACAGCTCTATATACTTTATTTGCATCTGTCCAAATATTGGAGGAGACATAAAATTGGAAAAATAAATGGTTTTGAACTGAGATCAGGGTAAATCTCATCCCCTCTCATCTACTCCAATATCCAAGCAAAGCTCCCTTTCCCTACTACCGTTGAGAGCCATGCAGTTTATTTACATTTACTATATTTACATAACATTTTTGTTGTTGAAATGGGGAAAAATGCCCATTACTAGTTTCACTATGCAGTGGGCAGAGATCTAAAACATAATAAAAATTAACAGCGGGTAGTTTTAAAAAATGAAGTACAATACATAATGTGGAACAGGCAGATCGTATTGTTATTAACTCTGTGGCTTTCCACACAGTGACACAAATTTTACACCTTTGGGCACTTTGTTGGCTTGAGATCTGCTGCTGTCTAAAATCAAAGAAGAGCGAATTATTCACTGCAAACTCATTCAACCTGAAAATCAAAATGAACCAATAGCAATCTCTCGAACATGTCTCCCATGCAAAATGGCTGCTGCTGATCACAGAGATGGTGAATTTCCTTCCAGGCATTCGATGGTTAGGGTTTCCAGGACAGCCTGAGGTTTTTGTAGGGAGTCACCCTATCAATCTACTTTTGTATTCTGCTTCATGTTTTATTCTTATACTATTACATTCATTTTCCCAACGAGTGTTTTAAAAAGGATTTCTTGTAACCCACCAAGTCCTGAAGCAATAGTCGACATACAGTTCATAAAGCACCAAGTTGATTTGAGCATTGCTTTACAATTCCTTGCTTCACTTCAGATTGATTTGGGAACACAAAACATTTTCTTTTAAGAGGTTACAAATCTCCTTCACTTTTGTCTAATAACTTCAATCCCCATTTTCTATTTTGTTATACTCCTACACATTGTGTGGTGTATTTTTTTTTACTCTCTTTTTAATTGCTGTTCCCATTTATAATATGTGCCTTTTCCTTTTTTTATATTGATTATGAGGAAAAACATAATTTTACACCACTGATTTAACTCTATTAAACTTTTACTTGCCAACATTTGTTCAAAGTGCATCGGCATGAAACTTAAAATCCATTCAGAGTCTTGCTTATACAGCAAAATTGCTTCCATAACATCATCAGAATTACAAAGCAAATATAACTTATATGTTCTCTCTGAACAGATGGCATAGTTAGCCAGATAGCCATGAAGATCAATCAGATTCAGCACAGTGCCCATGCATTTAATTAGAAATGTATGCCTCATTTTAAAAAACAAAACAAAACTTCTTTTAGGTTATTGTTGCCTTTGCTGTCATCTTCTGATATATCCTCTATTGAAAACCATGGGTAACACAGACTGCACTAGATCTAACGACACCTCCAGCTTCTCTTAAAGGGATAGGGGCTCAGTCACCCTCCCCTTTACACATGCATTTCTAACCTAGCAGCATAGCCAGTGGGACACTCCAGTAGACCATTCGCATTGGTGAGAGCAAATTACTCTGCTTGAGATTTTTCACTTGTCACTGATTATTCCACCCTGCTGTGAATAACTAAAATGTTTTTCATCCTGCCATCCATCAACTCATTACCAGGTTTTCTGCACTTCTTTTAGAGCCTGCTAAAAGCATACATTTGAAAACAGAGAGATTCCGTGGTGGCAACATGAGCTAAAAGTAAACACTGCTGTTTCGTACCTCATCATTGGGTCAATAATCTTAATTTGGACTCCTATTTTCATTTTCTATGCTGTGGTTAGACGGTCAGGAACCATCCTTTTAATTAATGTTCACAAGCAAACATATATTAGTCACCCTATGGGCTCCTGTTATTCTGAATGCATTCCACATGTGGTAATATATAAATAGCAACTTAATGTTGGTCAAACTAGAAGAATATATTGCTGGCTTTAGCACCACAGTTAGAATTAGACATGGCCTCCTACTCGTTGCTTTCCTTTGATTGCTTCTCTGGCATCTTTCCTGACTGTAATTATATTTTGAAGTTATAAAGCTCTCAGCTGAGATTTAATGACAATGAAAAGTCTTATAAGGTTTACTGAGAATTGATTTGACCTTTTCCTTTCTAATTTGTTTGTTTCTGCTAATGCCATACCTTCAACTTGATGGACAGCTTATTAAAAAAAGTGGGTATTTTGTCTGAATAGACATTATGCAGCAGTTCTGGCTGTTAACCATTGAATGGTTGTATTAGTGTGGGATAACCAGGCTTACTTCCCTCAGGGGCTGTGGGAGAAATAAAATAGGGTAACACTCCCCCCCCCCCATATGTGGTGTGCTGAAGTCCTCACTGAAACTCAAGATACCCCTGTAAAAATAACAAAAATAATGTTGAACTCTATACAGCAATGGCAGAATATATATAGGAGCTACTTAATAAAAGGTATGTTAGAGATGGGCATGGACTGCTGGTTTGGCAGTGCTCTGTGCTCTGTCCTAATGGTAGTTTCTTGTCGATTGTACAATTATGCATCAGAAACTTTTTTGAGGAATTTAAATGTGTGTTGAACATTGCCAGTCTATGGGCCATTGTTTTGTTTTCCATGCATCATCCATCTGGATTTTTCTTTTATTTTTATACATGAATTACTTTCATTCTTCTCTAGAAGTGCTTCTGGTTTCAATCTATAGTTCTTCTGGCTGATGGTCTTGAAATTCATCAGGAATGTTTATTTAGATTACTTTAATGTGCTCTAATTTTCAGATTTACCCTAATGTTCATGGTAAGTACCTGGTCTTGTTTAGGCAGAAAGAATGCAGATTTTTCAATCTCCTGCTGCCAGTTACATAGTTGATTGGATTTCGATATTCACCTTCTGGCAATGTCCATGTGTACTGTCATCTGTTTGCTTTCTTAAAACATGTCTTTGCAATATGCCAGGCTCACCTTCAGTAAGGTATGCTCCTGCCCAGAACCTGCTGAACTAGCTTGTCTGTTCTGCTGATTTGGCTGTTACCCTTTAAGAGAATGGATGTACTGTATCTTAGTATGGTGTCCCATCCTTGAGGATTCTGCCTTGGCTGATCTCCTAGGAGCGCAGGCTGATCTGGTCTCATAACAACATTTCTCTCAGTATCAGTGACAGACCCAAACCCTTTCACTACATTAAGATGTGCATCTAAGAAGGGGAGCTAAATTAGCATATGCAAATGTAATATAATGCAAAATATATTCATTTTGTGAATAATGTCCTCTTTTTAGTGTTTCTTGCCCTCCATGTCTTCCTTATGACTACCATATGTAAGGAAATTAGGGATGATAGGACATAGAATCATTTTTTATGTGTGATATTAAAGCATGTTTTGCTTTGCAGTAGAAATGTTATCTAAAGAATGGAAAACTGAATAGGGCTTGAGAAAACATTCACTAGTACATACTGGAGTGTTTTGTTTTTCAGTCCTATTCAGGAGAGGAGTTTGCCAACTTTCTAGATTAATGACCACATACACAACATGCTTACTTTTGAATAAATACAGAACTGGCACAATATGCTAGTTCAGTGATTTCCAACCTTGGGTTCCAAGATGTTCTTAGACTGCAATTACCAGAAATTCTGGTTATCACATCTAGTAATGAAGGCTTCTAGCAGTTTAGTCCAAGAACATCGGAGGACCCAATGTTAGGAACCATTGCTGTAAGGGGCCCTGCACATAACTTGATCTCCGGTTATGGGATCCAGTCTTTTAAAAAGTAATAATCAGCAATTTGATTTGTGCTGGAAACACTCTAAAGTCTAACATGTTTACTTCAGTTTGTGCCTCCATGTGTGAAAATCCAGGTCTTTAGACTGGAAGAAATGGATCTAAAGCATTGAATAGTCACACTGGAATCATATTCTGTGTCAGTGAGAGTGAAAGATAGAGATGGGGGAAATGAAAGAATGAATGCCAAGTGTGATGAATGGGGATGAAGCACTGTTAGACTTACTTCTCTCTCTCTCTCTCTCTCTCTCTCTCTCTCCCTCCCTCCCTTCCTCCCTCCCTCCCACCCACTTAATTTTTTACCAATTTACTTAGACAGGCTAATGCACCACTTTTTGAAAACCCTTTAATTCACTTGGCTTTCTGGCAAGTAAAGATTCCAAGCTATCTTCAAAGGCTGACCCAAGAATGCATCCTAGTAGTCCAGCATAGATGTAAGCAATACATAAATAAAAGAGCTAGAAATAAATGTACCGGAAAACCATGCTATATTACCTGGCTCATCGCATTTGAATTTATTTCACCTACACAACTTCTAATAAACACCAACACAGAAAACAGCAAATTTATGTTCTCCTAGTGATGTTTCCTTTCAACACTTGGAGCAAGTCACATTCACCCTTCAAATTAGGGACATGGTGAAAGTAACGGCTCCATAAAGGTGCGTTCTCAGAATGTATTCAGAAATGATTGAATGCCCATCAAGCATTTACAGATCTATTAGTATTCCTTAGAATGAGGAGAAAACATATTGCAGTTTTACAGGACCGTGGTCTGAATATGTTACAGGGACAAACAAACCTAAGCTGCTTGGCATTAAATAACTCATCAGTCAATGACATGGATGACATTTTGGTCTAAGTATGATGAATAAGTGTTTGTATAAATCAGGTGACAGCAATGATGTTGTCTGGAGGACTCTCAAATGAATATCCCTAAAAGGATTAAATCTGTAGCAGGAAAATGTGTTATGCTTACCAAATGCATTAGGCTGCTGCATTTTTACATGTCTTCTATGTGCCCACAGCTCTTCTGAGAACAGAAGAGGGGATGGAAATGCATGTACCACACACTGGTCAAAATGACATCATGGTCAGCTGCAGATTGCCACTGCTTAAAGGCTCCCTTTTGTGATCTTGAGATGTACACAAGTTTGTTAAATTATGTACAAGCTGTGCACATGCTGAAATCACAGAAGGAAGCCTTTAAACAGCCACAGTCAGCCGCTACCAATGACGTTCTCTTTGAATTGGCAGAACTGCACAACAGGGTATCAGCTATAGAATGGAATGGGTTATAAAGGGTCGCATAATTTTATTGTTTATATAGCTTTTAGAACTTGGCATAGGGCATAGATCTGGTTACTGAGCAATCCAGATGCTGACCAATGCTCTACCTTCAGCCCTCATTCTAGGGCAGGGATGGCAAACCTTTTAGAGACCGAGTGCCCAAACTGCAATTCAAAACCCACTATTTTTTTTTTTTGCAAAGTGCCAATACAGTAATTTAACCTGTATACAGGTGGCTATGAAGGGGCAATATCGGGTGCCCACAGAAAGGGCTCCAAGTGCCATCTTTGGCACCCGTGCCATAGGTTCGCCATCACTGTTCTAGGGAATCATTTGTATAACAGATAAGATATTGGGCCCATCACAGTGTGGACAGACCAGATGGATTCTTCTTATGACCTGGGGATGTGGTAGGTATAATGGCTCCTGGGCCGAACTGATACCTAGGGACCATATGCTTAAGATATCATATACTTTCCTTGTGAATGTGTGTGTAGGGGTGGTGGTGAAGTAGAATTCTTTACCTGCAATTATACCCAACTCCCCAAAGTGCAAGTTGTAAAAAGCAAACATATGCAAATGATCAAGAGCATATGGGTCCCTTTTGAAGATACAGTAAGTGTGTGGCTTTATAAAGCCTATTAATGCATTAGTGGTGATGGTGATATGTTTATGTTTCTCCTCTGGAGGGATGGAAACTATAAACAACACCTAATGACATTCATCATAACAAAGAAGGTACAGAGTAAACATGTATTGCAAGCTATTTACTCTGCTTCTCCACCATCCAGTCCTCCTCATTGAATCACCCATTGGGGGATTCTCATTTATCCGAAGAGTCTTTTCTGATGGGGTAAAAGAGAATAACCTTCAACACTCCTTCACCCCTAGAACCCATAAACACAGTTATATATCTTCAGCCTCCCTTCTCCACAATCCTTTGAAAGCTGATATATACTTGAACTGCTATTTGCAGCACAAATGGCGCTTCTGTTGGATCATGGTCAAGTTATTCTAGTTGACTGGACCGGGGATAGTCTCTGGTTTTATGTCCACCTTTAGGGGATCCTCTGGATCCTCTATGGTGAGTCTCCTCAGCTGATGATGAAGAAAAAGGAACCCAGGGGAGGACTATCATTGAATGCTGTAAATCCTGCATATACTGCAAGGTTGGCATTTCCCCACTCCACTCTAGGGCATCTGTCCAATTTACAATACAATACAATACAATACAATACAATCTTCCTCTTGGCAGGAGATTCCCTTGGTGGGCTTTTTCCTACTTTTCTTGTTTTTCCACCCTTCTCTTGGATCTCTCTCTCTCTCTCTCTCTCTCTCTCTCTCTCTCTCTCTCTCTCATATATATTTTTGAAAATGTATGAGTATACTTACCCCTCCTTTCCCCTTGGAAAAAGACCCAAGCCAGCTTACAGTATGGAGGGACAATATACAGCCCAGTACAATTAAGACATATTCAAGTTTAAGAACAGGGAATGGAGGGGTATCTTACAAAATTAGAAGACAACATCAATGCTAAAAGAGAACACGAGCAGTTAAGAAAAGAGTATCATTCCATGTAATCATGTACAGTAGATCATCTAAAAGTTATGAGGGATGGGAACTAACAATTGATAACATAGTGTCAATGTAATTTCACAAGGAGAGATACCCTACCTTTCTCCTTGTAAGGGTTCAAGGTGGCTTACAACATTTAAGGCAAGTATTTAAAGTTGAAGAAAATTAGTCTACAACAGTTATTAACATAATTGAAGACAGTATTTAAAGCTAAGAACAATGAGTGTGGACAGACATATTGCATAATTAAAAAGTGACGTTAAAGCTAAGAACAATAAGTAAACAAACATAGGAGGAAATGCAACTCTGAGAAATGGAAAACTACCAATCCAGTCCATGCATAACAATCCACTTTGGGATATGAATCAAATAGATAACATTTGTAATAATGAATCAAAAATCCCAGAAGTCTGTTGCCCAGTGATCAGGACAAGACATTTTGCTGCTTGAGGAAACAAATATGATTTTGTGGTCCTCACTGCAGTTTCCAGAGCTTGGATGATTCATTTTGAAAATTTTCAGAAGTTTGAAAATATTTTAATGGTGTTAACACATGACAATGAAAAGATTTCACTTGTTGCATTAGCAGTGCCGTATTAATTTATTACACACAATCACAATCACATGAACCTTTATTGGCATAAAATAATATAAAGTCAGATGGAGCAAAATATAAAATAAAAAGGTAGGAAATAAATAAATAGATAAAAATGGTTAAAAGGTTGGGTTAATAGCCAGCCTTGGACCCAAACTAATTATTAATATATAAAACGGTGGCCACGTGTTCTGCCACTGAGACTGTCAATTCCAGAAGTTTGTCCTCAAGAAGACGCTTTGTTATACTCTCTGGGGATCCAGAGAAATTAGAAATATAAAGGGTCAGAAACCAAAGGTGGGGCTTGTGGTGGGTGGGGCAGGAGAGAAGGATATGAGAGCTTGAGTCAGGTTCCAGTAAGCATAGTTTACAAAGTCTATTCTCAAATGGAACGTTATGATATCTTCCTGAAAGAACTGCGGAGGGAAGGATGTTCAATCTAGTGAGCATGAAAGCACGGCGCAGACAAGGATTAATGAGGTGTTTCATATAATTTGCTCCTACTCCTGGAGTTGGCATCAAACCATAAAAGTGAAGAGAACACGTTGGATTGAGCCTTGATGAAATGGTTTGACACTCTATATCCCAGATTCTTTGGTGCACAATTTTGAAGATTTGGGATTCTTCACAGTTGGTTAAGGAGTCTAGGTTGATTCCAATACAATGAATTTTGGACTGAATGAAATGATACTATTTTGAAACATAAGAGTCCCTTAATAGTTCATATAAAAGGGAATTGGAGTCAGGGCGAAAATGAATACGTAGCCCAAACTTAATAGTGACTGTCCAAGCAAAGGTTGATGGCAAGTGGAGTCCCAGCTCGTTAGCAATAGTATAAAGACTGATCATATTGGGAACACCTAGGATGCGATGAAGAAAAGTGGCAGCAGTCCAGTCAATTTCAGAGTCATCAGCTGAAATCCAAATCGGAATCCCAAATAGGAGCTGGTTTAAAATTTTCACCTGAAAGATCTGGAGGGCAGCAGGTAGATATTTGTTCCCAGTGTGGAAGTGGAACTGAGAGACAGCAAATAGATGGTTATTAGTAGCTGTTATAGCAGCCTTCTGATGGTGAGACCAGGTGAGTTTATGGTGGAAGAGGAGACCCAAGTATCTGAAGGATCTCACGTTCAACAGGTTTCCCGTCGACTTTCCATGAGAGAGGTTTCCATGATTTGGAAAATATCAAGATTTTAAATTTCTCAATGTTAATAGTCAGATCATTCTTAGAACAGAATTCTGAGAAAACTGACAAAAGATGAAGAAGACCCGGTTTGGAAATTGAGAGGAGCACAGTGTTGTCAGCATAGAGTAGTATGGGAACGGGAAGTTGATTCAGTCATGGAGCATGACCATCAAATTTGGCTAGGTAGCCTGGTAAGTCAGACAAGAAAAGATTGAAAAGGGCAGGAGCAAGAAGGCAGCCCTGCTTTACCCCTTTGGTGACTGGAATCTTAGGGGTAAGGAGGCCTTCATGATTTAGGAAAACTTGACAGCTATTCGCAGAGTGAAGCTGACGAATCAAAAATAGCAAGCGGGGGTCAATTCCCATATTGGTAAGTGATCTACTGATAGAGTCAAAAGCTCCTTGAAGATCAATAAATGCTGCAAATAGTTTGCCTTTTAAATGCTGGGAGTATTTCTCCGCCAAGAAGGATAAGATGAGAGAATGGTCAAGTGTAGAATACCCAGCACGGAAGCCCACTGTTCTTTGCCTGGAAAGTTGAATTTGGACATCCAGTCAGATAGATGCTGCAAAAGATGTTTAGAGTACAACTTCCCAATCACTGAGAGTAGGCTTATGGGTCAATATTTGCTGGGTATTTCTGGGTTGCCTTTTTTTAGGACTGGAATGATGATAGAAGATAACCACAAGTCAGGGAGTATTCCCAATATGTCCACAAAGGTAAATAGGCAAGATAGAGGTTCAGCCCACCAGAGTGGATTGGCTCTTATGAGATTAGCCGGGATACCGTCTGGGCCTGGAGCCTTACCAGGCTTCATGCTGGCTATGAGTTCAAGAATTTCTTCTTTGGAAACTGGAGGCCAGGCAGGTTCATCGGGAGGCATTAATGGAATGGCAGAGAGGTCTGGGAATATCGAATCTGAGAATAGGTTTGAGTAATATACAGTCCAGTCCGAGGCAGAGATTGGTGGGGATAGAACTGCATTAGAGAAGTGGTTCTCTCGTGAGACCAAGGCCCAGAACTCTTTTGTGTTCTTTGAACAAGTTGCATATAGCAGTCTAGACCAGTTGTTCAGTGCATGAATATGTCTTTTCTCAACTAATAAAGCTTGGCAATCCTTCTTGGCTTGGAAGTAGAAGGCTGATGACTCAGAAGAATAGTGGGCGCGTAACCGTTGGTAAAGCCAACGGAGTTTTTTCTTAGCAGCTCAGCATTCATGATCAAACCAAGGAACAGCTCAATTTATCACTTGAACCTTCATGGTGAAATAAATGGTAGGATTTACAGAAATAGCTAAATCATGCATTCTGTGTGCTCAAAGAAATGTCTTATGAGGAATGGCTTAGGGAACTGGAAATGTTTAGTCTCTCTAAAAGAAGGCATATGATAGCTATGCTTAAATATTTGAACGGATGTCATACTGAAAAGGGAACAGGTTTGTTTTCCATGGCTTCAGAGACTAGGATGCAGGGCAATGGTCTCAAAGTACAGGAAAAGAGATTCCATTTGAACATTAGGAAGAACTTCATGACAGTTAGAGCTGTTTGGCAGTGAAATATGCTGCCACAGAGGGTGGTGGAGTCTCCTCCTTTGGAGCTTTTTAAGCAGAGGCTGGATGGCCATCTGTCGGAAATATTGTGATGGAGTTCCTGCATGGCAGGGGGTTGGACTGGATGGCCCTTGAGGTCTCTTCCAACTCTATGATTCTATGATTCTATGCTTCCTAACTGAAGCAATACACGTGAGCATCCAAAGGGGGAACCCCTTATGAACTTAAGTTCACATGTAAATGTGACCAGTGCCACTGACAGTAAAGTATACACAAATCTCTTTTCAGCATCTACTCAGCAACTGGGGAAGCATTCCTCTTTCCCTGGAGACTCAGTTAAGCTCAAGCTCTTTGTTCAAATCTTTATCGGGGGAGGAGGGTGTTATAGCTGGATTTTGTCCAGTAATGGCTTTGATATGTTCTATCAGGCATACAATGTTAAACCACTACTGGCTCAACTCCAACCAGCAAAGCATGACCTAGATCAAATCTCTTTTAATATGGTTTGAATTAGATGTGTAGAATAGGCTAATAATGAAAATTTATAGCACAGATTAAAAATAAAAGTGATACAAAGAATAAAGTCATATTAAAAACTTAACAAAGAAACTAGTGCTGAATCTCTTCCATTCCATGCTGTTTTATTAGTTCTAAGGTTATCAGTAACAGTGCTTCAACACTTCACAACATTTATTTTCTTTTGCAGTACATTACAAAAAGTGATGAGCACAAGTTCCATCCAACTCTCAGACCCTGGAGATTGCATTAGCTATATGAAGGACAACTTTCTGTAGCTGCAGTGCCTCAAAATGGGAACCAATTTAATTAAATTATAATCTTTCTATCAAAAATTGTACCAGTGCAAATTTGAAATCACACTCCATTGCCACACTGTAGTATTCCTTGCCAGGTTAAGTCTTATTTTGTAGAATGGAATGAAACACAGATTGTACATCTTCCCATGAACAAAATGCAAGGATCTTATTTATGAATTTTCATTTCCTTATTGCCATTAAAAGCTTTCTTTCAGTGAGCCAAAGGTGTGTATGTGCTTCTCCTCCAGTACATTTTATCCTCAGAACAACTTTCTAATATTGGTGATTGGCCTATGGTCTCCTGGTGAGTTTCATGACCAAATGGGGGTTTGAGCCAGATCTCCTAAATCCAAGTCTAACATTCTAGCCACTAAACCACATTGGCCTTGGACAGTGAGATGTGTGTGAGGCATTCCTTTCAGTTGATGACAGTGGCTTTGACTAATGCTTTTTAGCAAACATTTGTATAGTGGTCCTATAACTTCCTGTCCCTTCTGAATCACTGCTACACTGGCAGCTTTCCAAGCTTCCAATAAGAAGGGCAATTTACTGATGAAGTACATGTTCTAGAAGAAAAATAATGTTCATGTTTAAGTATCTTATGGACTCTTGGCTGTATGCTATTTGAACTATTTTTGTCAGCCCTGGAATGAATTATTTCTGTTTAACTTGTTTCTTCAGCGGCCCCTTTCCCAAATAACTGGTTCATTTCTGTCCAGTGGTGGTGGTGGAGACTGATGTAGCTTGTCTACCATCTCCCTAGCCGCCATCAATAGTCCTTTGTAAAAGACAACTATTTTTAATTAACAGTCTTTTCCAATAGGGCTGTATTTTTCTTCAGAACTGTCTATTAAAATATATTTAAAATGTTGCAACTTTTAACAGTAGGAGTTGTGAATTAAAAAAACAACAATTATGCACTTGCTTGAGACAAAAGACAAAACACTGGTGACACCTTAAAGACTAACTTAATATTTTTTTACATGAGCTTTTGTGAAGAAGTCCACTTCATCGGACATAAGAAAAAGAGACATAACAGGGGAAGAACAAGTAGGAAAGCAAAGTTGTTTCAACACTCCAGAGATACATTATATAAAAGTTCACAGCCAATTTGCATTAGACAGTTGTCTCCAAGGAAATAGGTTCTAATCCATAACAGTTCCCACAGAAATCTGTGCCAAAACAATTCTTTTTCTGGTTTTGTTTTGTTTTTGTTTTTTTTTTTTGTTAGGTAGGTGGGATCCAAGCCTCCTTGCCCTGCTGGCCTGTTTCCTTTTTTTCTTCAGAAAAGAAAGAGGCAGGGCAACTGGCCGAGAGTGCAGAACTTTACAGCTTTTCATTCAGAATTATTTTTTGACAAAATTAAAGGCAAAAGAAAAGTGGCTGCCTATTTACTTCAGGGAGAGTGGCATGGGATGTCAGCAGGGCATAGCCTATTGAGGTGGAGGAAAGCATTTTAAGTTGGGGATCTTTGAAGATTTCTGCACAGCCAGCAGCACAGACAACTGGAGTTCATGGTGGGAAGAATGTGACTGGCATTTAGGAAGAGAAAAGGATGGGTGGGTGGATTTTAAAGACAACTTCTACCTGAAAATGATAAAGGAGGGGAGAATTAATGAGGATGAGTACACTTGTCTTCAGTACTTTGTTATATCACAATGAGAACAAATATGCTTGTCTCCTGTGATTAAGGATTTTGCATGAAGTTTCCTCTCTTTCAGAGCATAGCAAATCAGCCCTAGCTTTTTTTGTCAACCTAACTAGATTCTCTTGCACTTAGGAAGTATGAGTTCAGCAGTTGCTACATTTGTTGGCATTGATTAGCAGTGTTTTCACACATATGGCTTACTGTGGCAACCTGTAAAGATAAAGTACTAAAGTGCTATTTAATTAATAACTACTAATTAGCTATTTAGAAGGAGATCGTATTCGACACAGCAGCATTTTACACTCGCTGAACCTAAGGGTTTTGTGACTGTGAGCATAGAAGGCGACACTGTTTTTTCCTCCATGTGTATATAGTAGTGGCTGCTACTTTCATTGCATAATCATTCTCCTGTTGATTAATAATTATTTTAAAAGGAAGCAAATGTTCTCTAGAGGGCAATGATTCAGTTTGTTACCTTCAGATGAAGTTGCTTTGAATGCTACACGGATGTTGTGTACATTTGCCCTCTTATCTTACTATTTTCTATCCTCTTAATACATACTAATTGTTGTGGTCCAGCAACCAAGCCCTGTTGTTTGTTAAACCCGTTGAGCACACCGACACTCTTGAACTTATGGGAAATTGTGGATGCCACAGCTTTATTGGTATGGTTACAATCTGCAGTAATCTGGCCAGGTATTGGGTCGGATCCAATACCACTGGGGAACCCGCCTGTCCCCCAATGTGCATGGAGGCACCACCAGGTGGCAGCACCCTTTGTTACTAAGCTTCCGGAAACCCCCATGGGTGCAGACTCCTTCGAGATTTCCTTCCCCAAGCTGAGCAGAGAGGCCAACTGATGTCCCTCCCGAGCCGGGACACTCGCAGCTCCCTCCTGGGTCCGCCATTACCACCTGAAAATTCCATGCCTTAGAACCATATTAGAAATGGTGTTTAAAGATGGAGGCCTAAACCAGTCTGCTAATTGCTGCTACTCCCCAAATAAACTGTTGAAAGGAAGGCCATGTATGTAAATCCTACTAATTTCATGGGTTTGTTGTACTTAGGACAAGTAGCTGCCTTTTGTTGAGGATAAAATTGGTCATTGCCTTTCAGGAACAGAGAAAAGTGAGGAAGCACCAATGCTGTCTCATTCATTCCCCTAGGGAAAAAGGGGGTAGAGGAGATCAATCTGAATGTTTCTTGGTCAAAGGAAAGATCTTTGCCCATCTACCTTTGGAAAGTTATAGGTGACAGAAGAAATATGTCTAACAAAAAAAACTAAAAGAAAGGGCTGTCAAGGACGCTGAGATGGAAAAACTGTGACGTTTACTGGCAGGTGCTTAGCATGCTCCCTACAGACACCCAGTCTTAGAAGAGAAGCATGCAAGATTGTATCTTTCCAACCTATTTGGGCTCTGGCTTTCTGGGCTGAGTTTACAAATACTTTGCGATGGAAAATATATATTTTAATTAGAAAGCATTCTAGCTAAGAAGGGTTCTTTACCATTGCCACTCGCTCTGCCATCAGGTGTCAAACAGCACCATTAGGAGCCCAAACTAGAGCTGCTGCATACCAACCCTGGGGGAAGCGTGGTGGCTCAGTGGACTAAGGCTCTGAAAACTGTTGGCTGCAAAGTCGGCAGCTCAGCGGTTCGAGTCGTGGGGGCCACGCAGTTGAGTGAGCTCCCGCTGTTAACCCCAGCTCCTACCAACCTAGCAGTTTGAAAGCATGTAAATGCAAGTAGATAAATAGGAACCACCATAAAGAGGCGGGAAGGTAAAACAGCGTTTCCTTGCAGGCCAAGGTCTTGCACAACACTGGCTCTTTGGCTTGAATACGGAGATAAGCACCACCCCTAGAGTCAGGCACAACTAGCACGCATGTATGGGGGGAACCTTTACTTTTATACCAACCCTAACACCACTTAGACCTTCCCTCCAGACATGCTTTCCACATTTAAAAAAAGCAATTACATTTTTAGGTGGGCAAAAGCTACCAGCCACTACTTGGCTTTAGATAAAGATGGTAGCGATTCACTTCAGGTCAAAGCTGAATGGCAAGTGGCACTTGGGTTCCCATCCACAAGCATTGCTTCATGCCTACCAGGTAAACACATTGGGAGAAGGGAGGGCAGCAACAAGTAAGATCACAAATGGTAGTAGGTGCATGCAAGGGCCTCAGGATTGGGGAGGAGCTTCTAATATTGGGAAACTCTGGCTTCTGGTCCCAATCTAGTGGCAGGACTGTTGGTGGTGATTTTCTGAAATGAAAGCTCTCCCCACTCTCACACCCTGAGCAAAAAGTGATACCTAGGGAGCCTTAGAACCAAAACGGAGGGTATAGGAAACATTTTAATTAAATAAGATTGAAGATTTCCATCTACAGATGTTGAAGTCATATGGCAGCAGGATTTCAGCCACTGTGTTTTGATGCCTTTTCTTTTACAGACATATTTCCAGGACAGATAAGACTTGTTCCATTGCAAAAATTAGCCTTTCTTGTGTGTTGACTTTCCATTCAGTGCTGAATTAAGTGCAGCCCAATTATGTCAGAGGACTCAGCTAGATTTCTAAATGGTGTGATTAAAAGTAGAACCCTATTTGAAAGCTAGATTTCTCCACTGGCACTTCCTTACTTAGAGAGATTTGTGGGGAAAGGATCGATTATTTTTTACAGATATCCATTTGTGTGACTCTTTAACTTTCTGAATTTTAAAATTATTCATAAAACTTCAGAAGGCTTCAGATTGACTTCAAGTAATTCAGAAGCTCCTTGTTTGGTTCAGATAAATCCCAAACATGTCCATGCCCGATCAATAGTCTGATGTCGTGCAGTGCTAGAAAAGTTTTGCCACCTCATTGCTGATTGTATAAACTGGCCCTATGTTAGGCTTTATCAAAATAGTGGTCCTCCAGTCATTTCAAATAGAAAGCAAGCTTTTCACAATAGGCTGAATATTTCCCTTTCTTTTTGCAGAGAGTTTTGATTTAATTGACTGGAAAGTTACGCTGGCTGACCCTTTAGAGATAGTATAGAATACAGAATACCAGAATACAAAAGCCAAACATATAAAATTTATACAAAATCTTTATTTATTCACTAGTTCTCACTGTTTTCTTTAGTGGTCAAAATATGTAAGAGATAGCAAGTTCAAAAAGATTGGGTAGGGGGAAAGCTCACAAAGATACAGAAAGAGAGTATAATTTTAGTTAAAGGAAACGCTTCTGGAATAAGTTGAATAGCTGTTGTTAATTCAAACGTGTTCTGATGTTCACTGTAGGTGCTTTGCTGAATAAATTGAAAGAATACCTGCTAAGTACCGTTGTTGCACACGAGTATTTCTGTATTCTTATTGGAAAACTTGTAAATCCCACTCTAAAATGCTGCTGTAAATCACAGTAGACTCTTTTCTCGCCCTTTTAACATTACAAGTGTTTGGATAGTGGCAAGAGGTAACAGAAGCTTTGGGACATAAAAATTGTTCTTCCAGGATGTAGTTCATACAGCGCACAAGAGCAATATTTCGATCCCTTCCCCTCCAGCTACAACTCAGACATTTTTGAATTTGTTCTCAGCTCAGTGTCTATCTTTCATCTGCAATTATTGGACTTCTCACTCTCTTCTGATTCCCATCTGATGTAAAATATTATTGTAAAGATTCGGAAGTTTTGGAATAAATATATTATGTTGACCCTAGCATTGGTGCAGTGGTGAATTTGGAAATAAAACTGCCCTTCTTGACAATCCCCACAGCCAGATCTCCTGCAATGAGGGCCCAAAATGCTGGCAGCTAAATCAGTACATACCAACAAACGAATTCTGGCAGTTTTTGTTTCCAGCTGGAACACATCTTTGTAAAACAAGTGGCTCTTAATTGTACATTCAAAATTAAAGCAAGCTCAAATGCAATGCATTACATTGGAACAATGCTGTCAGTATCTTTTGATGTTTATGTAAGGTTGTGTCTATTGTCATGAGTTGTTGCAGCTAATTGATGAGATGCTGGGGTGAATGTTGGTCATGAGGCTGCTCACCAATCTGATAGTACAACCAAGATGTACCCTGACACCTCATCCATTAGCTGCAATTATCTAAAACAAGTTACACAAATACCAATAGAATTACAGTCTCTGGTTTTGGCCAACTACTATAAGGATTTCAAAAGTTTAGGGAGAACAGGAGGACTTGACTGAGAAGTGACAGATGATGTCATAGGCCGCGGTCTCACCAGCGTTTTCTGCGCATTTTTGCTGCGGCAAACTGCGTAGTAAAAGATTGTGTCCTAACCACCAAGGGAAGTAATTGGGTGCCCTGACCGACCACGCACCTGGAAGCACACTGTCACCACAGTTTTTTAAACCACCCCTAGTTGTTGGTTTAGAAACTTCCCTTAAAGGTGTGCAGTTCTTTGCTACTCTAGCGATGTGCGACCCCAGAAAATATACAGTAATTAGCTTTGTATCCCTTTTCCTGCCACTTCCTACGGGTCTGGCTTAGAAAATTGACCCAGGAAAAGGGGAAAAGATGTGCAGTAAGCAGGTAGAGACGGGCAAAGAACAGTAAAATGCTACCCTGTCAACAGGAAACTAACTGCGCATCATACACCACATGACCGCCTGGAGAAAAAAAACTACACATCAAATTAAGATGCACAGAAAACTTTAGTGAGACCACGGCCATAGTTACCAATAAACACATAGTCCTTGGAGATATGCCATATAATGCCTGCCTTCATTACACCACTGGCTGCAAATCTTCCTGTTTACTAGATACAAATGTGGTTGTTTCATAATACAAAACACACTAAAGAGAGTCGGTCTTTTATCTTTTGTTGTAACTTAATATTATACAGACTTTTTCTTCTATCCAATATTCTAGAATAATAGTGTGAGGGTTAGTGCTGTAGAGTAGCCATTCTCAATCTCTTTTGGCTATGGTCATAAACTTTGCTGTGTTTCTAATTGATCTACTTACAATTTTTAAACTATAGAATAAAAACATAATGCAGGTCTGTGCCCAAGGCCTTAAATTGTTAAAGCATAATTTTGTTTCTTAAACCTTCAGTTTTAAATCATGTTTCAGGTTCTTATATATACTTCCCCACAGGGTGAGGGAGGATTGCCTCTTTTACCCTGGACCAACCCAAGATCTTACCCCTGGACCAACCCAAGATCTAGGTTTTTCCTTTTCTGCCCTTTATCCTGTGGATGCTATTAGCATTTTAGCTTAATTAATAAACTGGCTGTCCAGAAATGGCAAAAAATGTTCAAAATTTAATGGAACCTGATTGGCTCAGACATGTCACCTGGAGTGCTATGGTCTGAGAAACTTTATCCCAAGTTTTGTCAACATCTCCATTGCCACTCTGGGTATCCTGTTTAGTGCATTTAAAGTCATTCTTTCATTCTTGTTCAGTGTGCATTAGGATAATCAGGTATGACACTCCTAGGAAGTGGAGGGAAATTATGAGTGTCTGGAGTATGATATGTTTAATATGTTCTTCGTTGTTCAGCTGAGAGGGGAAAATCTCATCCCTTGTGGAGTAAACAGTCATTAGTGCTCTTGCATTGCTTGGGTAGAAATGCACTCTGAGGAGTGCTATAGCTGACAGCCATCTCTTTGAAAAGCAAATATGTCATTTAGGGCAACAAAGGAGAGACATTAAGTCTCTCCATGCTTTGCCACTTGGGGAAGTAAGCTGGCAGATAGAAGAAGTAAGATCTCAATGTATCTGTCATAGGGGAATGATTAATATATAATAATAATGGTAGTCAAACCTAGGAATAGACAGATCTCTTTAGGTGTCTCTTGGTTTCTGATTTTTTCCAGTTTGTGGCAGTTAGTAATTTTTCAAAGTCCACATATAATTTATATACACTGGAATCCAACTGAATACCGGTACTTATGCCAGTATACATTTGACAGTATAAATTCTGCACCAAACTGTCACTAATTAGAAAATTGAGGTCCTATTTCTTGTTATCTTCCAAGGCATGTGACAGGAAATACAATCTCCAACTGCTTAACATTTGCCAGTGACAATTAATGTTGATGGACTTCAGCTGACAGGTGCTAAAGTTGTAAGAGTCTGTTCATAGATCTCTGTAAAATTTTGTATATTTATGTATTTTTGAACAAGTTAATATGAGGCTGATATAAAACATTTTATGCACATTGTTCTTTCTATACACATTTTGAACAAAATGTTTATTTGAGAATTAAAATTAGAAAAGTATGAAAACACTAAAGGATAGCTGCATTTCAGTTTGCTTTTGGTCTGCAAATTACATACATTCAAATTTAAGCGTGAACTGAACTGATTCCTCCCCTATTTTGGCCATACCAAAATATAAGAGTCCTTGAGGATTTTTTAAACCAATGTTGATGTGAACTACCATGCTAGAGGCTCCAGGGTAGTCAGAGCAGTATAAACCAGGTGCTTCTCTAGTACAGAAAGACTTTTTCATTGTTAATACTGGTCAGAAGTCTGTGCTAGGCATAGTTTCATATCATTTTTGTCTCTGTTATTTGGCTGTGTTACCAGAATGTTTTTTTTTTCAGTACTGAGTACTGTACTGAAATCTCCAGCACTTTAGCCAGAGGCCAAATGTATGCTGTCCTCTTTTTTTAAGTGGTTTTTTATTTGTGACATGGCCAACAATGACAGCCTCCATTTGAAGCATGGCAACTTGTTGTAAGAACAACTTCAATTTAAGAATAGAGGTCCCAAGAATATTAAAAAAAAATGGTGAAATAATGTTGCGTGAATAAGTGTGAGTGTATGTCATGGTCATGCAGGACAATTTCTTCACTGAGGGCAACTTATGAAACCTCCCCCAGACCACACGTGAGGACCCACGGAGACAACGAACCCCCAGAGGTACAATACAAAGAACTGGCCCCTTCTAGTTGAGGCAGGTTGGCTCCTGACTCAGAAGAGATGGCTGGACTCCCTTCCAAACCTTCTGAAAGATTCATAAATATACAAGATCATACTAGCTTATTTACTCCTCACATTGCTGAGTTTGCTTCAAATGCAAAACCATTTATCAAACTAAAATACCCATGGGAGACTACTAGAAATCTGGTGGCTCTCCGTTGTGTTAAACATCCTTTGGGAGTTTGGGGTGTAGTAGAAATTAGTCCCTGTGATCTGTATCGTCTGTGAGAAAGTAAGGTTGGTACGAGTTGAGAATAGAGATGGGCACAACCAGGAAAAAAAATTTTTTGAGTTGTCGTGTGTCGGAGCCGGCCCGTTTCGGCTTGTTTCCGTTTGTCGCGAAAATTTTCAAAAATTTGTCGTTTCATTTGTCATTTTTTCGTCTGTCGTTAGTACTGGTTTGGGGGGGTAGCGGGCTCCTGGAGGCACCTCTGTGGGGTGGGTGCCTC
The DNA here is from genome assembly GCA_023846285.1 of Phrynocephalus versicolor. Taxonomy (NCBI): domain Eukaryota; kingdom Metazoa; phylum Chordata; class Lepidosauria; order Squamata; family Agamidae; genus Phrynocephalus; species Phrynocephalus versicolor. The sequence goes on from JAHTLZ010000114.1 coordinate 15,984,998, forward strand.
CTCTGGCCTGCTATGAAGGGAAAGCGGGCTCCTGGAGGCACCTCTCTGGGGTGGGTGCCTCCTCTGGCCCGCTACAAAATGGCATGCATAGCCAATTGGATATGCATACCAAGTTGCAGTGGCAGAGGCACCTCTCTTTTTTGGGTGCCTCTATGAGTCACAGGCCCACTGCTATAGTGTGGCGCTTCTGCGCTGTGTACTGTGCAGTCAGTGAATGTAGTGGGGAAGGCTCCCTCACTCTGGGCACCCTGTGCCTCACTAAGAAGGGAAGTGTACTTGCGTGTGTAGTGCAATGCGAGTACACAGATCTGGCTTAGGGTTAGGGTTAGCGCAAGGACTAGGCTTAGGGTAACAGGTAAGGTTATGGTGAGTTAGTGGGGTGCACCTCTGGGTGCCTCTCTGACCCACTAAAGGACAGTGTACTGGTGTATGGGTTAGGGTTAGGGTTAGGGCTAGGGTTAGTGGGCTTTTTATGCCCGACTGGCACATCCCAGAAGTCTCTCAGTCAAAACCTGGCCAAGTGGCCATGCGATTGGTGGAATGGCTCCAAAAATTTGCATGGTCACTCCCATGGCCAGCCCATCATTGCGCAGGTGTAAAAAATTAAAATAAAATAAAATAAAATAAAATCAATGGAGAGGAGGACAGAGGAGACATTTTGTTGCAAGAAAAACCCACTGCTACTGTAAAAATTCTGGCAGTTTTAAAATAGCAGTTTTCGCATGTTTCTGTGGTGCTTTGGTGTGTTTTTGGACCACGATTTCAAAAAAACTATCGCCTTCGCCGCCCCATTTTGAATCCCCCGCCCGCACCGCATGGCATGGCGAGTTGGCGAGACAACGAGGATGCCCCCCAGCCCCCACCAGAGCAGCCCAGGACAGGAGGGGGGAAGGCTGGGGACCCCCCCCCAGAAACCACCCCTCTGGTAGGTGCACTCTCAAACAGGCAGCATATTTTCGCCTGCTTTTTTGGCCGGGAATCGGGGTTTTTAAAACTTTTTTCTGTGCCGCTTGAATGGCAGCGGTCGGCGGCGAGTCCAGTTTGTTGCGACTCCAGACGACGAGGAT
>JAHTLZ010000114.1:16005742-16016376 GCA_023846285.1 Phrynocephalus versicolor
TTTACACGTCTGTGGAGTGATATCTCAGGATTTATGAATCATGGCAGGACAGTGCTATGGAAACAGTTGCACCATTTAATAAATATCAGTAACTACAAAAGTATGGAAGTATACAAACCTATTCAGACATTCATAGAATCATAGAACAATGGACCTGGAAGGGGCTTTAAAGGCCATTGAGTCCAACCCCCTGCTCAATGCAAGAATACAAACCAAAGTATCTCTGACAGATGGTGTTCTCATTTTCTCTTAAATACTTCTAACGTCAGAGCACTCACCCCCTCCCTAGGTAATTGGTCCCATTATTATACTGTGATGAACAAATCAAACTGGTTGTCAATATTAAACAGAGAAACTGCCATTACAATTTTGTGTACCTCACAGCATCATCATTTTATGCTGCCACTTTGAAAACTCCTAAGTAGATATTGACTCTTGTTGCCAATATTAAAATTTATTGGCACCATTCATATTGATTGGAGAACATCTGAAATATTATTAGATCCCAAGATTAATAAATCTTAGTAGAGGTCAACCACAGAAATCCATATTGTTATGTTTTAAAAATACATAGCTTCCCTGATATTCCCACACATTGATAAACCATATTTTTGTATCACAGAAATATAAAAATAACTGAAACATAATTCCCTCATTTGACAATAATTATCTGCAATACCATTGCTTTACCATTTTAAAATCTACATAGAAAAGCACATTGTTTGCTGATTCGGTGCCCTCTATCTAGAAGGAAGTATGCAATTAAAACCATGGTTCCTGTCTTTAATGGACACTCTGCAATAATGTCCAGTAAAAATATACTGAACTTGATGGAGCCCAATATTTATTGAATAGGTACCGATGAGGATGCTCTGAATTTGTGGTTGGCTTGTGCTTTATCAGTTATAAGAGGCTTTCAGAATGTTTGGGTTTGCTAATTTTTGTCATTTAATGACCTGATTCTATAATAAATTTCTGGAAAACAGTACTTGTATTCTTTTCATGCATCAATAATGGCAAAATTGGAAACTCATGCCTGTTGAATTCATGTTAGAATGTTTTATTGAATGCTGTTTTTCTCAAAATATATACAGTAGCATCCCCGTATCCGCTGATTCACTATCCGCTGATCCACAGAGAGTGTATGCGGGCACAGGTGGTGGAGGAGGAGGTAGCCACTGACCTCAGGTGGCAGGAGTGCCAGCCCACCTGACCTCCAGCTGAGCCATGGAGGAGGAGGAGGAGGCCACGCAGCCTGGGAGAGCCCGCCCACCTACCTGCATTTCATCTGGGGGTCCTACTGGAAACAGATTCATTGGGATTTGCTTTACTGTGAGGCTTTTGGCAGTGCTTTACGTTACTCGCCGCCTACCTGGCTCTGTATTATGATTTGTTTGCTCTATATCAGAAGTTCTCAAACTTTTTCACTGCATAGACTACTGGTCGATTTTTTTTTTGTTTTCCGTAGACCCCACCCCCCGCCTGCCTAATATTGAACCTTCCTAAACATATTAACTTCAAATGTGTTTTTTACAGCTGACACAGTGCTGCTCACTTTGATAGGGGTTTTTGTAGCATGCAAAAACTTTCAAAAATGGTGCCAAAACTCGTTTAAAATGGTGCCAAAAATCTGTGTTAGGTGTAATAAGACATTTACGGAACACCTAAATGTTGATGATGACCTGCCTAAATGGGGTCGGCTCACGTGGACCCCCATTTACATTTTGTGCACCCCCAATTTTTTTTCTCACTGACATGGACCCCCTGCAAGTCGCAATTGACTTGGTTTAGGCATCTGGCTGTAACGCCAGTGTTTGATTTCCCACTGGGCTTCCTCGACAAGGGTTGGTCTTGATGAACCCTAGGGCCCATTCTAGATCTGCACTTTTATTATTATGCTATTGATTATGTACTTTCTTCTAGATATAGGGCAGCCAAACAATAACAAGGACTCATTCACATGAATGTTTCCTTCATGGACACTGCAGTTTTTTTTTTCCTTTGGCTTGTAGCTGTCTTGCAGTAACTAACTATGCTGTAATAATCAATAGTATGCACTACATGCCTTGCTGAGCCAAAGCTGGTGAGTTTTGTTCATATCTTGTCAATTTATTACTATGACCCAACAGTATTTTGACCTAAATTGTTATGGGGGGGGGGGAATCTGAACAGCAAATAAATAGTAAACCTATACATCTTTGTGCCTGTTCTGAATGCTAGAAGAACTATTAGATATGAACAAAACCCCGTACAATTGCATAACAATATAACATTTCAGTATTAAAAAAAGATAAAGCTGTTGCAACAAAATATTTTAGGAATAAAAAATTAATTAAGCAAAATAAATTCTGAAATGGTGAAAAGGGAGAGATGTTTCTATAGTTTTGTAATTTTAATAGAGGTGAAACTTTCTGCATAGGAAAATGAATGAAGAACAGGAGAGACAATGTAGTAGGAATAAATAACTGTTTTCATAGCGGAGGTAAGAGAGCAATGGTGTCTTTCAGCATTTCATATTGAGACTGCTGTTTTTTTACCTTGTTCATAAATGACCTGGAATTAGGGGGTGAATAGTGAAGTGCATACATTTGCTGATGGCACATTATTGTATGTGGTTAAAGAAATGACTGTGAAGAACTTGAAAATGATCTCCCTAAACTGGGGTAACTGGCACTAAAATGGTAGCTGAGAATCGGCCTGAGAAAGTATACAGTGATGAACTTTACTGGGGGTGGAAACATATATTGATGCGATCTGAGCTGGCATGGGCTGCTCAAGAACAGTGTGTTTGGACAGCTGCGTGAAAACATTGATCCGGCATGTGGCTCTTTTAAGAAAGGCAAATTTATTCAATGCTGTGATCACTGCATCTGAAAAAAAACACATTGTAAAGCTGGAAAAGGTTTAACAAAGGGCAACCAAAATGGTCAGAGGGCTGAAGCAAGACCTTTGTGCCGAAAGCTTACCACACTTATGTCTGTTTAGCTTAGAGGAAAGGTAATGGGAAACATGATAGAGGTTGTGTAAGATTATGTATTATATGGGGAAAGTGGATGGAAGGAATCTTTTCTATCTCTCTCATTATACAAGAACCTGGGATAATCCACTGAAAGTGAACGGTAGGTAATTCAGGACTGATAAAAGGAAGTACCTCTTCACACAACTGAGAGTTAAGCTGTGAATTTTGCTAAAGTGGAAGGCTTCAAAAGAAGATTGGACAAATTCATTTAGGATGAGGCGATGCCTACATTTCCTGCAGGAACAGCAGCCGTATGCCTTTAAGTATCCGTTGCTAGGCAGCTGTGACACCTCAATCCTGCTTGTGAGCTACCTACAGGCATTTGGTTGACCACTATGTGAACTGAATTCTCATCTAGAAGGATTTTGGTCTGATCCAGTAGGGCTTCTCACATGTTCCTCTCTGAAATCCTCTGCTTAGATTTTCACTATTTGCTGGAGCCCTCTTATATTCATAAAGTATAAATCATCCATATAAATGAACCATAGCATTATAGCAACTACATGTGCTTTTGTTGAGTTTATTTACATGCTACCGTTCTCCCAGAACTGGAACAAAAGGCAATTCACTATGTCTTTTTTTAGCATTAAATGATGTAAGTTGCATATATATAATGTAATTAAACTTGTGCTGGTATTAAAGTGCAATTTAAAAACCTTAAACCCTCTTAATTAAAATACAAATAAACCTTAATCCAAAAATCTGATCAGATTTTAGTAAGAAGATTCTTTGTTTCTGATGAGACAAGCAATCTGAAAATATTCTTACTATTTGGAAATAAATAGAAATTTCTTCTACCCTGTGTGCTTTTTCTTGGTAACTGTTTAGTTATCAGAGCTGTTTTACAAATAGTAAAAAAAAAAAACCCAACCTTTTCAATTCAGCTTTTACCTCCTAGATATTATTTAGACATACATTCTGATTTACATGTTATGTCAAATCTTAGTGTGGTAGTAGGAAACACGATAATCACACCATTAAAGTCAGCCTTTAGAGGCATGTCTAGCAGCAAGTGACAAATAGAGCCTGAAAAGTGAAGAATTGTTATAAGGCTTTTCTGAGGTTTTTTTAATGTTATTTTCTCCAGTTAAATAACAACTTGTAAAAGTCCTTGGGAGTATAAAACTCCCAACCATCAGCACAGCAAACTATTACAATGCTTTTGTTATGGTTTGTCAACAACATTTTTTGCTGTAAATTGTAGGAGTTACTGGTGTGATCTTACTTTTGTAAAAACCATTCACTAGGTTCATCATTAGTTAAAAGACAAAACAACACTTAAACATCCTGTGCTTCTTGTGGCGGCATGTTTTCTAACTACAGTAATCCTTTGCCACAATGCGGTTCATATATTACGGTCTCAGTATATTGCAGATTTTTTTCTTGAAAGAAGCATGCTTCCAAAGAATGGATTTTAACCCTCTCCTGACGCCTCAGCAAACAGACCTTGGGCTTTGTGCACTTCCAAAGAGAGGCTTTCACCTCCTCCTGACACCTCAGCAAACTGACCTTGGGCTGTTCCTGCCAGCTCGCACTTCCAAAAAGAGGTTTTTAACCCCCTCCTGATGCCTCAGTGAACAGACCGTGGGCTCCTCCTGCCAGCACACGCCAGCAGCAGCAGACCCAGGTCTGTTTGCTGAGGGGTCAGGAGAGGGTTAAAAACCTCTCTTTGGAAGTGCACGCCAGCAGGAGCAGCCCATGTACCTTTCCCCAGTTTGAGTGTTCTTCAAAAACTAGCAGATCTTGTAACAACAACTCTGTTCCCTTTGTCATAGAATCTGTAACCTTTTTCATAAGAATCACCTAACTACCACAATAAACGGGGAGTAGTGTATAGCCATATCACTACTAGGAGTCTGCTGTAGCTACCTTGATATCTCAGTGATTTAGTCTGAAAGTTGAGTCATGGAAAATAGACTTGAGAGATTGAAATGTTTTGCTGGTCATCCAAACAGCTTTGTCAGTCTGAGGAAAGCTAGTTGTGAGTCCTCCATTTTATAGTTCACTTTGACCTCATGTCACCCTGGTCTGAAATAGGCTCATAAGACGAACAATGGTCTGAATAGTGTTGTTAGGTGGACAATAGTCTCAGTAGGCCATTGGGTGAACCCAGAGTTCCCACTGGGAATATGGGCGGGGTATAAGATAGATAGATAGATAGATAGATAGATAAATAGATAAATAAATAAATAAATAAATAAATAAATAAATGTGCCCTGAGGTGCTGAAACCCATAAAGTATGGCTCATTAGCTATTGTCTTGGTGGTGGAGGGGTGAAGTATTTTAGATTTGTTTGGGTATTGTTGATATCGCTGTCTGATAAGTAGCAGATAACTCCCCAGGATGACTGAGAATCTTATTTAATTATTTATTCATTTATTTTTATATTTCTACATCACAACCAGTTTGCCCAATGGGAACTCTGGGCAGTTTACACAGAAACAACACATAAGAAATTAAACCCAAAAGTCAAACCAATAATGCAAGAAATGAACAAATAACCCAGCAAGAGGCAAAAACCAAATAATGACGAAACAACATCAAAGCACAGGGGAACACAGGGCAAACATTAGTAATCACCGAATGCATCTTTAAAGAACCAAGTTTTACCACTTTTAAAAAGTCTACTAGGGATGGAGCTTGGCCAATCTCGCTAGGCAATTTGTTCCAAATAGCCAGGCCAGCCACCGAGAAGGCCCACTTGCATGTTATAGGCCTCTCCTGGGTGGCCACCTGGAACGAGAGTGCCATAGAAGCTGTGGTAGGCCAGGCCAGCACTCACCTTGGGATTCACAGGCATACCTCGGTGAGTTAGGTTTCTGGGTGTGTTTTTTTTGCCAAAGGTTGGGAGTTCAAGGAATCCTTCTGTCCTCCCATGGACCTCTGGGGCCTACAGCCCTCTTTCAGTGCCCCCAATCTCTTGAACCACATGTGCAATTGTTTCCAGTATGAAAAGAAGACATTGGGCTCCCAGCAATGACAGTGGTATGGTGCTGGGCTGCTGGGCTGAGCTCCCACAGTATAGGTCGGCTTTTCACATTTCAAAGGTTGAAAAAGAAGGTACCCCACAATCCCCAACAATGGTATGGTTGGAATTACGTAGTGTGGCCACTTGGCTCTCTCTGTATGTCCATTCCTTGTGTGTGCCCTAGGCAGGGGGTGGGGGATGGGGTGGGGGTGGGGCAGGGGGTGGCAGCAGGGCGGCGGATGGGCAGGGCGGTGGCAGGGGCGGCGGGCAGCGGGCAGCGGGGCGGCAGTGGCAGATGGGCAGGGCGGTGGCAGCAGTGGTGGCGGGGGTGGGCAGGGTGGCAGCCAGCGGCAGGCGGGCAGGGCATCAGCGGCGGGGGGGCAGGTAGCAGGGGGCAGCGACAGGCATGGGGGTGGGCAGCGATGGGCGCGGGGGCAGCAGGCGAATGGCGGTGGGGCAGCGGGGGCCGGCGGCGGGGGGAGCGGCAGGGGGAAGCAGGCTGGCCAGCGCCCCCTGTCCATTTTGGCATCCTAGGCAACTGCCTAGTATGCCTTAATGGACGCGCCGGCCCTGTGTATGGAGAGGGTCGTATGTATGTCTCTTGTATATCTTCCTTCCAAAGGAAATGGGATGGCATTGACCTGAAGGATTAGGCCAGTTAGTATAGATTTTAGGGGCCTCTGTCCAGGGAGACTCTTGCTCCAACAAGCTAATCAGAAGAGGTATCTCTTACATTAAAAACAGACTAGCAATGTCCTAAGAAATTCTGTAATATCTTTTAAAATTATTCTTCATGCTATTACATCTCCATTTCGGCTTAGAGGACATTATACTAACAGAATCTCCCACCCAATATGACCCCAAGCTGTCTGAGGAATTCACATGGTTCGGCCCTTTAAAAAAATCCCAACTTGACTCCTTGTACTATAAAGGTAAAGGCAAATATTCCCCCGCACATGCATGCTAGTTGTGTCCAACTCTAGGGGCAGCACCCATCTCCATTTCTAAGCCAAAGAGCCAGTGAGGTGGAAGTCCATGGCCATGTGGTCCCATCTCTATCTAACACCATGTTTCAGGTGCCATAATGTGCTTTGCAATCTTCATTGCAGGCCTGAATTTATTTTGGTAAAGGCTTGGATTTCTAGAGTTGTTTTAATGATCTTCCCTTACTTAATGTTACTCATTTTGTAAATACAGTGTCCCTCTGTGTATTCTGTAATGCAGATTTAAGCAGTAAATGTTAATTCATCCTGCATTTTATGAAAATTTTGTCTTACAAAGCACGGTTTCCCATAGGAATGAATAGGAAAATGATTAATCTGTTCTGGAGGTCCGAAAAAAGGCAAAAAATAAAGACTCGTTTGTTCAGACTTCTTTATAGAGTTCACTTTAAAGGTATGTAGAGCTGGACCCCCACCTCCCAGTGCAGAAGCAAGCACCAAGACAAAGGGGAAACTGTAAACTGTCTGCAGTTTGTGGTTTCCCTCCAAAAGTGCAATGGAAACCAATGCAAAAGCAAAAAATAAATAAAACACCAAACACGAAGTAGCAGCCTGTTACCTCCTGCATAGCAATGGAAACCAATGCAAAGGGGGGGGGACCAAACAATAAGCCCCAGGTCATTCCCGCCTGCATAGTAATGGAAAGCAATGCAGAAGAAAAAAACACCAAACAAGAAGCCCCAGGTCGTTCCTGCCAAATGTGCAATCAAAACCAATGCAAAAACACAAACGAAAGCAAGGAAACCTCAACTCCTTCCCTTTCCAAGTTCTAAAAGTCCAAAAGCTGCTGTAAATAAATGTACAGAATGTCTCCAAAACTTGATGAAAAAACTCCTCCCACCCCTCCACAAACTACGGGGGGGGGGGGCACAACAAGTACACTAGTTTCAAAATGCGGAACGGATTTTCTTCTTCTGAAGCATCCCATAGGACAATTTCGGTATTCCAGAAATATTTTTCGTCTTGCAAGTTTTTCACCTTATGGGGCATTCTCATCAGCCTGTTTAAACATGCAGTAGAACTAAGTAGCCATTTTTCTCCTTTTTCAGCCTGCTAGGCTCTGTGTCTGTTGTATGTTTGAATGTTAGTCTAGTGTGGGGAAAACAGAAAAATAGCATACTTAAAAGCAAAAAGTGTTCTGCTTATATACCGCCCCATACCACTTTAAGTAGTCTCTGGGCGGTTTACAATTTTAATTACAGTGTGCAGGCTACACTTCACCCCCCCCAGCAATCTGGGTACTCATTTTACCGACCTCGGAAGGATGGAAGGCTGAGTGAACCTTGAGCCTGCTACCTGGGATTGAACCCCAGGTCGTGAGCACAGTTTTACCTGCAGTACAGGCATTAGCTGTACTCATTGTCCAAAGAATGCCATGTTTTTACATGTATGAAAAAAATGTTTAAAGGGGGTGATGAGATTTACCTACAGGCTGAAGTCAGAGCATTTTTGTCACTTTGTGTTTAAACACAACTCCAGCTGCCTGGATCTCAGTACACTATGTTTCCTCCTTACTTCACAGTCAGTTCAAAGCTGCTATCCACCTTTTCAATAAGCTTCTAACATGCAACACCTCTTAGATACCTTGCCTTCTCCTTGCCTTGAACCTGATTCAAGTGGACAGTGAAGGGCATTCCAGCTGCATCAGCCAAACAGAGATTTGAATCTCACTATTGTTCCTTAAAAGGGTGGAGTACAAGTCAGAAATGCATACATCATTCCCTTGAAGCCAGCATTTAGATTTGGCTCCATAATGTAAGACAAAGAATTAAAATGAGCATTAATCCTTGAAACAATCCATTTGCCAGATTTTGCATATATTACTGAAAACTTCAATACGACCCCAGTGCAAGACCTTAATTGTTGATTGTGATAAGGTATTGTAATTGGAGCTTTCAAAACAAAAGCTATTCATCTGATGCCAGAATCAGTGAAAGGTTCAGTTATTCTTGCTTTACTGAGCATGAAATGGAATTTGAAAGGCAATATTAAATGGGTTATTAAACTTAAGACATGGCATTTTGTGATCCTTCCCTGCATTTTTCTACCTGCATATATAATGTGGCTGGTGTATCCTCTAGGGAATCACTCATTTCCCGTGGCCATATAGGTTTCAGTACAATTTACTATTTCAGTTATTTAATAGTCCTTCCATGATCAACTGAATATATAACTCTTCAAGGATTTGAATTTCTATTATCTCCATTGCATATTCATGCCTACACATATCACATTACATAAATCATTCTTTGGAAATGAATATTCATATTTAGTAATCAAAACATCAGAGCTTTAAAGCAAGGTTTCCAGATTTGCCAAGCAAGCTTTTTCGTCAAACATAATTCTTAGTCTGTTAACTTCTTGAGCTTTTTCTGGTCGATTTCACAAACGGTAGCTTTGCGGTCTTCCTGAGGTTGCTTTTCGATGATACCAACCAACAGTTTGATGGTTTTTCAAAAGAGGCAGCAGGCAAGCAGACTAGCTACACCCTTCTTAGCTTATAACAATTTAATTAGAACTTCCCAGCATGGCCAGAGGCCTGCTCCAAAATCCATTTAAGTAAAAAATAAAGTTGCTGTTATGTGCTACATTGTGCTCAAAGCTGTCTGCAGAGAAGTATGTTAAAATTCTGCCAGAATCACTTTACTTTTCTCCTATCTCAAGTCAAACCTGCTGACAGTTAGCAAGTACAGTACTGGTTTAGATTAGGCAGAATTTACACTTTGAAAGAGAATAAAGCTATGGTGTTGAACACACAGTTTAAAGGAAGGACGCTTGAGGAATCTGGTCCTTGTAAGTATGAAACAATCTGATATGTGCCTCCAGGAGAAATCAGAACATAGTTATTTGTCAGTTTTTGCATGTATTGAATATTCAATTATGATTATTGGTCACAGAATCTACAAAAACCTGTTCATATATGCACCCGCAGAGTAAAATATACTGTATATTGTGTCCCATCAAATTGATCAGAGAATACTCAGACTTGGATAGCTCAGTGGCTTAGGTCTCTGGCTGCTGAGAGTTCAGTTCCCCAAAGAGGCACAGTGCAACAACTTTGAAGAGGCAGCTAAAGGAGGGCCGCCCTCTCTCATAACTCAAATAACCTCAATAAAGATGGAACTGATAGGGAAGGGCTTAAAGGGACTGGAAATAGAGGCAGGGAAAGAAGAGAATCCAGGAAAAGAAAAATAAGCTAAAGATGAAAGGGCAGGAAATGAGGGAGATATAAAAAGGGAAGTTTCAGAGAGGGTAGCCCTGTTAGTCTTTTCAAGGGATTTCAGGCAAAAATCAAAGAAAAACAAAACAAAAGACACAAACATGTGGCACCTTAAAGACTAACTTTCATATTTTAATGTAACGTTTCGTGGACTACGCATCCACTTCTTCAGACATATAGCAGCAAAATGGCTGTAGTATATAGAGTTGGGGGGTTGGATAGGGGAGGGGAGGAAGGGGGAGGGGGAAGAAGAGGAGGGAGAGTTAATTAGTAGAAATGGTGAGAGGATTGGGCCAGAGCTGTATAGTTTTATGGCTCAGGCCAGGCTCTGTTTATATGTTTAAGGCTGGAAAGTAAATTCCTCAAGAGGCAGAAACCAGATCACATCAGTGAGGTTGTGGAAGAGATGGGGCGGGGGGGGGGGG
>JAHTLZ010000114.1:16026600-16050859 GCA_023846285.1 Phrynocephalus versicolor
AAATAGATGGAAGGCTTGCAATTTCATATCTTCAGCTGCATTTTGCCCTTGTTTGCCTCTTTCAAATATGAAATCGCAATAAAGCATCCATCTACCTGACATTCTTTTATGTTCACATTCAATCACAGGCCACAGAATGCATCTTTTCTGGTGTACGGTCCCCCGCTTTGGCCCCCCCCTTCCCCCCCCCCCCCCCCCCCCCCCGGGGGGGGGGGGCTGATTCCATTTCTTTCCGGCCTGCAAGTTCATTGGGTGGCTTGATTGCTTTAAAAATGCCTCCACCAGAAACTCTTCTTCTCTTCGTTGGAATCCTGCCAGTGTTGATGATGGCGTCTTTAGTGCCAAAGAGGTGAAATGAAATGGATCACCTCGGTTTGGTTTCAGGTGAGTCCTTTTGCTGAGCAGAACTTTGTATGTCCATGCTATTGATATGATTTAACCCTAAAGACATTGGCAGGTGACATCATGCCTTTGAACTCAGTGCATCTTTTACCTACTTTTCAATTCCTATTCTAGTTAAATTATGTGAGTCTTAAAAGACTGATAGAGAAGAGCAGGGTGGCAGTGTGGTAAGAAAGACCTACCTACCTTTTAAAAATGGATGGGGCTCTAAGAAGGTGGAATTCCTGGCCACGTGGGTGACCTGGGAGTTCCTTGATAGGCTTGGGGCTGGAGTTGGTAAGAACTGAAGCATTTGCAGCAAAACAGTAGTACTTCCTGGGTGTGGAGAAGAGCAGATATCAGTGTCCCTCAACATGTATGAAGGAAGGCTTGGTGTTAGCTCCCTAAATGCCCTTACTAGAAAAAAATTATTTGATATATTAATCCCTCACACACATACACAAATGTCCTGGCACAAAGAAAGAAATAATGATAAAATTAATTAGAACAAATTTGACTTATTTGAAGACCTTTTTTCTGGTGAAAAATATGGTATTTTCATTATTGTAGTGTGTTTTAGATTTCCATTAGTGTAACAGTGTGAGAATAGTTCATAATAACACTTCTTAGTTTTATTCATTTATAGGGGTTTGCCACACTGAATTATTCCCTGGATATTTTAATGCGTGTCACTGACTTATCATTTATATTTATTTAGATATAATTAGTGCTACTAAAATATTACTAATAATAATGGTACTGGTAATTATGTTGTTGTAAATTTAGCTTGCAGCACTATTCATACTACTGTCTTGATGATCCACAGCTCTTTTTAATGTACATAACCCAGCTGGCAATAAAAAAGAGCTTATTTTGATGAATTACTCTGAGAAAAAACAATGTAAGATTATCTTGTTTTCTCTTATTACAATTGTTTTGTTCCTGCAGTGATTTAGTGTTTCACATTTTCTGTCAATCCAACTCACTCCCCTTCAGAATGAAGACCAGACCATGCAAATACAAGATTAAAGTAGTTCTGGATGCTCTGGATCACAGATAGAAAGACAGGCAATGGTGACTTGAATGGAAGGGGAGTGTTCTCCCGGTTCACAAAGCTAAGGTGACAGGAGTCCTGGGTAAAAGATTTGCTGCTGAATGGCCCACCATTTAACCAACAAGGACGTGAGGTTGAATAATCATACCAAATCTGGCTTGCTTCTCAGAGATGTGGCTGAGTAAGACCCAAGGGGCAAGTGGGGGACCTTTCCTAGTGTTTTGTAACAGCTAGCAGAACTTGTGGGGGGGGGGGAGATTCACTCTCTCTGGTCCCATAAACCATTTTGCAGCCTTCTATTGTTGAAGGTACAGTATGTGTATTTTTGAAGCTGAGTGTTTTGGTCGGGAGTGAGATTTTGCTGACATACTGTACCCACTGCCTCCTGTGTGAAACTTCATGATGTCATGAGGGCCGAGTTACAGTTTTCACCAGCTTATAATGCTGAAGGATTTCAGTATCAGTGCTGAGACCTACCCCTTCAATATTGTGGTGGCCAGAAGTGAGTTTGGACATTTTAGGCTTGTGTCCCAGCTCTACTGCTGATCGTGCTATTGTTTTATTAGAGTTCTATCTCACTTCCTCCTCCTCTGCATTTTATTCTCACATCCACCTTGTCATATATAGGTCAAACTGAGAGAATGTGACAGAGCTTCATATTCTAATGTGGATTTGAATCTAGTTCTCCTTGGTCCTTGTCCAGCGCTCTAGCCATTATGCCACACTAGAGATGGGCACGACTCAAAAAATAATTTTTCGTTTTTCGTTTTTCGTTAAGGGGGTCCGTTTCGGTTCATTTTTGTTTTTCAGGGTTTTTTTGCGCATTTTTCGTTTTTGTTTTTGTTACGAAACGAAACAAAAAACAAAACAAAAACGAAAAATTTTCATTTTCGTTAGCATTCTTTTCATTGTGATGTGTCTGTCATAACGAAAACGAAAAACACGGCAAAATTTTTCTTTTTTTTTCGTTTTCGTTTCGTTTTCTGGAAAATTTTCGTTTTCATTTTCGTTGCGTAACGAAAACGAAAAATGAAAACAAAAACGAAAATTTCGCTGAGTCGTGCCCATCTCTATGCCACACTAGCTGGCTGTACCTGTTCTCTGGAGATGTTAACCAAGCCACTGTGTCACATCCCTTATATGCTGTACTGTATATTCCAGTGATGGCGAACCGATGGCACGGGTACCAAAGGTGGCACTCGGAGCCCTTTCTGTGGGCACCTGGCATCACACCTTCATAGCCACCTGTATGCAAGTTAAATTACTGTATTGGCACTTTGCAAAAAAAAAAAAGTGGGTTTTGAATTCCAGTTTGGGCACTCGGTCTCTAAAAGTTTCGCCATCACTGGTATATTTTGTTTGGCTGTTTCTATGTAGGTCTGTTTCAGAAAGTTGCAAAAAGTTTTACCCAGTTTAAAATGGCATAGCTAGATTGTTGAGCAGGGTGCTGGTTGGAATAGGTGACTTGTTTGATGGAATGCTTTCACTGCTCTACAGTCTGTATTTTGGTGCTGTTCAGACCACCATTTATGTCCTGTGTAAAGCTTGGCTGTTTGAAAGACCATAATTTCCCTTTTAAAATCACAGGGTTTTTTTAACAAGAGTGTCTCCAGGAATTTTCAAGGGAGGTAGAATGTTAAAGTGGTATGTTAGCTAGGGATAGGCATCCTAATGAAATTGAAATGCTGTTTTGTCATTTCGTTAGCTTATGAATCATTTTGTAAGCTAACTAAATGAGAGTCCCCATTTCTTATCTGATAGTAATGAAACCGTCTGGGTTTTGGGGGTTTTTTTGTTGTTGTTAACAACGAACTGTTTTGCTACTCTCTAAAATGGGCTCTCCAGGATCCAATGGCACCAAAAAAAAAAAGGTAGCTCCTGTGGACTCTCCCCTTTGAGCCCTCCAAATTTGGAGAGGTTTGGGAGTAAAGGTGCTAAGCCGCAGGTTAGCTTCTTTCCAATTCCAATTAGAAAAAAAGGCTCCTGGGGCACCCCATTTGGAGCTTAGTAATTCAGCCCCATTACCCCCAAAATGTTTCCAAATTTCAGGGGGTTCCCTAAAATCGCTTTCTGAAGTACCCCTGCTACTTTGGTGCCCCAAGGTAAGTACTTTTTAAAAAATATGCACTCAAAAATTATTTTTTAAAAATATGCATTCAAAGTTTACTAATCTTGTGGTTCCAAAGTAGCAGTCATACCTTCCCAAAGTGATTTTAAGGAACCCCCTGAAATCTGGAAAGATTTGGGGGTAAGGGCACTTAGCTTTGAAGCTCTAAAGGGGCTGGGGTAGTTAATAGGCAAAGTTTGCTGGGAGCATGGAGGCAATCAGGGAGTTTACTCTATGGTATTAGGGATTTTACTCTATGGTATTAACTCCCTAGTTGCCTCCACGCTGCCAGCACACTTTGCCAATTAAGTCCCCCTAACCCCTGTCTATCTGACAGAGCATATCTCCCAACGTTCAGATCTGGCCCGACTCACCCGTTCCTCTGAGGCCCTCTTGCTCCGGATAGCCACACCGAGGGAAGCCCGTAAAACAACTACTCGTAACCGGGCTTTCTCGGTGGTTGGTCCATCCATTTGGAATGCCTTGCTGGGCAAGTTGCGGCAAGCCCCATCGCTGGCGTCCTTTAAGAGAGCCTTAAAAACATGACTATTCAAGGACGCCTTTGGAGACCTCCTGGGGTAACCCTTTTTTTCCCCCCTCTCCCCTTGCCTTTTGCTGCTTTGCCTATTTCGGCTCGCCGTCCTGAGTAATCTTGTTCATGGTTTTTAGTGTTTTTATCTCTTGTACTTATTATTGCTTTGTGTAAACCGCACTGAGTCCCTGTGGGGAAATAGGCTGCGGTATATAAGTTTAAAAATAAATAAATGAATAAATAAATAAATAAATAGAGCTGGGGCTTTTTGACAGGTCAGGGTGTGGAGGGGGAGGGGTGCTTCCCCCACTGCCCATTGCACTTCCTTTAAAAAATGTGGCAGGAGGGGTAGCAGGGGAGAAAGGAGCAGTCAGGCAGCAAATTTACTGCTGCCAAACTGCTCGGTTCTCCCTAACCACCCGCCTCCTAGCTGGGAGTTTTTGACAGCTTGAGCGGTCAAAATCAGCGAGGAGGCTTTTTGAATCCCCCAGGCACCAACTAGAGTGCCGGTGCTGTGGGGAATTCATTTTGCTTCATTTTGTTTGTAATGATTATGTTTTTTTTAAAAAAATTGTTACTTATGATACAATGTGAAATGCGGGGGGAAGAAATGGAATGAAATAAAACACTATTTTTCCATTTTGTGCCCATCCCTAATGTTAGCATAATTCACAGTGCAATACCAGTATCTGCCTGTGTATACTAAGATAATAAATAAATGTAGGATAATCAGGGGGACAAGGCTCATCTGACTCAACTATTACTACGAAATGGACTATTAACTGGTGGGAGAGTTTATTTCTATTGTATTGAAGTGTGGTTATTGTCACTCTAATTTGTTTTCATATTTTAACCATATGTCTGTTTTGTGTTTGATTTATGTTATTATCTGTAAAGATTCTCAGTCATCCAGGTGAGTTTAGCTGGTAGTTGAGTCATGCTGCCATGACTTAACTTCCAGATTTATGTTTTTGTTAGTGTCATTTTGGGCAGCAAAGTAGGATCTATATTTCATCACTGCATGCCATCACGTTGCATCTGAGCTATGGAGGTCCTAATAGGGCTGTTCAGCACTGGTGAGATGTTTAAGGAGCTGTTTAAACCTCTGCCACCCCAAGGAATTTCCATGGCCAAGCAAAGATTTGAACCCAGATCTCCTCTCATCTTTCTCTCTATCTTGCTCTCTATTATAAATTTTATTTAAAAATCTGTTGATCCTATTAATTTATTATACATTATTACTATTTTATCATTGCATTTCTTGACCACACCAGTTTTCCCACAGGAACTCTGGGCTGTTCACAAAACAGACAATATAATAAATAGATAAAAACAAAATTTATTTATTTATTTATTTATTTATTTATTTGATTTGATTTGATTTGATTTGATTTATATACCACCATCATCTAGCGTAAAGTTACTCTGGGCAGTTTACAAACATAAATAAAATACAATAAAACACACAAATAAATTTGTAAAATTTTATTACAAAATGTTATGTTGCAAATTTTAGAAATAAACAGCTACTTGAGTGCTGACAGAGATTTATAGCCAGAAAATTATTCATGTCATGATGCATAAATAAGCTTTGGCCACATAATGTGATATGAGAAGATTGTTCTTCAGCAAATAGCAGAAGTGCAAATGGTTGAAGAACTTGTTGGCTAAAAAAAAAAAACTGCAGAAATTTGGATGCAACACAACTACTGGAGCTTCTTTCTACATCCAGCATTGAAATATCCATTATATTGTTCCAACCTTGCGAAAACAAGGCAGAAGAGAGAGAGACACACCCCGCCCCCTGGCTAACTGTGAAGAAAGAGGTTGTGGCTTTGATTCCCTTACTGTACCTCCTTGATAGAAACTAAAATTCGTGATCCAAAGAGTCCTTTCCAGCTGTTGTAAAATGATGGTGACTGCATATGGATTATAATATTTTAACAACTTTATTTATCTCATTTATTCTAAACTCTGTTAGATATTATAGTGGTATCTTATTAACATATGATAATCAGAAAATCTTGGCCAATAATATTTTACCTTTTGCTAATAAAAGGCATCAGATTATTTATTGGTGTTTCTCCAATGATTAATTATGAACCTCACCAAAAAGCATATATATATATATATATATTGCTCCTTCCTTTCACATTTTTATGTATCCAAGCAACACACAGCATTGCTTCTAGGTAACACAGTGATACCACTGTACTTCTGGAGAGGAAAAGAAGTATTATTAATAAACCATCAAGAGAAGTTATTGCTACAAAGAAATTCTTACATCTGCATAAAGTCAGCTACATCATACCACAGCCATAGAGAACCATCAGTGAACTGTTTTGGATTTTAAAAAAAATAAGATGTTTCAGTACTTCTTAATTTTCCTGAAGGCTGTTTTTTTTAAAAATAATAATCCTCTTTTAATTAATATCTGCCTTGAGGGCAAAAGTATTTAATTTTAAAACAAGCTAAAAGGCTAACGGGGGCAGGCGGCGAGAGTAGGGGCACTGAAGCAAACATGTTTCTTTTCTTCCTTCCCAAGCTTGAAAGACTAAAAAGAAAAAAATGCTGAGTGGTTAAGAAAGATTGCCACAGAGACATTGCAAACTATAGTTTAGAATAGGATACAGATGCACATTCTTAAACTAAAATCTTCTATGTGGTCATTCGTTTCCATTGAGCTATGTGCTGCCTGATACCTAGGAACTGGACACGGGGGCTGTTTCCTTTCTAATAATTTGAATTTCTAAAACACTTTAATGTCTGTAGGTTAGTAGCTTTCATAGGCAGGCAGGAAGGAAGGAAAGGAAAGGAAAGGAAAGGAAAGGAAAGGAAAGGAAAGGAAAGGAAAGGAAAGGAAGGAAGGAAGGAACCATGATTAAATGTGCACATTAAAATTGTTAAAAGTCAGGGATCGATGCATAACAAGGATATTGTTCAATATAAAGCCAAAAGAAAAGAAAAGAAAGTCTGTGTGTAAAATTTTACATGTTTCCTTTCATCTTGCCTTTTCTCCAATCAGTTCAAGGGTATTGTTCAATATAAAGCAAAAAGAAACGATAGGTCAGTGGTTGCCCCAGAGTCTCCCAGACAAAGTTCCATAGCTGAGCTGGGACTAGAATAGGATCTCTCAGGTTTCACTTATACAACACTTATGACTGACTTCTGTGGCTCAGCCAACAGCTCCTAAGTTGAACCGGAGGAACTTCTGATTGGGAGTTGTACCTAGTTTTTCTGAATAGGATGGCCTGGCACAACCAGAAGCAAGCCTTTCATTTGGCCTGGCACCGCTCTTCTTGTGTCTGTTACCTGATTTAACAGCCACTGGTGGTTTGTTGCCGCAACTGCTTTTGGTCTCTGCTTTATCTTTAAAAGGGGGTGTGGTGGCTCAGTGGACTGAGGCTCCGAAAACACTTGACTGCAAAGTCAGCTGCTTGGCGGTTCAAATCCCGGGTGCCACGCAGTGGAGCAAGTTCCCACAGATAATCCCAGCTCCTGCCAACCTAGCAGTTCAAAAGCAAGTAGATAAATAGGTACCGCTGTAAAAGCGGGAAGGTAAAACAGTGTTTTCTTGCAACCATGCTGGCCACGTGGCCACAGACTTGCACAACACTGGTTCTTCGGCTTGAATACAGAGATGAACAACGCCCCTAGAGTCGGACACGACTAGCACGCATGTGCTGGAGGAAACCTTTACCTTTTGCATTTTTAAAACCAATAGTGGTGGTGGGTTTTTTTCCCCTCAATTAAACACTTGTTGGCTGATCTATTAACTCTTTATGCCATATGATGACTGGGATAAACAAAAACATCTCAAGTCTTTTAAAAATACTTTTTACATTCCCCCCCAAAAATGTTATTAATTTTATTTTCTTCTGCCTTTGTTTCATATGGTGTGTTATATTTTAATTTTAATTGTTTAATTGTAATCACGTTTCTTATACCTAAGAACTGTATTAAATTGTGGCATATAATATTGTAAATAATAGACAAATATAATCTACCATATAGTGAAACCAGGACTTATACTCTCAAAGTCTTCTTACTTTCTGAGTAACACAAATTATGGAATCATCCTCCACTCCACTCAGGCTTCCTTGATCCCTCTAAGTTTTTCCATAATCTTGGCAGTAGCTAGGAGAGAAATTATTTTTCTCGTGAATAGTATTTGGTTGCAAGCTAACCAAACTAATTGAGGGTGGTTGAATTAATTATATAGACAATTAGGAACCGTTAGCTTTATAAAAAAACCTACTCTTCATTTGTCTGGCCGCAACTCCCCATGGTTTTAGACAATTCATTTACATCATCTGTTATCGGATACTTCTAAGTTATGATGCCGGCAACTGAACCTGGGGCCTATTTCATACATAATATGAAACAGATATATGAGATATGTTAGGATAATCCAATGTTCATGCTTTCCCGTGCAAGTTTAATTGTTCATACTTTTTTAGTTCTGTTATTTTAGAATAAACTAGGCAAAGGAGATCTTCAGGAAAATTGGCCAGCTCTTCTTCAGAACCATTTAAACAGAACTTGTGTAGGCTCATTAGTCATTTCATTATGTGGTGGGTGTTTTTTTATTGGAAAGATAAATGCAAGAATTACAGATTAAAAATAGCTTACAGATAAGGGTAATGCATTTCTAACTAGGTAATTTTCTGATAAGCGCTGAAATTTCTTTACAATAATTTTTGATGTATGACACATTGGAAATGATTAATCATGAACCTTTATGTTCTTACAGATATGAATTGCATATTTTCTAAATGCTATCTTTTCCCAATATCTCTCCCCCATAGGATTTCTAGTTTAATAGTCATTGTAGCTCAGACAATGTAATGATATACTGCAGGAATATTAATTTCTGCCTGACTACCCGTGCATTCAAAACTGACAGAAATTATACGGATTCTATGCTTCAAAAATCTATATAACATTTTATTTTGAGGCTTCTTCTGTCAGTTTTGAGATGGATATGCTTTACAGGATTCATTCCAGAGAGTGATTTCAAGTTAAATTTTGCTTCAGGGTGTTTTGATTATTGCCATTTTGAAATCCCCATGTTATAATAGGAAAAAAGTATTCATAAATTCAGCACTAAAATGACTAATACTTTACTAATATTTTATGCCATCACTCTATATTATGCAGTATCTAGTATGTAATATCAAAGAATGGATCTGCTCTTATTAAATTCTGAATGAATTCTGTTGTACCTCAGTCAAGAAAAATATTTACTCAGTAGGCCTATGGAAATAGTACTGTAATAGTACTGTAGCCTAAAATAGTACTTAGACATGGGCACGACTCGGCGAAATTTTCGTTTTTGTTTCCATTTTTCGTTTCCGTTACGTAACAGAAACGGTAATGATAATTAAGCCGTCAGAACTCAAACGCGAACCGAAAAAAGAAAAATTTGGTCGGGTTTTTTGTTTTCGTTTGTGGCATCGCGGCGATCACGCAATGCGAAGCACAGAAAAAGGTTTTCAACTTTTTTAAAAAAAACCCGACTCCCAGCCAAAAAAGCAGGCAAAAATATGCCTGCCTGAGGCTTTGCCACCTACCAGAGGGGTGGTTTCTGGGGGGTTCCCTGCCTTTCCCCCCCCTTCTCCTGTCCTGGGCTGCTTGCACCAGGCTGGGGGGGGGTCATCCTCATCGTCTCGCCATGCCATGCGGTGGGGGGGATCAAAAATGGCGACCGCAATTTTTCTTTTGAAATCGTGGTCAAAAAACACACCAAATCACCACAGAAACATGTGAAATTTATTTATTTTAAATGCCTGAATTTTAATAGTAGCAGCAGTGGGCTTTTTTATAGCAATAAAATGTATTGATTTTATTTTATTTTATTTTATTTTATTTTATTTTATTTTATTTTATTTTATTTTAGACCTGCCCATTTGGGCTGGGCATGGGATGGGACCATGCAATTTTTTTGAACCATTCCACCAATGGCATTGCCAGGTTTTTGACTGACACTTCTGGATGTCTCGGAGGGCATAAAAAGCCGAGGCACCTTCCAGAAATTGCAGTCAGGTGTATGGATGTGGTTGAGGGAGGAGGGCTGGCTGCTGGTGCTGGTGTGATCCGATCGAGATTGAGGAGGGAGGCTGGAGGTTTTAGGATTTAAGTTAGGCAGGCAGGGAGGGAATTGAATTTAGAAAATAATTTCTTTGATTCCCTGCAGCTTTGTCTGCTGAAGGGAATAGCAGTTTATTTTTTATTTCTTCTCTGGCAGTTTGTGAGGATTTTTTTTCTGATATTGGATAAAGGGGGAGGTTCGACTGGGAGTGGGAGGTGTGGATTTATTTTAAAAATATATTATATACTACCATTTATTTTCTATTTTCCCAACTTCAATTTGCTTGCACACACACACATTTGGGGTGCAAGCCAAGAACAGAACCTCTATCCTAAGTGATATCCTAACTCCCCACTCACCTGCCCGCCTGCGCCGCCATCTGCCCGCGCCCCTATGCTCTGGGAAGTCAAGTTGCTCTAAATCGTGGTGGAAACGACAAATGAGAAATGAAACGACGAAACGACAAATTTTTGAAAAATTTCACGACAAACGGAAACGACCCAAAACGGACCCGTTCCGACAAACGAAAACTCGAAATGTCATTTTTTCTGGTCGTGCCCATGTCTAATAGTACTGTAGTCTAGGAGAGGACACTAGACCTCTCTAGCAGAGAAATATAGTTTCTCACTGAACTATAGAACTCAGATTCTATAGGATTAAGCCATAGTAGCTAAAGTACTATTAAACTGCTATAATAGTACCATGCAAATGCACTCTCACTTACACTGATTGAGGGGGTGGAGTTTTACCTTTAAATAATTGCTCCCAGTAGCTTCCAAGTTCTTTTCTTGCAGAGCAGCAGAAAGAGAGGAGGCTTGCAGAACAATAGAGCAAGCACACGGTGAGCACACGGCCGAGGGGATGGAGCTTTGGAAAACTTCCTGTCCCTACACTGGTTGAGGGAGTTAAATACCTACTCTCAGCAGCACATGCCTGACAGTGCATGAAAACTTAAAAAAAAAAAGACCATTGTGTCATACTAATTTCTTCAGGGTGTGTTCCCAAGCAGAGCTGCTGCTGAGGAAAGCCAAACAAACAGGAGCAAGTCACCACTGGAAGTTTCTGGGGTGCTTGCAGTTGGAGTAGAGCTCCTTTAGAGGCCCGTGTGTTGTTAGATTTCAAATAAACAACAAAGGAGGAAAATAGTCTTACTAGATACAAAGGCCCGGAATACTGCACTTATTAAAATGGGATCGGAGCGAGCAGCTGTAGTTACCTGCAAAACTTGTGCCATGTTTGTCATGCCAAAGTATGTGGAGAACTACCCTTGCAGCAAGTGCAAGCTGGTTGCACTACTAGAAGAGAAGGTCCAGCAGCTATGTCAAAGAAGTGATAAAATCATATGAATTGGAAGATCTAGGTGATTTGGAGTTACCATTAGAAACTCTGTGTGTAAGATTATCAGGCCACAAGAATAGCTCCGTCGGCAGCAGTAGACAGTCCCACCACAGCCTCTGGAGCTCCGGCTGCGGCCAGGACTCCATAGGTGGCGGCAGGACGGTCTACCGCCGCCCAAACCAGTTCAGATTCATACGATTTTTTTAAAAAAAAATTGTACAAACCCAAACCGAACCGAACTGAGGGTGGGCCAGAACGAGACAAACCCGAACCATGGGCTTTCTGGTTCGTGCCCATCTCTAATACCTAAGGATAACCTCCGAGTTGGAGAGATAGCCAGGATATCTCTCAATGCCATTTTCAGGGAATCATAAGCAGGTGAAGACATCTGCTTGGGAATACCCTGAAACAAATGGTAAGCCACTGTGTCAGAGACAGAATGCTGGAGTGGATGAGCTATGGCCTGTCCCAGCAAGGCTGTTCTTATGTTCTTATATTATGTTCTACTTATGGCTATCATTCCCCAATTCTAATGTGAAGCTTAAAAATTTTTTTGAAAGTGACTATGGTCAACCTAAGCTTATAGTCAAGAAGATGCATTGCTTGGCATGGAGGAGAGAGAAAGGACCTTCTCAGGTTTCCTTGACCTTGTCCTCCTCTGACCCATGCTGACTTTATTTCAACCTTACATTATTATTCTTAGGGTTGCTGTTGCCACTTCTTTCTTATTATTCTTTGCTTCCCCCTCCAAGATAGAAATACCTTGTTAGAGGTGAAAGGCTCCTGATCTCTGCAGCATAGTCCGATGGAATGAATCTCTATCACTTTTGCTATCCCAATCAGTGCAAGCTTGATTTCCTTAGAAAGGAACACTGTATGAGCAAGATTCCTTCTCAAAGGGGAAAATGTACCCTGATAATCATTCTGTTTCAAAGGGTTGAATCCACAAGATAATACTGCTCCTGTGCCACCCCTTGGTTACTCTCCAAAAAATTTCACACCTGTTTCAAAATTTAAATGACAAATTCTGAGCTGCTCCTTAATAAACTTAGTACTAGGCTGGGGGTATGGTATTTTATCTGTACCCTCTTTGATGTCAGAGCAGATAAGCCAGGATGAGCCGCCCAGGGGGGATTGCAAATTCTCTATCAGTTCAAGGTATCATGTTATCAGAAGAGATGAGACTACTGAGACATCAAGACATGCAAGGCAAGCAAGGAGGAGGGAAGAAGGTAGAAGATAGAAAAATATCCCAATGTGAAGAGATGTTCTTCTGATATGACTTGTTTGAAAAAGACACTGACAAAACAATGAACTAAGCTATTGATTAAGTCTTGAAGGCCAATATATTGTTTAAACTTCAGGTACACAAAGAGTTCTTTTAGCCTCTTCTTTATTTCTTTATCTCCAGTTTTGCGCTATTAAGATCACTTAAGTTTGGAGTTCAGCAGTCCCATCCCAGTATTTCGTTTCGTTTTATTTATTTATTTATTTTCTATTTCAGGAGATGCCCATTTGGGCGTGCTTTCTGAACCCATTAATATGAAAGTTAGAGACAGTCATGACACCTGAAATAAACATCAGATTTACAATATGCACAAGGAAGTGAGGTTATGATTAATTCATTTCCCCTAGATTACAACAGTGTGCGAAAAGTTACCTTGAGGCTTTTCTTTGGGTGTGAAATATTAAAGATTCAGGAGCTCACATTATTCATATTGCAAATCCCATGAGCTTGAAAAGAAGCGTACATATATTAAGAAATCTCCAAAGTCAGTTGGTTAAACATTTATTACAGCTTCCACTCTATTTAGAGAGTTTCAGAATACAAAGAAACTCATTTTTGGAAAATGCCTGTGCAAGTTATTTTTGCAACTTAATGGAAAACCTCAAGAGGGGGGGAACCAGCCATGTAAATAGATTGGCAGTATGAATGCATTTTTAAGACTCTGGGAATCAGATGGCTAGGGTGCTTATCAATGATTTTCCTGCTAATTCAGGGTTGCCACTTTCTATCAAGTCATGGAAAGTTGGGGAAATAAAAATTGGTCAGGGAAAGTCAGGGAAATTGTGATTAAAATATATAATTTCTAACTTGACTATTACTACATTTTCAAAACCATATATTTTGTAATGTGGTTTGAAAGAAACCATTTTTGATAGAACATTTATTTAAATTTAGTGTACCTGTAAAACAATGACTTTTCCTTCAAGAATCTGTCCTGTGTGAAAAAAATATTTTCTTTTGTCTGTTCTTACTCTCCCAGCCCTCAATTTGAGTGGATGTCCCCTAGTTCTGGTATTTTGTGAGAGGGAGAAGAGCATCCCTCTATCTACTTTACTCATGCCCTGCATTGTTTGTACATCTCAATCATATCCCCCCTCAAGCACCTTTTTTCCAGACTAAAGAGCCCCAAATGCCTGTCCTCAAAAGGGAGGTGCCCCAGCCCAGTAATCATTTCAGTCACTCTCTTCTGCATCTTCTACTTTGACAGATATTTTTTGCAGTTGAAACTTGTGTCATGGTAGAGAGGAACATTTCATTAACCCTTGCATTAAAAGTGTTATGCTTAATGCAACACAACCTATTCATTTTTTTTTTAACTTGTGGTTGTATTTGAATGGTGGTCAGGGAAATTGACAATCATTGGTCCGGGAAAGTCAGGGAAATGAAAAATAAAATTTTACTGGCAAGCCTGTAATTACTGCAGAATTCTGCAAGGAATAGGCAGTACAGTAATTACTAAAAAAATCTGAAAAGAATACTGGATACTGTTTTAGATGTCTCAGGGGAAGTCAAGACCAATGGGGTCAACTTAAGGTAAGTGATTTGAAACAAGTGTAGAAAACATCAGGCACAGAGGTCCAGAGGATGTGGCCAGAGTCATGCTTTTTCATGTGTGGTGTAGGCCAAAAGTGGGACCTTGAACAAATCCAATTTGTGCTGACTGAAGCTGTTTTCTACTAAGAAATAACAATACAAGCCCTCCAGTGGTCTGAAGTGAGAGGTGCTCCACCTAACTGCCCCATACCCCTACGCACTGGTATGCTGTCCCCCACTCAGTGGCAATGGCAGGGCTTTCTTTTACCTAGATGTCTCCACAGCCCCACCCCACTATCAAGTGGGATGACTGCAGATTCTGCCAGAGGAAGAAGCCAAGGGCACTGGCCACTAAAGTGTGGGAGGCAGTGGCAGCTCCACGGTAGCTCCCAGTACTCTGCAACATGAAGTGATCACCTCACTCTGGCTAACAGCTGGACTGGCTATGCTCCTACAGCACCCATAGAACAATGCAAGAATCTACATTCATCTGAATAGGTCTCACAACTTAGACCTGTCGCATGGTCTGCCCTGTGTTTCCAGAGAAGGTGGCTGTGTTATTAAACACCCTTCAATATTTTTATATTTTATTTTTATTTATTTATTTTTGCATTTATATCCTGCTTATCTTCAAACGAACTCTAAGCGTTTTATTTTATTATATTGTTTTATTTCTAATTTTTTCAAAACTAGGGAGATGGTGGGCCTGTGGGGAAATACCCTCAGGGCATTCCTATATTTCAAAACCAGAGCTTTCTGCTTTTTAATGTATTCTCATTGTCATTAACTTCAGACCTGAACCATCTGTTCAAAATTGGAAATACAGTTGTCCCCCAGTATATTGTGTTTCATATACAGTGGTACCTCGTATAAAGGAATTAATTCGTTCCAAATGAAATTATGTTAAGCAAATTTTCCTTTATACAAATTTTCCTTAGGAAATGCATTTCCATAGGAATCCATAGGAATGCATTTCCATAGCAATGCAGTGTATGGGGCCCCAAACAGCGCCCCCCCATCCTGAACCAACCCAGCATCCACATAACACAGATTTCCCTTTATTACAGGTCTTTTATATAGCTTAATATTAGCAAAGGATAAACGAAGATAATGCTGAATTTCAGAAGTGTAGGGATACAAGCTGTGCAAACAAAGAAATGTAGAAAACCATTGTGGTACTGTTGTTCTTCTATTAAGAGCCTTGTGGCATAGTAGTTAAATTGCTGTACTGCAGCTAAAACTGTGCTCATGACCTGGAGTTCAATTCCAGGTATCCACTCAAGGTTCACTTTGCCCTCCATCCTTCTGAGGTCAGAAAAATGAGTACCCAGCTTTGGGGGTGGGGCAATGTGTAGCCTGCATAATTAAATTGTAAACCACCCAGAGAGTGCTTTGAGCAATATGGGACAATATATAAGCAGAACTTTTGCTTTTATTTTCCTCAACGTTATGTGGTTGGTAGGATTCACCCACTCATGAATTCCTACTATAAACTGTGCTCCATTCTTATTCTGACTGAAGCTTGTGAGTAAAGACATACACCTTTCAATCAGCAAGCTGGCAAATTCCTTGTACCTCATAATCAACCACCTTGGGAATGTTTCGTTTGTTAGCTTTATGTTCTCGTTTGCTGTTTAATCACCATACAGAGGGGCTGTCTTATCATATTTGTCTATGTGGTTGCATACAGCATTTCACTCCTATTCTTCAGTGTCATTGTGATTTCAGCTTCCATGCTCTTGTTTCAAAGACAGGATTATAGATGTTGAGATGAGATAGAACCTGAACTGCATGATCTTTCTAAACTAATCCCTTGTCTGTTTCATACTTTCCCAATTCCAGTGAGCCCTGATAATGTTAGACTCAATTATTAATTTAGATGCAGGCTGATACTTTAATCTCATAACTCTTCTTCTTCAAATGTGGTAACAGGCTGATTTTGTTAAAAGCCTGCTGACTGCAGTTCAGTCAAGCAGCATCCCCACAATTTATTCAGAAGCTGGTTTTAAAATATTTTATTTTAATTTGGCTAGGTTTTTTTTTCTTCTTCTCCCTATACCCTACCCCACTTTCCAAGCAATGAAGGCTGTGTTACAAATTAGAACAGTACTATTCTCAGGACTAGGCATAAAGGCTAGTGATACCCTGTTGATTGGCTTTGACTTTCTCTCTCTCTCTCTCTCTCTCTCTCTCTCTCTCTCTCTCTGTGTGTGTGTGTGTGTGTGTGTGTGTGTGTGTGTGTGTGTGTGTGTGTGTGTGTTGTGTTGTGTCGTTACAGTTGTGACCGACTCTTCATGACTCCATGTCCATGGAGTTTTCTTGGCAGGAGTACTGGAGTGGCTTGCCAGTTCCTACTCCAGGCGCCTACAGCACCTGGTATTCCCTGGTGGTCACCCATCCAAGTACTAACCAGGGCTGACCCTGCTTAGCTTCCAAAATCAAGTGAGATCGGATCTAGGCAGCTGGCTTTGACTTACTTTTCAGTAATTAGGATCTTTCTTTGGGGGTCTTTTATCTGTATGTTTAACCACATCACCTAATAATGACCACAAAGCAAAAAGATAATGGAAAATTATCATTCACAAGTTTCTCCATCTGTTGCACTCAACAATCTACCACGTCACATCAAGAATATGTTTTTAGATATGTGCATTTTATTTCAGAAGGGAACTGGTTCCGAAACGAAACACAGAACTCAGTCCCACCCTCTGGAACAAAATCATCCACTGTCTTACCTTGCTTTACCTCACGCTGGGTGAAATTCCAACCAGGAAGAAGCCTCCTATGCATCATCCTTCCCTCTCCCTGGCTCTGGGCAATCAGACAGGGAGGCAGGATGATGCATGTCCTTGCACAGCTCCTGATTGGCCAGCATCAGAGGTTTCTTCCTGGTTGGAATTTCACCCAGTGCAAGGTGAAGCAAGGTAAGACAGTGGTTGATTTTGTTCTGGGGGGTGGGACTGAGTTCCACGGGCCAGCTTTGGAACCATTTCGTTTTGGAACCATTCCACTTCTGAAACGAAATGCCCATGTCTAGTTTTTACTCAAAAACGGAAGGGGTGGCTTTCATGAAAGCTGGAGAGTGAATTTAAGCCCTTTTGTTCATGCCAGCATGAATTGTCAGTGCATAAAGGATGCTTGTTGTGGGGAAATAGGGTCATCATCCCACCCAAATTGCAGGGGAGGGTTTTTGGAGGCATTACATATGGGACATCCTGGAATAGTATGTATGAAGGCATTGGCCCATAGCTATGTGTGGTGGCCAGGAATGGATAAAGCTATTGAGGAATGGGTCCAAGTGTGTAACCCATGTCAGGAGTCTCGTCCAGCCATGCCACAAGCACCCATCCAGAAATGGGAAACAACAAGAACACCATGGTCAAGATTGCATATTGATTTTGCTGGCCCCTTCCAAGGTCAAGTGTTTCTTATTGTAGTAGATTCATTTTCAAAATGGTTGGAAGTAGTCACTGTTTCATCAATGACATCAGCTGTGGTGGTTCGGGTATTGCGCTGGCTGTTTGCCACGCATGGGTTGCCCGACACTATAGTGTCAGATAATGCCACACAGTTTACTTCGGCTGAGTTCCAATGTTTTATGGCAGCAAATGTGATCCGCCATATTACAGCAGCGCCATTCCATCCATCGACGAATGGGCAGGCGGAAAGGATGGTGAGGACGACTAAGGAGTCCTTGCGGAAAATAGTGCATGGGGACTGGCAATCATGGCTAGCTGATTTCTTATTACAGCAGCACATTACTCCACATACTGGTATGGGCAGGAGTCCTGCTGAGTTGTTAATGAACAGGAGGTTGACATCTTTGTTAGACAGACTACACCCAGATCTGACATCAGATCAGCCCCCGCAGTGTGAAGCCCCAGAGGTCCCTAGGTCTTTTCAAGTGGGGGATTGGGTTTATGCCCGGAATTATAGTAAAGGACCAGAATGGGTTCCTGCAACAGTAATAGAAATAAGGGGACCAGTATCATATGGGGTGTCTATTGGAGAAGGGAAAGTGTTACGCCGGCATGTGGATCAATTACGGCGTAGGTGGGCAGACCCTATAAGTACTCCAGAGGCTGATCCAGTTGGAATGGAAAACTCGGGCTTGCCTGGGGAGCAGGGAGAGGGTACTCCACTGATTGAGATGGGAACAACAGAGCCAGAAATATTAGAGCAGGAGATTATTCCACAGGGAGAGTCGAATTCAGAAGCAGGGACAGTGAATAATCCAACAATGAGGTGTGATCAGGAAGGAAACTAAGGTAGCTACAGAACTACGACGCTCACAGCGGGTGAAGAGCCGACCAAAATATTTACAGGATTTTATTTGTGAATAATTTTCTAGCTTGGGGGAAGGGGTGTTATGTAGTGAGATACAGATAGCATTGCCGGGGAAGTGTGGGTTAATTGTTGGTGGACCAGCTGCAGATAATTGACCACTACCCTTCTGGCAGCGTCTGTATAAATGTGCATGTGTGTTGTCTTTTGCTTTTGCTTTTATCTGTCTGTCCTCGTCTTGTGGAATAAAGCCACGCTGATGGATCTCCGGGTGTCGTGAACTCACTATTCAACACAAGCATATGATAGCATTCTTTACACCCCAGGCAAGTTCAGAGATGGGTACAAACCTTATGTAGCATAGTGTCTCATTCCCTCTAGTGGCCACCTACCTCAGTTTGTAGGTCCGGCCAATTCACTATGCTCACATAGGTGTTGTGTGGGCACAGCACCATCTCCCCCGCTTCCCCTGCATATGCGCCCATTACTCAGTTAGTGAGTGCTTCTCTCCCTGCCTCCTCAATGCAACTGGCCACTCATCTTTTTCAGCCTGCTCCTCCCTCTTACATCTTCTCTGCCATCTGCTCACTCGAATGCAGCTGTAGGAATTCCTGGCCTGTCTCCTTATCTGTGCACACACGCACGCACGCACAATCTCAGTGTTTCTTAGTTTTGTAAGGATGCTGCTCTGGAACATAGAGGAAGCTGCCTCCTGCTGCCAGGAGTCTAGGTGAAATGGCAGTGGCTCACCTATGTAGCATAGTGTCTCATTCCCTCTAGTGGCCAGTTCTGATAATTACATCTTGAAAATCCATCTGTGTTTTCAGACCATGGATAAGTGGATCAGCAGATACTTATCCCATGGATAAAAGGATCCTACTGAATCCTTGCATATACCTATTTCCTTGCACAAAAGTACTTAGCAGTGACAATACCAATTGCTGTGGTTAGGAGCTAGCACTCCTATATCTTTCTCTTTCCCCATTCACTTAACTCCTATGGTATTTTCTTTATATAGGTAACTACTAGCCAGACCTCACAGTGCAAAGATAAAAATAAAATTATAAACCAAATACAGTATTTGTAGCAAACTTCACACCTTCTTGTGCCATTTATAGGATATCATGATTGGCCTCGGGTGGATTTTGCCTTTTTAAAGCATTTGGGCATTGCGCTTTACTTTATGTTAATTTACGTGTTCCTCTTGTAAACTTAGTAAAATGCAGCAATTACTTATTTTAAAACCTCTTGGAATAATTAATATCAGCTCTCCAGCACCTCTTTTGCCTGCACCATTGCTTTTATTAAGAGTAGTTTGAAAGTGCTCCTGTGGCACCATTTATGCTTAAATCCATTGTGTGTAGAATATCTTCTTAGATTTAGAACTGACTATTCTGTAGCAGAATGTATGTCATAGCTCAGCACAGATGGCAACAGGGCTGCATCATTATTATGTTATATTATTTAAATTCTTCTCCTTCATGAGGTAATGGCTTATATCATCCTAAGGTCTGTTAAGAGACTTTTCTTTCTATGGAAAGAGAAAATAGCTTTACAGGTATGATTCTCACAGTTGCCTCATAAATAAAATCTAAATTAAACCCAGTTTGCTCTATATACAGAAGAGTACAATAAATACTGCAATGGAAAGTCTCTCAAAATTTTTTTGCTAAGTTTGCGTTACCAGAGTTTTCTTGAAGAGTGGTAAATATATGTATGGTATTTCACTATGCCACTTAGCTTCCAGGTAATAACCAGATGCAGTTTGGGAAACTGTAGCAATACATAGGGAGAATCCAAGTTTTGTGCACTCCACCCCACCCAAAGAGAACACACCTTTGCTGCCTGCTATTTTCTGCATATTTTATCCTGCTCAGACAAATTCTACAAAACATTGTGAGCAGGGAGTACAGCATGTTAGCACTGCCCAAACTTGCTATTTTATGTGCTAACACTTCATGAATTCTACTGAGGAGAGATTATACTACAATATTTATAGCTGACATTCTGATTTCTATTATTCTGTAGAATAGAATGAGGTTGGATTAGGTTCGTCATCCTGTACAGGGTTTTGCTCATTTTCCCCAGCCCATCCACAATCTTTTGTTTGGTCTCCAAATTTATCTTTGTAGAATTTTAAAGAAACATTTCTGCACCCCACCCCACCCTGGTGTTTGAAGATTTGTATTAAACTGAAAAATTCTTATTGCAGTGGAAATTGCCTAGACCTCAGAAGCTGCCTTTCTGAGGTAGATTAGCCTTTTAAAAAATCTAAAGGAAGCCCTAAAAATGACATTCTTCTGGATTTCTATGTTGGATTTTTATGCTGTTATGGCTTTTTTTTTTAACTGACAGGGTTAGTTAAAAATAAGAAATAAAAGGTCTTGCTACCTGAATTCCATCACGGGCACAAAGTAAGGGGGATCACCTCCTGGAGATGGTTATAAAGGCATGGTAAATAAGTTCTTCTTCTTCTTGTTGTTGTTGTTGATCACAATTAGTCCTGGTTTAGATCTTGCTTCATCTCTATAGTGGGGAAAATACAGTGGTACCTTGCATAAAGGAATTAATTCATTCCAAATAAAATTATGTTAGGAAAAATTTCCTTTATACAAATTTCCCATAGGAATGCATTGAAAACAGAGTAATCCCTAATCACGACCATTTTTATGTTGTACGGATTCGCCCCATAAACGATTATGTTAAGCAAATTTCCCCTATTTCCAGATTTTTTTATGTTATACAGATTTTATGTTATACAAACTGTTTGTAATACAAGGGTCCACTGTACTGGTATAAAGAAGAGTGCATTAAAAGTGTAACAAATGCTCCACCTGAGTGAGTCATGATACTTTACAAGCCACTGTGGTTCGAATATAGACTGGAACCAGAGTTCATAATCACTGTGGTTGTCCTGCCAGTTGAGGACTAATAGAAGATAATCTCTATCTGGATTCAAGCAGAAACTGGTCCACAAATTCTACATCTAGTACTTACAGTTTAGGAGGACTTTAAAGCTATACAGGTACTTCATCTGATATGCTATACAGCACTATAACAAGTCACACCAGTATGATGGATGTGTTTCTACATGCTTTTGGTGTTTCTGTGCAGACATTATGAAATTTTAATTTACCAAAATGTACTGACCACTGCTTTTTCCTATTTCTCTCAATATACCTTATTTAAATGAGACAATGATCTAACATCTACATTTTTCACATGGATGAGACTGATTAATATTAATCAGATTTCCTCTTCTTGTGTGTTATGAATTTTTATGTGTGCCCTCTTCTAAGGGCACCATCATGCAATTTTCACATAATCAGCTATGTGTAAGGTTTCCATTTCAGTCTAGAATTCAGAGCAGAATCTCCCACTGTGGGACAGCTAGCAAAACATCTAGTTGGCAGAAAATAAAACCCTGGGCATTCAAAGATCCTCTGCCAAATTGGATACATGGTTTTCTGCAATGCTTTAGTGAACCTGTAAATTGAATTCTCTCTGGAAACTACAGATGAGTGAAATTTTCATAATGTAATGAAATTTAGATTCGTCAAAGCCCAGCTTTTAGTGTTGTGGTTGTTGAAATGTTACTGAGGTATTTTATATAACTAGGGCTCATATTCTTTTTTTTAATTTAGGAACATAAGGGAGGGTTACAGCTTACTTGAGACTGAGTTCCTCTAAATTCAGATCACAGCCTTTAAAAAAAATTAAAACCCTTAAATACACATCCTAGTAAGTAAAGAACAAAGCATACAGTCAGACTTACCTCTGAGGTGAGGTTTCTAGGATTTCATTTGTAAATTATCCATGGGGAGAAGAACCCTCGACAATTTTTATTCGGCTCAATTGTTGCTTGCTGTGCTTCATAAAGGAGCATAATATGAATGTATAGTGCTTCCTCTAGATATGAAATTCATTCATTCCAAGGGGTGTTTCGTATTATGAAAATTTCATATCTTAAAAGGAGGTTTCCTATAGATATGCATGGGAAACCAATTAATCTGTTCTGGGGGGAAGTGGGAAATCAAACCCGCCCCATGCAAAAAGCACAATAAAAGCCTCAGAAATGACAAAGCTTAGCTCTCTACCTTTCAACCGTTTGAGAAATTCACCACCACCCCCAAATTCCAAAAAGTCCCAAAAATGGTGGAAAAAAATTCCAAAATGGCTCCAAAACAGGGGCAGCACTTCATGCATGGCATTGCAAACAGAAGCCCCGGTTCCCCGCTTCCATTTGTAATGGTTCCCTTCCATTTGCAATTGCATTAGTGGGGGTGGACACAAGATGGCAGTACTGCAATTGCAAAAGGAAGGGAACCATTGCAAACAGAAGGCAATCAATGCAGACGGAACCAGGGGTTTAGTTTGCAGTGGTTACCTCCCATTTCCAATGATTACATGCATGGGGTTGGTGTTTAAACCTCTCAGGTGCAATGTATCCTGGGGAAACTTTTTTCGCATCTCAAAAAAACAACAAAAAAACAGGGTTATTTTTTTGTATAATGAGGCATCTCATCTCCACAGATTTTTCTTCACATCTCAAGTTTTTTTATATCTAAGACCATTCGTATCTAGAGATACCACTGTGTTGCCATCAGTAGGAAACAACATCAACCATCTTCCATGAATATCAAGATGGGGAAGTGTTTCAGGTTTTCTGCAGTTCCCTTCAAGTGGTGATATAGTTGAAATCTGATTGCATAAAAAGGACAAGGGAGTGGCCTAACACCTGTACACATTACAGGCCACTGGACATTTCCCCTCCAAAAAATCTTTCAAACAAATATGAGTGTGCTTCAAAAATTTGAATTAATCTGAGCAAACACAAACACCTCCAATTCTTTGTTTGCAACAATAATTCCAAATAATACTTGTTAACATATATGACTCATTCCAGTTATTTCACCACTAACACCATAGTCCTACACATGGCTGCTCAGCTCTACTGAGTACAGTTAAATGTACACTGTAAGTGAAGTTGCAGGACTGGAGCTTTAATTTCTGAACAACTTTGGTTTTCCATATCTATTATGAACAGACTGGAGAGTCCCTGAACCATTTATTCCCTTAAGTATGTATATTTTCTGTTCCTGAAGAAGAACTGAGATTGGGAGGTTGAGAAACAGAGAAACGAATTTTGTTAATTCCTCTTTTTAAAGCCCCTAAACTATTTCATTGTCTTTTTCCATGCTTCCTTGCTATTTAAAATGTGTGTGTGTGTGTGTGTGTGTGTGTGTGTGTGTGTGTGTGTGTGTGTGTGTGTGTGTGTGTGTGTGTGTGTGAGAGAGAGAGAGAGAGAGAGAGAGAGAGAGAGAGAGATTAAAATGATTGTATTGGTTTATTAGAGAATCATGGAATCATAGAGCTGGACTTCAGCACTATCCATCTCCAATAAACAACAGTCTACCACTGGGATTTGAGTCATGTCTAGATATGGGCACGACTCGGCAAAATCCTCGTTTCCGTTCCTCGTTTCCGTGACGTAACGGAACGAAGAACGACAATTACTCCACCAGAACTCGAACTTGAACCGACTAAAGAAAAATTGGGTCTGATTTGTCGTGGTCGTTCCTGGCGGCATCGCAGCGATCGCACGATGCCAAGCGGCACAGAAAAAAAGTTTTAAAAATTAAAAAAAAAAA
>JAHTLZ010000114.1:16074497-16107843 GCA_023846285.1 Phrynocephalus versicolor
CTCTCTCTCTCTCTCTCTCTCTCTCTCTCTCTCTCATTTGCACACACAGATATGCACAGATACACTTAAACTCACCTGAAGATACCTAGAGGCAAAAGCCAGAAAAAATCATAACAGAACCCTATTATTAATGCTTTGATTGTGAAGTATCTAATTAATGGTGTCTCTTTATTGTGTTCCCAAAACTACAGCTGGGTTTTTGCAGCATATTCCACTCTTAGAACTGACCCACAGTTGGAGGAAAGGGTCTGAAAATGACAGTCCCTTCTCACCACCTTTGTCTTCCAACTTCCAAAGATGGAAGAAGGGCTGCAGGAGGATAAGGGGACTTGCATGAACGGAGGCTTGGGTAGTAAACCTTAAGGAGCTCCTCTTTATGAAGCATATTGTGTTTCACTTGCAAAATGTTGAGGGAACCATGTGGACCATGAAGCAGAACTCCAAACCCAGAAATGTATTGACATAATTGGCTGTCAGTATTTACAGGGTCTATCAACTGCACTTGTTTCAATATAAAATTTCCAGGCAAACTTACAGTAAGATTTGAAATAATGTTCTGTAGAAAGTACACACAGAGCTAAGGAGAAAATACACATGTATTATGCATTTTTATAAAGCTTACTGTAAAACCACAGTGTAAACCCCATCGTCTTCTGTTTGTTTACTAGCTGAAAGAGATTGGTTCTAGAAAATCTTTTTCATATTCTCTTCCTTTTCTTAAAGTCTCTTATTTTGAGTTTCTATGTGCTGATCAATACAGAGTATCATTCCAGTGAATTGTGCTTGCTGGCTTCTTGTGTCTGATAGTCACTTATTATATTTGCAACCACATTTTCCCCTGTGAGTTCAATGCATATGTGACTCTCGTCCATCTTCTAGGCATGTGTGTGTGTGTGTGTTGTGTCGTTACAGTCGTGACCGACTCTTCGTGACCCTATGACCACGGAGTTTTCTTGGCAGGAATACTGGAGTGGTTTGCTAGTTCCTACTCCAGGTGCCTACAGCACCTGGTATTCCCTGGTGGTCTCCCATCCAAGTACTAACCAGGGCCGACCTTGCTTAGCTTCTGAAATCGGGCGAGATCATATGTGCTTAGAGCATCTAGGCAGCTTTCTTCTAGGCATACAGTATATCTTTTGAGGTACATCAGCTTGAGACAGTGTAACTGGCCCAAGGTGCCCAGCAGGGATTTGAACACAGATTTCCTAAGTCCTTATTCAATACCCTAACCAAGGGTGGGCAACCTGCAAACATCCGGGGCTACACAGGCTCATTCACAGGGTGTAGAAGGTTGCACTTGTGACTATCCCCCTTTTACCCTCTTCTGTTGTTGTTTTTAATGGAGGACCTGGTACCATATAGGTTCTGTGGAACCCTTAAAAATTATAAAACTTACCCCAGAAGGTAGTGTTTTGAAAATAAGTGCAGGAGTTCTCTGAAACAGAATTTTAGTCCTTGAAGGTGCATTTTGGCTCTGGAAGACACATGAAGCTCATAGTTCACATGTTACTCATTCCCACTGTAACCACTACATGATAGTGATGCTTTCTGTTACATCCCAGCATCACTTTGCTACTGCCAGCAGAGTCTCTGTTCAGAAGAAATGAAGTAGTTCCATGGAGATGATGCCTCATGAAGAGAAGATCCT
The DNA here is from genome assembly GCA_023846285.1 of Phrynocephalus versicolor. Taxonomy (NCBI): domain Eukaryota; kingdom Metazoa; phylum Chordata; class Lepidosauria; order Squamata; family Agamidae; genus Phrynocephalus; species Phrynocephalus versicolor. Next base: position 16,076,146 of record JAHTLZ010000114.1, read on the forward strand.
ACCACTCAAACCCCAAACTGTTGTTTAAACTGGGGTGCTGTGACCCTTCTAGAGTAGCAAGATCATCACTCCCAAGGGGGATACAGAGTAATTTGATGCTAATTTTGATATTTATTTTGTAATACAGTAGTCACTAATCAAATAATTTTAATGCTTGTGAACATATTTAAGGTTTTAACTTAAGCTCTCCTGGTCTTTCTTGGGTTTTAGTATTAATAAATATGGTTCTAGTTTTGTATGAGCATTTATGTTTTATAACTGAGACTTTTGCACTTTGCAGTAGATTTTCTATTTCTATTTCTTAGTTGTAATATAACAATTGACTTTGATATATGTCATATTTTGCTATAAATTATTATTACTGTATATACTCGAATATAAGCCTAGTTTTTCAGCCCTAATTTTGGGCTGAAAAAAGGAGTCCTCGGCATATATTCGGGTCAATACTTTTAGCCACTGAAGCAAGTTTGGGTTGGTGGCTAAAAGTCATTTTAAACATTGTGTGCCACTTCTCCTAACCCCCCCCCCATGTTTAAAATCACTTTTAGCCACCAACTTAAGCACTTGCCTTGGTGGCTAAAAGTCATTTTAAACATCACACACACACCCAGCTCACAAAGGAGGAGTTGCCAGGCCCTGCTGCATTTCCCACCCTAGGCTTATAGTTGAGTCAATAAATTTTCCTAGTTTTTTCGGTTTAAATTAGGGCCCTGACTTATACTCAGGTTGACTTATACTCAAATATATATGGTACTTTTACTGATGCTGCGTTTTGATATTTGAAGCTTCTTCTGAGCAGTTTTGGCACAGTCTACCATGGAAAAAAATCCAGAAAGTAAATTTATGAGTTCTGTAATCCTCTGGTTGGTTACCTAAACGGAATGATGCAGCAATGAGTTTTATTTACTGTATAATAATCTCTTCTATGGTTCTGGTTTTAGGATTGGATGATCTAAAGCCTTATGTTTATATTTTAGAGACTTTAAAATTAAAATCTATTACTGGATTTGCATGAAAGTGTGTCTAAGGCTTAATGGGGCATAGTATTTGTTAAGTCTTAACAGATATATTCAAAACTCATCTATGATCGGAATTATTGAGTTCTTTAAATAAATAGCTATAGAAACACTTAAAGGCAGGGACAGGATACATTTATATGCCAATAAAGTGCCATAACTACTTAATGATGTTATTAAAGTTACTAATGTCCACCATATTATTTGATGACACAGCTGTGAAAACGGCACTGCATTGCACACACCCTAAACTTTCAGTGCCTGATCTGTAGCCATGGCATTCTTTGGTGAAAGGGATAAATTTAATGTTCTACCTTAAAGGCATCCTTGAAGTTTCTGCCCCTTTGGCAGAGCCTACTTTCTTTGATCTGTTTAATCTTGTAATTTCACTTGTTCTTGTGATACTGAAACACATGTGAGAAAAGGCAGCAGATCCCAGCTGAGTAAACAAGGTGAGTGTGAACGTGGGTGGGTGGCAATCTACTCGCTCATCAGTGAGCCCTACTTCTGAGTAGACATGTATAGTGTTGGACTGTCAAGCAAACCGTAGCACAACAGCACCATTGATTTAAAGCAGGGATTTGGGGTCCAGTTTTCCATCCTCAGGACTCTTCTCTGTGTGTGGGGGGGGTGCCCATCCTCATTCCCCAAGAGAGCAAAATTAACATTTCATTCATTCATTCATTCATTCATTCATTCATTCATTCATTCATTCATTCATTTATATTTAAGAATATTTTTACTCTGCCTTTCTCCTTGGAAAGGGACCCAAGGTGGCTTAAATAAGGGGGGATGATATACACTCCAGTACAATTAAGACATGTTCAAGTATTGAGAACAGGGAATTGAGGATCATCTTACAACATTAAGAGATAGCATTACATTAAAGCTACAAGAGAACGCGATCAGTTAAAAGGAGAGTAAAATTCCATGTAAAGTTTTGAGTGATGGAAACTAACATTGAAAATGCAGTATCAATGTAAACACACAAGGTTATAAACACAACGTCTATGTGATCCTATAGATTCATATGAAAGACACATAATAGGTAGACCATCATTCAGGGGAAGCTTACCTGAAGAGAAAGGTCTTTGTCTGTGTCTGGAAAGACAGCAGAGATGGGACAGTCTTGGCCTCTAATGGGAGGGAGTTCCAGAGTCTGGGTGCCGCAGCCGAGAAGGCCCTTTCATGACCAGAAGACCACTTCAAAGTTTGAAAAACTTGTGGTTTGGCATGTTAAATGGTGAACTCACAATTACCTCACTCGCGTGCACTCTTTTTTTAAGCCAGAAAAGGGAAGCATGTTGGGAGGGATAGGACACACCTGATGTTTTCCTTACCTTTATTCTTATTGCAAATGCAGATTAATGTTGGTAGATCTAACGCCTGTCTTGACCATGGTTCTCATTATCTTGTTTTCTAATGACTCTTTCATTTTTTAGATGGAACAACTGAGGTTAAAGCAGGCTGAATTTAACTTTTCAGCTTGAATTAATGAAAGTTGGCACAAACCATTGTTAAGTACATACAAAGAAGACAGGCACTGTCAGACTTAATCACAGTTCCAGAACACATGTCCTAATAAAAACATTGTAATAATAAAAGTACTCCAGCTGAGATTTCCAAAGCAGTCGTATGGAACATTTACTTTTGGGGCTATATGTGGGAGACACACTTGTGCGCCCAAAACACATATTGTGCGCTCGCTCTTGCTTTCCTTTCCTTTCTATTTCCTCTCACCGATATTGCTGCAGATCACACTTTTTCCTTACTGCTAAAAAAAAAAAAACAAAGGCCATCAATATAGGGATTGAGGTCTTACAACGATGTCCAAGATTTCAACCAAGTACTGGGTTCTTTTCTTCTGGTTCAAAGGCAAATCTAAGTGCATTCAGCATTGGAGGAGGAGAAAATTGGTGTTTGTGTCAAAGATGGCTTTAAAGATCTCACTGGCTCAGTGCAAGGGTACATGTGTGCATGTTATGTTTGTGCAGTGTTGTTGCATGAAAAGCAAGGACTGGTGGGAAGGGAGAGTGCTTGTGAGTGTAACATCATTACTGTACACTGAAACATTTGTTGCTGTTGTTGTCGCACCAAAATTGAGAAACAAACAATGGGAGAGAAGTAGTGAATTCATGCACTAGGACCTGTTGTGCCATTTGGAGTAAGTCAAGGAGTGGAGCTCCAGAATCATTACTTGTGAGCCTTCTTGTAGCATAGCATAGAACCCAACAACCGTAGCACAGTCCTAGGGTTAGGGGATAGGAATCTCCCTATGGGTTGGCGGTAAGTCTTTCACAAGTCCTGTTATCAATAAAAGGTCTAGAAACTTCCCCATTTGCAGGCTACCTAGGCACAAAATACTGGGATTTCCCCTTGCTCTCTGTTCGCAGAAATCAGATTTGTTTTGTTGCACCCAGGCTATGGGCCATTCACCCAAATTATTCCTGTGGCCATTTCCACAACCAGCTGGCTAGCCCAAAAGCAGTTCTGCTCCCTGCGAAGCTCCCTTGCCTCATCCCAGAGACATCTCAAGGTCTCAGTGTTTGGGGCTGAAATATCATTGAATGTGAAACTGCTAGCCTGGTGAGTCTGCATCTGAATGACTTAGACAGGAAAATGGAGACAGGTGTGTTTGAATTCAGTAGTGGCAGCAGGGAGTGAGGACATTCCTGGGCAGACCCCAGCCCTTGTCCACTCTTGTTCTAAGGCACAGTGGTCAAACTAGGGGGCACAGGTGTCAAACGAATGGCAACATTAGGAAACATCCATTCAGAAACATTGAGAAATATTTGATTATTTATTTATTTATTTAAAATATTTTAACCCATCTTTCTCCCTTAAAAGGATCCAAAGTGACGTACAACTATGAAAAGACAGCATTTAAGCAAATAACAGTGAATATACTGTACAATATTAAAAGGATCAATGAATGCAATACCAAAAAAATCCATTAGCAACATCAAAGCACATTCAATGCATTAATGTGCAACAATCAATTAAATATATATATAAAAAAATAAACTCATTCAGCAGCCATTCATTTGGGAGAAGCTTGCCCAAACAAAGGTCTTTGCCTGCTTGTGGAAGGTGAGTCAAGATGGGGCCAGACTAGAGCAGTGTCACAAAAATCCAACAATAAAAGGGCATTTTTAAAATAGAAGACAGTTGCTTTTTCCTCAAGCTAGCATGAGGTAACTCTCGAAACACCTGCTGTGTTTCTTTTGTACGGTATATGTGCACTCAAACCTATCAAGCATTTATCTGTTGCTGATTATCTGACGGTCTGCATATTTGTCTCAGTTCCTATACTCATACGCAGTTAGTTTGTGGTTTTGTAATCTATTGCAAAGTTAAGTTGTGCTGCTTCACATTTTCAAATGGTGAGCTACTTTCCTCATATATTTATCATATAAATTACAGCCCCACTTTTCTTAGCTTAATCCTCTAACTATGACCCACATATGCTACCAATACTTTATCTTTTTAAAAAGGCTTCTATGTGTTCGGAGAATTATTCTGCAGCCATAAATACGAGAGAAGAGCAAGTATTGCTTTCTTTAAAACCCATACGTGACCATGGAAGAAACATAATTAATCTCTAGAGACGTACATGATCTGTTCACTGGTTGTTTGACTCAGTTTTTTAAACAGACATTACTTGAAGGCAAAGCCAGCATTTTCTTGCCTTTGTACAAGCAGTCAGAGCCTCCAGCAACGAAAACTACTGTAAATATCCAAGAGTTTTCCGTTTTAAAGTTTCTATTTTGGTCTCTTGAGTTAACGGCTTTCCCTGTACCTGAAAGAAGTTGCAAACAGTGTAACTTTCAAGTCATGCTGAGCGTTGCATGCACGATGCCAATGAGGGTTCTTTCAAGGTTCATTTACTTGCTAGAGATAAGTCTGGGGAATTCTGGAAACTGTAGCCCCAAAACACAAATCTGCACATGTGTAGTTGGAACATAATGTAAGATCAATGTGTGTGGTGCGTTGTCTACTTCTGGCTATAGCTTGTCTTAGTGGATTTGTTCTATTTAACATACGCACACAGAGATTCTGAAGGCAGAGAGACAAGGCTAACTGTGAGGGTGATGTGAAGCCGCAGATGAGGCTACCTTCATGGTCCTCTCAATCAGACCTCCACAAGAAGCACCCCAAGCACCTCTGTGATTGGGAGCCCAGGCTTGCCAAGACTCCTGATCATGTCACTGCTGTAAACATTGCCAGCTGAACATGCTTACAGGCTTTCTATAGGCCACCACGATCTCAGCATATGGAAGTCTGTCTGTCTTTTGGATGGGGTGGGGATGTGAGAACAAGGTTTCCATGTATGCCCTATTCCCCAGCACAATTAGAACCTTCAATTTTTTCACTGATAATGTTGGGATAAGGTTTAAGTCTAGATTGGGTAAATCCAGTTCTCTAGAAGTTTCTGATTACAACTCCCACAATCCCTTATTATTCTTATCTGTTGCACAGTTTTGAATGGCTGGTTAAATTACTCGAGCTGCATAGCACGCGTGCAGCGTTCCCCAGGTTCCCCAGAGTAGTTCACCTCTTTTCTCATTAACTGGCATTTACAATCTCAATAATTCACCCTGAGACATTTATAAGAAATAATAAAAGGTTTCACTACTTACAATTGAACAGATCAAGCAGCAAACGGGCAAACATCGCTGTTTTCAACCACATATTGCAGCAGACTCTTGGGAGAGGGGAAACTCTCAGCAGAGAGGCAATAAAGGAACAATTGGTTAGTGCTGGATAGATTTAGTGTCACTCCTACCCAGAAAAGGTATCTCCCAGCCATTTTCTCCAGACGGCATGCAACATTGTAAAAACTCCAATAATAAATTGTTGTGGCTGATGGTAGTTATAGATTAAAACACCTGGATGGCCAAAGATCCCCCTTTTTATTTGCTATATAAGTAAAGCAAAGTGTTCTGCTTATATACCGCCCCATACCACAACAAGTAGTCTCTGGGCGGTTTACAATTTTAATTACAGTGTGCAGGCTACACATTAATAGAGAATTAATTTGCTCAAGGGCACTAAGCCTAATAGATAATTAATTAGCTCAAGGGCACTAAGCCTAAAATAACCATGCAATGGTCATATTTGCAAAGACTGGTCTGTAGTAGAAACAAAATAAAATATTATATTTTACACTGAGGCCAGCCTGAAGCTGCCCTGTGTAATAATGACAGAGCAAACATTAATGTAGGGTTGATAAACATCTGTCCCACTAGAGAATAAAATAATGCTCAGGTGCCATTGTAGACATGTGGATTCCTGGCATGAGCTTGCTAGGGGTCAGCTGAGCAACAACAAAATAATACAATTCCCATGCTCAGCAACGGGCTTCCCTGCACTAAGCTCTGCGCCACGTAGCCATCAGGCTTCAGTTCAACATCATCTGACATAAATTTCAGGGTAAATGGCCAGTGTAATTGTCCCATGAGATATCACTTGAGAAAAACACTTATAAGATTTATGTAAAACAGTTAGAGAAGTAACACAAATGGAACTAAATATAGAGAAGCTGGATTGAGAATGCAATGATAATACTCACTTGAAAAAAACACTGATGCTGGAGAAAGTTGAAGGCAGAAGGGGGAAAAGGAACATGAATAGAATAGACTCAATAAATCAACCCAGTGGGTCCTTGAATTTGTAAGACCTGGTCCTAATTAGAGGACTTTCTCTCTCCAATCCACAGGATTGTTGTAAACTGAAAGCAATATGATGGTTTATAACAGCAGTGATAACTTTTTATTTTGTTCCTGCTAGAAATTCAGTCCCCTCTGCCCCAAACAAATCTCTCTTTGACAGTTTTTGGGCTAGAAGCAGGACACAGTTAAAATGGTAGTGTGTGAGCATTTTTCTTTTTTTAGAACCAAAAGGAGGGATAAAAGTTTCTCCTACAAAAAGAAGTGAGCAAAATATATTTTAGTGAAACAAAATGACTTTGTGACATATTTTCCAGTATCAAAGAGTGCTGCTGCCCAACAAGGCTCTTCTCAAGTGTTACCCATTATTTATTACGTTTTTGTACATACTGGACCTTAAATATTCATGTTCTTTGTATGAAAAATTTTCCACCCTCCACGAAAGTAACTGGAGGCAACTTAGTTATTTCCATACTCCATTCAGGTTGGGAACTCTTGACACACACACACACACACCCATTTTTGTGGCCAGTTTTCATTTTGTCATGAACATATTCACCTATTCTGAATGTTCAAAGCAGCTCTGCAATTTAAAATGCTTCTGTGTGTGTGTTGATGGCAAATGCCAACAAGAACAAGCATATTAATGAAAACAAGTTGAGATTCTTCAGGCAATACAATCAGCCAGTAAAATACAGTATTAGGGGAACATTTAGTATGTGTTGTCAAATCAATTCCAACTTTTGGTGACTCTTCCCTGCTTTTCTAAGTACAAAACACTCAGTAACTCATTCTCGTAGCACTCTGGGACTGTGCAGCTTGTCCAATATCACATAAGTGGTACGGGACATAGCCCTATCAACCACGCAGACAACCAGTAATATCAGCTGGTCCAACTCTACGGAGGCTTTATATTATTTTATTTTTAAAATAGCAAAATCTGAAAGTTGTGTATCATTTTTAAACACAGTTATCTATATCAGTCTGATCAGAGCTCAGATTATATAGTATTTCCAAGCCAGTCTCGCCATCATCATCCACCCAGCTACAGCCAGCCTCAACTGTTTCCAGGTCGACCAAAAGGCAAAACCTCAATCAAACAAAACGTTTCTTTTAAAATCCACTTTGAAATGTCTTGGATTGGAGTTTGATATAAAGCAAGATTTTTAACACCACAACCATTGTTTGTTAGCGCCAGGGTGGATAGAAACTAATGACATTCAGATGGCTGATCATGTGGATTTCTTAATATCTGGACAGGCCCTCTCTGTGGAAGCTGTATTATTCGCAAACACACACAAATGGTTTCAGCACTGACACGAATCAAAGGCTTCTGGCCTATGTTTATCTACTGATGACCTTAAAAGGTAAAAGAGTAGCTGGCTCCAATCCAATGGCCCTAATGTATATGTGCATTAAATATATGCATAATTGGAGTGTTTTCACCTTCTATCTTGTATCTTTGATTTTCTTTGAAAAGTCTTCCTGAAAAGAATAATCAACATGGGCTTCTCACAGTAGGGTTTTAATGATAATTGTTGAAGGCAGGGTGATTTTTTACAGTAACACCCAACCTTTACATTAAAAAAAATCCAATCAGTTTATGAGCTTTACACTTAGATGCACAATGAAGTAATCAACCATTTTTATATAGGCTTAATTTGAAGGCATTAAGAGTAGCAAATATGCATCCAGTTGTAAGAATTAAAAACAGAAAAGATTTTAGCATTTCTTGTATGTTCATATTAATGGAGCCAAATAAATAAATATGGTTATAATTCATAACTCCAGAATAATGCAGTTGGCCATGCTTGAATAAATCTCTAGCAGATAAGAGCTGACTTGTGCACAATTCATTAAGAGCAATAAATAGTCTTGTGGCACCTTGAGTGCTAGCAGTATCTTAAACTTTTATGGTTCTGACACAGGGAACAACATAGGTGTGCTTGTGCTGTTTCCCCTTTAATCCACATTTTTAAAAATCATATTAAATATTTTCTAGAAATATGTTTACTATATTCCTTGAGGTCAGATAAAAACACCATCATAGCATTTATTGAATGCAAAAGCAGATAGGGACATTATAATCCAATCTGTACATGAGTCTAGGAGGTGTGGATCCAGTCAGTTTTTGTCTGAAGTTATAAACATCATATATTTTAAGCATCATTAGTTGAAGCCTACTTTGTCAGATGGACATGTTCACGCCTGAAAGCTGGTGAAGCTTGCAACCAATCCAAACAATTCAAGCAATAGCTGTTATTTCTATAACCCCTGTTATTTTGCAACATGGATTGGGTAGACCTACAATTTGCTAAATATCAAACAAGGTAATAAGGTCAGGGATACCGGGTGTGGCGCATACCTGTCAAGTGTTCCATATTGCCCAGGAAACTCCCATTTTTACCCCTCTTCCTGCTGTTTTCCGGAATGATTACTTTCCCAGAAATGTCCCATATTTTAAAAAAAATCTGATACCCGCTGTAACGTGCCCCGTACACACACTAGGTTTTCACTCGCTGCTACCACCAGATTAATTGGACATTTGTATGTATTGGAGAGAGAGTCACACCAGGTTATATAGTTTTAAAACAAAACATGAAACATTTATTAGTTTACTATTAGATAATCAGTATTATGATAGCTTTAGCCGATGTTATTGTATTGCATACATGAAATTCTTATAGTAATGTGCTTCCTTTATAAACCAGACCCTTTTCAGTGGCAGGATCTCCCACCTGATCAACTGACAATCTGACTCTCAGCTCTCTTAACTGAACTCCTCTCAGCTCTAACACAAACTTAACCTGTCCATCACCCATTAGGTTCCAATATATAACATTCTTAACCACTCCCACCAGCTTGACGATTGGCTATTCAAAACAAATTCATGAATATTCATACTTGTTTTACCCTTTTCGCCACACCCATCAGGCAGGCTCTTCTCTTATTTTTCTTCCAGTTTTCCTCAACTATCAAGAGAGTAAATTTGATTGCTCTGTAAAGTTATCTAAAATTCTTTGTTATTTTTCTTCAGTTGGGTCCACACGAGGAGTCATTGCTATTCACAGTTGGCAGACTGATTCTTTAGTTGTTGTAAAGATTAGCTCCCAGAACCTGGAAAATAGCTTTAGAAAAGCAGATCTCTGACTGCCTCTGGCAGAGAAGAGCTATTGTTTAGCCTGCCTATGTGACAAAATTAACAACCTGAGAAGGGAGGGGGAGTGAAGTCCCTTCTTTGACTAAGAAGGAGGGGGGAGGAATTGAGCCTCCTCTGCCTAGACAAAGGCTATCTCATTTGAACTCTGCTTATGCTCAGAGACTAAGATGTTTTGTTACAGGGAAGCAACAGATGAAGTAGGCATATGCTTGTGACTGAAAGAATAAAAGATTGTAGCATGATGAATGTGGGCATAAGAACATTGTAAGCCCTGTAAGGAGAAAAGCAGAATTTAGTTATAGCTGCCTGTTGAATTTATATCACACCAGGGTTTTTTTTACCTACTTACATACAGATAGCAAGCAACTACCCCAAAATGACAAAATTGACAGATTCTGGGGCCTGCTAGGGAAGGATGTGAAGTTCAGTCAGCTGCCAAGATTAATGAAGGCTTTACTCTGCATTCCCCACAGCAATGCCAGTTCCGAAAGGCTGTTTAGGATGGTGAGAACGATTGTTACAGAAAATAGGATGTCATCAGACAACAGCACTGTTTGTGCTTTACTTTCATGTAAAGTCAACCATTCTGGCCCAGCCCACAAATACACTCCTTCCAAAAAAGTGTTAAAAGATGCAAAGTCTGCAACAAATTTGTATAATGTCATTAACGAATGCCAGAGAGCCACATGAATGAACATGATAAATTAAAAAAGAAAATGTGTAATGAAAATAAAATGTGAGTGTTTAACTTAAAGACAAGCAATGTGAAATAAACAGTAAATATGTAATTTGTTGACTATCATATGAACTAAAAATGTAAAATTATTAAATGTGCTTCGTATACCCTTTTGTGTTTTCATTTAGACTGTATTATAACATAAGAATGTTCACAACATTTCGATGTCAACAAAGGTAGGCCTGTCAGATTCTGATCACCTAATTGCAGTTAGTAAGTGGTTTACAAGTGGTTATTATTTTAGATTTCTTGTACACCTATCTTAAAATTTGAGAGACCCTGGAGCTTGGTTGTTGCGCTGGGATGGCTCGTGGCGGATGTTTGAAAATTTTCCTTATTTTCAAATCCAAAACTTGACAGGTATGCTGTGGCGTAGAAGACAACCTAGGTTCAAATCTCTACTGAACTATGGAAACTCATTGAGTATGTGGAAATGGTAAAACCACTCCTTAAATATCTCACTTAACCTTGAGAGCCCTGTTAGAGCTGCTATAAATTGGTTCCAGCTTAACGACTTATAAGAACAACAATATGTTTAGAGCTCACCTGGGCCTTGGGAAGTAGATGGTTTTCCATGCAGAAGAATCACTTTTCAAAAGAGAGAGGGGGGAAAGAGAACTATAGAACGACAGCAGTACACAACTGGGAAGGAAGGTACTGTACTGTGTTTGTGGTGGATGAGACTTTACCTGGGACTAGGTAACTCTCTCCACATTCAGGTTTTAACTGAGACCCCCTGTCTCGCGCCAGGCATTATTAATTTGTGTGCTTCAATGCAAGTAGAAACAATCTTGCAAACTGGAAGTGCAATATTTACAGCTCTGTAGTTACATGCAATGTAAACATAATTTAATAATCCATTAACCTTTAAAAGATTGTGAATAACAAATTCTGTTTTGTTCATTTTTGTTTATGGTCATTATTGTAGCAGAAAAGTAACATTTACTGCCATCTAGCGGAGAGCAATAAATTTGTATAATCACTGGAGAGGCAGTTATTGAGGACACCTGTATGCCTCTGGTGGCCTTTTGAGCACCTGGTTCCATTCTCTATGATTAGCTAAATGAAGTTTTCATTATTGAGGTTCTGTATTAACAAAACTAGTCAACCTACGTGCATACATTCACTTTCCTCTTGTTTTTCTCCTTATAAAATGTGAAAAGGGTTCATAAAGATTTGCATATACATATGGTTGTTATTTTTGCCCTTATAGCTTCAATGTAATAGCTAAGGTGGCAGCTACTACAGAACACCATAACTTAATGACTAATGAGCCTGAATTGCTAAAAACATGTTAAACTGCTTCTTCATAGCTAGTCCTGACTCTCAGGAGGAAGATTCAAAGAGTTCAGTTGCCAGGACTTTGAATATTTGAGAAGCTGCCTTCTGCCCTATCTTCCACATTAACCTATAAATTGAGTTATCTCTCAATTCTATGCTTTCTTTGCTACGGTCAAGCAGGAGTTGCATTAAGAGTCTCCTCATATTTGCCCTCCTTGTTGACATTGTATCAATTAATGCCAGTTGGGTAACTAGGGTCCAGCTGACTTTTTTTAAAACTGCAGTTCCCATGAGTGCTCACCAGCATGGCTAGTGTTAAGGAAATATGAGAGTTGCGGTGCCAAAATATCTGGAAGGCCACAGTTGATCATTACTGTACTAAATCCTGCCAAAAAGGAGGTCAGCTTGATTTTCTTAGGGTTCATCATGGCTCCTTTACCAGACTGCCTATCTATTTCTTCTTATCTGGTATTAAATGCTTCTATCTTAGGTCTGGGATATTGCCCGGGCAACAACCAGTTTCTTAGCCTATCTGGAATTGTCTTTGTGCCCCCGCTGCTTGCTTATCTTCTGGTAGCCCTCCAGCCTTTTATTGTCCACCTGTTTCTTCCCTTTGTTACAGACCTGTGTCCTCATTTCAGGCATCTTTAGTCAGCCCCGATATCTATTGCAAGTCCACAAATTTCTCACTTTCTGTACGGATAACTTCCAGAAGGTGAAGAAAGAATCAAGGGTTTCAGCTATCCAATATTTGGTCCTTACTACATCTGATCTCACCTGATTTCAGAAGCTAAGCAGGGTTGGCCCTGGTTAGTACTTGGATAGGAGACCACCAGGGAATACCAGGTGCTGTAGGCATCTGGAGTAGGAAGTGGCAAGCCACTCCAGTATTCCTGCCAAGAAAAACTCCATGGACATGGGGTCACAAGAATCAGTCACGACTGTAACAACACAACACACAACATTAGGGAGAAACTAATTGATAGGATGGAAGTAGCATGAAGCTTGAACGATCATATGACTACTTCTCAAAACCAAATCTGCCCCTCCCTTCCCTCGAAAGGAGGACGATGTTCAGGCTAGTGGAAATAGAACTGAAAGAGGCCACAAGGGGACTGCTATCCAATAGAGGTAAAAAGGAGGTACTGTACAGTACAGGGACACCTAGCTAGCTACTATAAATTAGTTCAAGGTTCCATGCCAGATGAATGACATCCAGGAACTCTATAAGAACTTGTAGATGTGCTGTCTGTAATATTTGAGAATTCATGGAGAAGAAATGAGGTCCCTGAAGACTAGAAATGGTGGGCAAATGGCATCCCTTTTTTCAGAAGGGGTGGAAAAGAGAATCCAGTTAACTGGTCAGCTTCACACTATCAAGAATGATTCTGTAAGAGATAAGTGAGCAGTTCATCTGTAAACACGTAGAAAATACTGTGGTAATTACTAAGAGCTAGTGGGGCTTTGTTACTGGTTAGCAGATAATGCCCAAAAAGGGTTCCTTAAATGTTCCTCACCCTTCTGTACAAAAGTGACAAGCGAAGAGCTGCATAAGGTTCTTTTCTGGGACCAGTGTTGTCCAGCATCATTATGAGTAACTTGAATGAGAGTGTGAATAAGGTGTTCATCACAGGAAACTTGGGCCAATTTAAACTTCAATAGGGAGTTTCAATAGGGGAGATATACATGTACACATTTATGTAGGAAAAATCAGATGGACAAAGATAGTTGGATGAGACCAAATTTAATCCTAGTATGTGCAAGAAGGATCTAAGGGTCTTAGTAGTCCAGAAGTTAAATATTATTCACCAGTGTGAATAATAAAAAAAAGTTAATGCAATTCTAGGCAGTGGCAGTGTTTAGATCAAGGGAAATACTACTACTACACTTTTCTCCTTGAGCCATAGCTCATCTGGAATACTGTTTCCAGTCCTGTTGACCGCCATTTCATAAATATGTTGATGAGGTGGAGCATGTCCTGAGGAGGGCACCCAGAGTGGTAGAACGTCTGGAAACTATGCCATGTGAGGAAAGTTTGTGGGAGTTGGGCTAGTTCAGCCTAGAGAAGAAGTGATATAATAGCCATTTTCTGGTATTTCACGGTCTATCACATGGAAGATGGAATCAGAGCAAGCCAGTTTTCTGTGGCCCTAGGGTAGAACCATCAGTTTACAGGAATGAGATTTTGACTAAATATTAGAAAGCATTTCCTGACAGTAAGACTAGTTCCATAATCGACTGGAATACTTCAAAAGGTGGTGGATGGTTGGTGAACAGTCTTAATAATTTTGCTTTTTAAGTGCAGAACATGGCCTTATTTTGACAGGACAACATCATCCAACCAGTCCCTCCTTTTTGACACTGTAGCATAAATGTCTTCCCGCATAGTGCTTTATAGCTATGTTAATATGATCTCAGTGTGTTTCTTTTGCACTTGTCTGATAAAATAACACTTTTAACCCAAAGATGGAAGGTGAAAAGAAGCTAAGGGCAAGAATCGGGTTGGCTCCTCTTATTTATTTTTGAAACATTTTGTTCCAAAGTCAAGGGACCTTCTTGATCTTCCCTGTTAGAGAAGCTTCATCTGACTGTGAACTGCTCTCACTTTTTGAATCAATCAAGGGCACAGCCTGGGCATCTTAATTATGATAATTGGGAGCAGTGTGTAGTTAATGACTATGAAAGGAGCGAGTTGTGTGGGAAGTTTGAGCAGAACGGGTTGAACAGAAATGGTGTAGTATAATGTCCATGGAAAGGGTAGTGATTACTATACTTGAGTTATTTGCACAGAACCTGTAGGGTAATGCAGACTCTTGTCTTGCAAAAGCTGGAGTCTTAGGATTCTGTACTTGCAAAATGATCTGTGGAAATACAGCTTGAAAACAGTACCTATGCCATTGGAATCAATTATAAAGATTGATCACTTCTGCATACTGTATTGTTGATTTGAGATTTCGTTTAGAATATTCCATTGGTAAAGTTCAAGAGCATAAATATTAATTGGTTATCCATGGAGGTGGAAGGGGAAGAACAGCCATTGCAGAACTGAGGATCATCTGAACTAGCCCTTCATTTGTGTTAAAAGAATTTTCCTCTGCTTCAATTTCAATGTTGCTTATATGTCAACAGTTACGTCCTAGCGGTTTTAAGAATCTCTCCGTTCGGTATGATCAAAGATGCTGAGTTGGTGTGCAAACTGTTTGAGCTTCTTTTTGTGAGGAGATCAATAAAAATGTAGTACAGAGATGCTGCATAAAGATGATTTATTTCTCACTCTTTGCTAGCGTTCTCAACTTCAAACTTTTTGCTGAATTACTTTGCCTCATTCTCAGTAGGCATAAAAAGATGTTTGATGGATAGTCGCTGTGATCTTGAAGAAATAACCCTTTTCCTCAATGGAGAAACTTGGGTTTAAAAGAGAAATTAGAAGGTTTTGAAGCTTTATGGTGAGTTTTCAATTGAAATTTTTCTCATCTCCAGTAAGGCCACTGTGTGCTCACATGTACCACTGTTGCCATCATGTGCAACAATCTTCTACATGTTTGCATAGAAGTAAGTCTATGCAGGTAAGAGTGTGTAAATTTGTAGCCTGGCAATTTTGCTTTATTTTCATTAGTGTTTTTTTTTCCTGCTGCTAAGCACAGCAGTAGCATCTTAATCCCAGAGAACAAAGCTTAGATTTCTTTTATCCCTTATAATAGATGAGTTGCTTCTGTTTAAAATACAAATCTCTATGTTTACATTTCTAAGCGCAATTATTGACGCTATGCAGAAAGTCAATAACTCACTTGCTTAAAGAACAACACAAGAGGTAAGGGACAATACAGGAACTATTGTTCATTTTGATACAGGAATGGGAGAATACAAATTACTAGAGACTTGGCTGAAGAGCAGAGTTAAAGGAAATATTTGAAACTCTTTCCCCTATATTCACCCAGTTCTAAACAATAAATAAAGCACTGGAGACATCCTGACTGTAATTGGCAAGGCCAGAGGGTTCACCATTCCTTACAACGAGACAATGTTTCCTGTGTTTCACATAATGTGAGGGCTAATAAGAGAGATTCAGTCACTAGGCCACGGATTTCAAAGGAAGAACAAAAAGAAGCAAGATGCATTTCCTGATAAGATGAAATTTGGCATTTTCCCCCAAATGGAGAACTTATAGACATGTTGAACCTCCCTTTTTAAAAACAAATATCTTGCTGTTTATGATGGACAATTGAGAGATTTATAGCCTGGTCATCTCATCTCTTTGATCTGGCTCCAGAGCAAGCAGTGACATGTGCTGCTTCTAGTATAATAATCCAGTCCCAAACAAGTGGGCCAAAGGTCATTAGCAATAACCTTTTTGTCTTGAAACCGCCTGTTAAACCCCCTGGAGTAGCACTGTGCAGCTCAGTGTGATGCTATTGCTAAAGGCCTGTAATAATTCTTATAGGCCTTTGAATATGCTGAAAGATTATGGCGGCCCTTTATATTACATCAGGTCTTTCTGCCTGTAGAAGGAATAGGGACCACTCCAAGCACAACACCCCAAAGCACACAGAGAAACTCCTTGTTCTCTGAGCTCCTTGCCCTCTGAAGGTGTCAGCCACAGAGTCTGGTGAAACATCAGGAAGAAAAACTTCCAGAACACAGCCAAACAGCCCGAAAAACTCACAACAACTCAGAAGATGCTTCTTCTTGCACTTATGCCTGGTGTCTACATGCAATCTTGCACTTTAAGAAAATCACATAATTTGCAACCTGAAGACAAGGGTAGGTGTACTTTTTATTAGACTACTACGTGGGGTCACGAAGACTTCGGTCACAACTGTAACGACACACACACACACACACACACACACACACACACACACACACACACACACACACACACACACACACACATGAATAATTGTGTGCTGTCGGGTTAATTTCTAAGTTATGGTGACCCTTTTCAGGACTTTCTAGATAGAGAAAAATCAGATGTTGTTTGCCATTTCTGTCTTTGTGGTGGCAGGACATCCTGGACTGTGCAGCTTGCCCAAGACTCTGCCGCCTGGCTTTGGAACAATGGTTAATTGGAACAATGGTTAATTTGGTTAATTGGAACAATGGTTAATTTGGCTGCAGAGCCAAACTGCTGGCTCTGCAGCCAAATACCTAAACACATTCAGCTATCCAGCCAGCTCAGAATAATTATGTACTGTCAATTGGATGCCAATGTATGTTGATCCTTTCCTGGGTTTTCTTGATAGGGAATATTCCAAAATGGTTTGCCATTCTCCTCTTCTGTGGGCATCCTGAAACTGTGCAACTTTTCCAGGGCTATACAGGCTGGATTTTTCATCAGGAGACATATCAAGCTCCTAGCCTCTGGCTACACTACCAGATACCTAAATCGCTGAGCAATCCAATCACTTTATTAGACCACTAAAATTGTACAAAAAAATTCTTTGTGCTGTACCCAGCCCAAAAAAGAATCATTTGTTTTGATCGAACACATGGTAGAGGGGTGTTGAGTAATTGACAACTCTTTGTCTAATGATATTAAGATGGTCATTCTAATTTATATCACCAGAGGTGAAACTTGAAACTTGGAGTTTCAGAGTAGACTTTGACCGTTACCACACGTTAAATTTGAAATGCCTTTTCCTTAAAGACAAATTGCCTTAAAAATCTCTGTCCACTTTTCAAATTACTTTTTCTGAAGAGCCGCCTTGGCCATGCCCATTTTTGACCTCTGTGTCGGTTTTTCTTGCGACGACCACAGGGGGTGGGGGGGGTTAAATCGTATCTTGCACCCCCTTTTAAAGCAATTTGGTTGTATTTGTGGACATACTACGCCACCTTTTTCAGTTTACCCCCTGTTTCTGCGGTCCCCCCCCCATTTAAAGTGGTTCAGCCAAGTGCAAATGGGGAAGTCGATTGCTAAGCAACTGCTGAAGTGCGGACTGCCGAACCGCTGTAGCAACCATGTGACTGCAGGAGGAGATAAGGCGATGCAAAATAAAAAGCGGGCTGCTCAAGGAAATGTGGTAGCAGCCTTTCTCTCCCCGATTTTGAAACTTGCTTTAAACAATGGGACCTATCCTGCACATCTGGCTATGAGTTTTGTAATTTTTCTGTTTCTTGTGCAACACCCATACCTCTGCAATCCCCATCCTGATGGAGGCACTTACAGGATTCAAAAGGTAGCTTGTGTTTTTGAGATTCTCAACGGTCTAATAAAGGTATCACCCTTCCTTGTCTTTGGATTGTGTATAAGGGTACACAACCGTTTAAAAGATTATTTTTGTACATAATTTGCAAGTTAAATTCATTTCAGGAACTAGTATTTCTGCCATAGCACAAGAGGTGGGAAATGTTTGGTTTGGACGCTATGAATCCCACTGGCCATGTAAAACATGCTATTATGAGTATGGTAATCCAAAAATATAGCTTTGCACAGCACACTCAAGCCTAGTCCAGAGGCTACAGCTGGTACGTCCAGTATCAGTAGTGGAAAGCCTCCAGTCCATTTGCCTCTCTGCTGTAATTACATTTTCCTTCCCCTTCCAGAATTCACCCTTTTCCATCCGCAGTATTCTGCTCTTGTTCCCTCCATGGAAAATTATCCCATTGTCTATGCCTTTGGTAGCTTTTCAAAGAGTCTAATTGTAATATGATGGAGTATTTTGGAAGCTGTGGTCTTTCTTAGGGAGGGACAGAGCTTTTCCTGGATGCTACAACTGCCCTCAAAAATCACTACCATTGGCTATTAGGAAAGGCCTCCAACATAGGTGTTTTAAAAACCCTTGATTGTAGTGATGTTGAGGGCAATGGGGCTAGGACACTAAGGAGGGCTAGGACACTAAGGAGTTTTGTGCTAGCAATAAAGGGACCCCACCACTTTGGGACAAGAGGTCAAGCCCAACATGTTTGTTTGTGAAAATAATCTTGCCATGTTAACTAAAGATGGTTGGATTTGTCACCCAACCCAGCCCAGCTGCTGAGGAGCAGTTTAGACAAGGCTCTTCTGACCAGTGCATTAAAAGCAGCCATTACTCTTTAATGCAGAAGTCTGAATTAATTAATTTATTAATGGTCTTTTAAAGATGTCAACAACATTTACAAATAATTACATGGGCCTGAACGACATTGCCCTGCTTTGGATATATTTAGGCAGCTAATAAAAATTAATCCTGAAAACACTCGTGATGGCAGTAAGAGCCTTGCTCTAACACTGGAAGGGCCAGACTAATCTGGGCACCCTTCATTTGGTTATGCATTTTCTTACCGCCTTGGGGCATCTAAAATGTGTGCACTTCTTTCTTTATTATTATCCCCAAACTATCAAGAATTGCCATTTATTAATATTCTTTATCCAGTTACAAAGTGGATCCCAATCTTCAATAACACAGGTGTTCTTGGACTACAACTTCCAAAAGCCTTTAACACCAGCAGTGCTGGCTAGGGCTTCTGGGAGTTGTAGTCCAAGAACACCTGAGTTACCCAAGACTGAGAACCACTGCAATAACCATTCACTCTGAGAAGGAAACTAGCCTTGAGGAACACCTTTTCTTCTGTCATGAAAAGCGGGCACCGAGAGTTAGGGGGCCCTCAATATTATAGTACGGACTAAGAGTTAAAGCTCTTCTTACCTCACTCCTCATTCTGATCCATAGAACTGGCTACACCAGGCCTGCCCAAAGTCCAGCCCGGGGGCCAAATCCGGCCCGTCAGGCCATTCTGAGTGGCCCGCGGCTGGCTGGCCCGCCCCTCCCTCCCCCTCCGTCAACCCATGTTATTTTTAAAGAAAGTGGGTGGGGCTTTCAGTGGGTTGGTAGGGTTGGGGAGCAACCGGCCCCTGACACATTCTCAGCCACCAAATCTGGCCCTCCTTACAAAAAGTTTGGGCACCCCTGGGCTACACACAGGCAAATTACCAGACAAACATCCTGTTTTATTTGTCCTAAAAACAATTACAGAAAGGCTAATAGCAGTGATAAAAATATATTTCTTCCCAAAAAGTAAGGACATAAAACTGGACAGAGTTTTTATACAAGGTGTAATTTACTGGATTTTTTTAAAGAGGTAAGATCTGTTAACAACAGCTGTCATAATCTACAGCAGGAAAACTCCCTCATAGTGTTTCATAAAAACTATTTATTTACATGTTTCAAGTATACCGTCATGTTTCTGTTAGACAATTTCATGTATATTAAAGGTTTATATATAAGCAGCTCCTAGCTTTAAAGTGTTGCTATAAAGCTCGCTTTCCTTCGTCAAAATACTTATGAGGAGGTTGGACTTGGCAGCTGATGGGTCTTTAGGAGTGGCTGAGTAGAGTGACACATGGTAACTTGAGCTGAAGGTTTTTGGCGCAAAGAAAAATAATGCTAGGGGGACGTGTATCCCTTTCCTTGTTCCTCATGTTAAATGTTCTGCAAGCAGTCAGTCAAGTGAGGCATACATTTGAATCATGAAATAAAATGCCACAGCCCAGATCATTCTAATCTTGTCTGCTAATGAACCTCTTTGTGTCAAGAAGTGCCCAGCAGATTGTGCTCACAATTCTCTTCTAGAAGGAAAAATGCATTTTTTTCTAAGAAGAGAAAAATAGATTGCATTCTCGCTTCAATATGGATCATTTTGCAGCCAAGGCTGTGTTTGGGGAGGAAATGGTAAGTAAAATGGATGCTGCAGTGTTGTTGTTGTTTTTCTTTCTCATTCTCTGATAAGTTTTAGAATCTTAAATGAGTGTGCTTGATGGCACTTAAACGTTATAAGGTATTTCCAAACAGTTATATTGGGCTGCTTGTGTATTTGTATCAGAGATAAACAGCTCTTGCTGGCTTTAGTTGTAAGATGAGAACAGTGACTCAAGTTTCCTTTGAGCATTAACCCTGGATGCTTATTCATACAATATGTGATATTTGGGTCACTACTAAGAATGCAATATATGGATTGAGGAAATTGATTTTGTGCTGATATATCTGCATTGTTTCAATGGCATTATTTCCTCCGTTTTCCCCAGCTGGAATGAAACTTTTTCTTTAGCAAAGCAGCAAAATAAATTCAGTTACTTATCGGATATCTGGAGTCTTTGATGGGCACAACGGTCACAGTACAAAAAGTCTGAGTAAACAAGGCATTAAGACAACAGTTAATTGTTGTCACATTTCTCTGGCCTAAAAAGCTGGAAAAAAGAAAATGGTTTATAAAATAAAATAACTTGCTTACACATTTGGAACGTTCCTTTTTAAATGCAATTTAAAACCCTGAAACATATTTATTGTCATTAATGACAAAAATCAACCAAACCCAAAACTAGGAATGGCTTTTGTTATGGCTTTTTCCTGTAGGTTATTATTGTTACCTTTATGTTTCTTTAAAACTAAACCTTAGAATTAATAGGTGCATGGTATAATATTTGGAAAATGCCTCTGAAACTGTTCTTTGAAAGGAACCAGAATTTATTTATTTATTTATTTATTTATTTATTTCATTCCTGACGCTCACCAAATTACCATCATTTCTACTCACTTTACTTTTGAAATGTACATTAATTACATCCCTGTTAACCCCACTAACTTGTAACCAATGACTCCTAAGCGCTAGATACTTCCAATACAGATTACCTTTGGCTTTCCGTATTAAAACTACATTCATCATTTTGCTTGTCCTTTTTTTTAAGTGTGGGAGCTTATAGGATAAAGCCATGTTTCACTTTAGGAGGAGACAAGAAAGTAAGTGAACCATGATTTAAAAGAGAATGGGTTATATGCAGTGGTAGCTCTGCCTTTGCTGAAGGCTGTTCTGTGCAGACAACCTGCCTGCATCTTTATGCCTCCCTCTTGGGAAGCTGTTTCATAGGCTTGTTGAACCCTCCCCATAGTAAAACAGGGTGTGGTACAGAGGGTTTCAGCAGATAGAGGGAGGTAGTTGGGTGCCCTAACATGTGCAGGCATTAATCAATAAGTTCCTATTAAAGCAAAGCCACCACTGGATACAATGCAGTAAATATGTTTCTAATCAGTTTTGAGAGTGTGTCAACTATGGTGAAACATGGTTTATGGATTTTTC
Source organism: Phrynocephalus versicolor (assembly GCA_023846285.1). Taxonomy (NCBI): domain Eukaryota; kingdom Metazoa; phylum Chordata; class Lepidosauria; order Squamata; family Agamidae; genus Phrynocephalus; species Phrynocephalus versicolor. Next base: position 16,098,061 of record JAHTLZ010000114.1, read on the forward strand.
AGGCTTTGGGCTAAACAAAAGGGACAAAAGCTCTGTTGCCCAATCTTTTGAACTAGGACTATGTAGAAACTACGAAGCAAAGCTCTTCACTGCTGTGTCAGTATTAATTATGTGTGCAACAACATAGCTGATTGATTTCTGTTGAAAAGGTTTCTTCAGGTACAGGGAAAGAAGTAGAGAGCAGCTGGATTACTTAGAAGAATGTATGAGTAATCATTTCAAACGTGTGCAGACAAACATGTCTTTCTACTACCTGCAGATTCCACTATGATTCTTCATGTATGGCTTCTCTGCAATAACTGGCACTTTTTCGTATTGAAAGTTGCTGTCATGCTTTATTAATGTATACAGAGCATGAAGGTTGGGTATTTAATGTAAGCGACCATGTTTTCTCTAAGCACACTTTCTTCATTGGGACATGGAATTAAGAACATGATACATTTGGAATAGAATGCATCTTCGATCAAACTGAGTTGTTTCTAATAAGCCACAGTGTTACTGAAAGTGATTTAAAGTCACATTACAGTCAAGTGGTATTTGAATTGCTGTTTGCATTCCTTTTGGAGTACTTTCAATCTGCTGCTTTAGGAGACATCGCTGGAGGAGAAATCCTATGGTGACATTTTGGGAGTCAGGAAGGAAAGGGGGAAGGAAGCGGTAGAAAAGAAAGGGCCATTGGACTCCATATGACGAATTTCCCCCTCTTTGTAAAATGATAAATGAAAAATGGCACTAAGGAAATGAAGGTGCACAGACTCCAACAAAGTCAATTCCCACATAAATGTATACAGCGTCTTGGCCCGAATGCTCCTGCCACTTCCAGCTCAAAGCCAGCCCGAATCCCTCTGCTGTGCCAAAGGTGAGGTGCAAAGCACTAGCTTCACAGCCTCTCCCACCCCACCAGATTGTCTCCCCATCTCAGGTAGGACAGCAGCAAAAGCTAGACACCTCTGCATGGAACTGGTCATTTCCCCAGATCAGTTCTCGTGGATCATAGATCATGAAGCAAAGCTAGTATCCTCCCTTTCTTCTTTCCTAGCGTCCTCCCCAAATCCAGGTTGCCTGACCATCACCTCCAGGTTGATTTCCCTGGCCCTCTTTGGGAGAAAGTTGCAGCATCATGTGTGGCAAATTATTTTGAACTACATTGATTTGTCATCCATGCTAAATTGAACAACCATCTAGTGGAAGAGTAAAATACCTTGCTTCTATTTTTTTTAAAAAAAACCTGATTCCCTGTTAAAAACAATCTGTACTTCCATGTATGTCATATAGTCACCAGTTAAACCCAATTTAAAGTTTTATAAGTGTGCTCTAAGATGCCATTCAGATGGTTGAAGGGACCCAGTAATTGAAGGGATCCACTAGATCCTGACTATGGCCTAAACTGAGACTGAGGACAAGCTCCTGCCATGTCATAGTAAGGAGTCCTTATGACATCACAGGAAGACCCTTGAGATCCAACAACCATGGGGCCAGGCACCTGAATATTTGGCTGAAGGGCATCTCTGAGGTTTTTTTTTTGGACTCTCAAATGTTTGAAACCTATAATTATTTTGCTTTGCCTTCATATTAGTATAGCTATTTTATTTCATATATTTTACCTTTTGTTTTCATATTATCATTATTGTTTCTGTTGCACTGTTGTTATTTATTGTTTTCTTTTTAATGTTGTAAACTGCCCGGAGTTCCTCCGGAAGACGGGCAGTATATAAATAAATAAATAAATAAATAAATAAATAAATAAATAAATAAATATCTGTGACATGAAAAACACCCTACCAAATCTCTCTCAACTGCAAAGGAGCTCTCACTATATGCTACTTTGGCTGTGACTCTCCTTGAGAGAAAGCAGTGCTGGAATCTGTGTTTATTCAACTTTTTACTCTCAGCTTTTGACTTTTTGCTTCTTTTTTTACCTTTCCTTCAAACACAAAAATCCTAATACAGATATTTTAAATATATTTTTCTCTGAGAGTTATTGGGAACTAAAGCTTCAGAGTAATCTTTTATTTTATTTATGTACCAACTTTCATCAAACAGGGGATTCTCTAGAACAGTGTTTGCAAACATATGGCATAGGGGCCAAAGGCGACACTCAGAGCCATTTTTGTGGGCACCCAGTATCACCCCTTCACAGACACCTGTATTCAGGTTAAATTGCTATATTGGCACTTGGCGAACAATTAATGGGTTTTGAATCACAGTTTGGGCACTCGATCTCTAAAAGGTTCGCCATCACTGGTCTGGAATGTATTCAACATTTGGAGAAAGAATGCACCATTGTTTTCAATTTGCTTTCTGTATACATTGTTTTGATCTTAAATTTGTTTTGTTTTCTTTCCGTATCACATTGTAATGCTTTTTAATCCTCATAAACAAAAATGTATGAACATTATGTGCTTTTCTCATATGTTCATATTTATATACATTATTTTTTGCCAAGAAATATATGTGTTAACATTTTTATAAATTTTTCACTGTGCTCATGTTTTAAGTACACATTATCATATTATAGCGGGGCGTGGTGGCTCAGTGGACTAAGGCTCTGAAACTGTTGACTGCAAAGTCGGCAGCTCGGCAGTTCGAATCCCAGGTGCCAGAAAGCGGAGTGAGCTCCCACTGTTAACCCCAGCTCCTGCCAACCTAGCAGTTTGAAAGTATGTAAAATGCAGGTAGATAAATAGGTACTGCCATAAAAAGTGGGAAGGTAAAACAGTGTTTCTGTGCAGCCATGCCAACCATGTGGCCACGGACTTACACAACACTGTCTCTTCAGCTTGAATACAGAGATGAGCACCACCCCTGGAGTCGGACACAACTAGCATGCATGTGTGTGGGGAATCTTTACCTTTACCTATCATATTATGCACTTTTTTTCTGTGATTTTTGGATAAGTTTTACTGCTAAAGTACACTTTAATTTGAGTTTTTGCATTGGGTCTGGGCATATGAATTTGGTTCAATCATATTATAAGGAAAACTGAACAAATCCTGTTCTGGCATACTGAAGGTTCATGTCTACATTACCAAATGCTAATGGGGCTGACAATTGAATCTTACTGTTAGACTGTGTAGGGGTTGACACCTTAGAGTCCTTCTTGGGATCTTAGACTGCCAGCAAAGATTTGAGACTTGAGGATGTATAAAGGAGGAGCCAGAACCTGCCCTTGGCATTACTAAGAGCCAAATGACAACCATTGGCAATATGCCAACAGCAGCAGTAGCCTGGTATCTAGGGGCAAGGCTAAGGGAGGCATCTATCACTTCAGTGCCCCCCAGAAATCTCCAGCCTCACTGGCTCTGTGGTACCTAAGATACTTGACAGGCTGTGTGGCTCTCATGCCCTCTCAACTAAGGTGCTGGCAGCACAAGCACCACTGGAAGAGGAGGAGATTTGCTGAAGAGGAGGAGGGCTGCCAGTGCTTTCCAGTTGCCTCTACCACTCCTTATTGAAAGTTATCAAGTATTGTCCCAAACTGGGTTTATTTATTGCAAAGACTTCACAGGCATCAGTGATGGGAACTAAGACCGGTAAAGAACTGTGTTCAGGAGGAGACAAGTGCAAACAACTCAGGGGATACAGGAAGGCAGTAACAGGGAATCTCTGTAGAAAGCACTTGTTCCAATAAAGAGCAGCCTGGAGCCAATGGGATTATTGGTGAGAAGCCCCCAAGGCTGCCAGTTCTTCCATGGGCAGGAGTGGCTGGCCTCACGCAGTGGTGATGGGACAGCTACCTCTATCACATCCCAGGGCAGTAGGCCATTATAAAGGGTGCACAGAAGCCATTCTGTTACACACAGTTTTCAAAAGAAGGGAACATTCATGGTGCTCAGCCCCCGTATCTGCCTCTGGCAGGCATTGGCTCTCTCAAGCCAATGGTCAAGACAGCTCTGGAAAATGTCCAAGCATAGGCTCCACAGTATTCAGCTGCCAGATTGTGCATCATATATAAGAGTGTGATAGTAAGCTTGTGAATGAGTGATGTATGCACATCCCTGAGAAATGTCTGGAGAGAATAATCGTTAAGCTCAGTGCTTCTGCTGTCAATAGATGGCTCTTTCAGTCTTGCAGTTGGCTCAAGTCCCTTCTGTGCAGGATAAAAATGCTATTCTTTTGCTTTCGGTCAAAACTGGATTCACAGAAAATTAACTGAAAGTATTACAGGCTACTCAACTGTGCCTTGATGGACACCATTTATTATTATTTTTTAGAACTTAAGTGTGCAGTATTGGTTACTTTCCATTGTATAGTTTAGAGGTTTGATTCGGAAATCCTTATGTTGTTGCTGTTGCCATGTGCTGTCAAGTCACCTCTGACTCTTGGTGCACCTGTGACTGAGTGTCCCCACCAAATACGCCTCAGAGGGTGGGTCTCCAAAATGTCCTATGCTCAGCTCTTGCAGATTCAAGCTTGTAGCTCTTTTAGGGACTTGGTCCATCTCATATTTGATCCAAAGGCATAGCTTGTTGGTCTAGAGGAGTGGTGGCTGTGGCCCTAAATTTTCAGGAGTGTGCAGGCCACTCTGCCCAGTAGCTACTCCTTGTGCTTCTCTTCCCCTCCAAACACTCTGAGTCTGAGCTGCCAGGGGCCATCGAGTTGGCACCATCCCAGAGGCTTCTTCTGCCATGTCCCCACATCCCAATCCACCCATGCAATCCATCACAGAGCAGGCATGTGACCTGTGCCGCACAATACTTGCCTTGAGTCCGGTGCTGGAAGGAAACCCATGCTACACCACTGATTTGACTCTCTTTTTCTGCTACCCTCCACCTTTCCCAGTGTTATTGTCTTTTCCAGAGAATCCTGTCTTCTCATGATGTACCCAAAGTAGGGCAGCCTCAGTTTCGACATATGTGTCTCCAGAGATAGTTCAGGCTTGATTTGATCGAGGACCCACTTGCTTATCTTTCTGGCAATCCAGGATATCTGCAAAGCTCTCCTCAAGCATTGCATTTCAAACAAAGCAATTATTTTCTGGTCTGCTTTTTCAACTGTCCAGATTTTTCACATCTGTACATGTTGATGAGAAATACAAGTGTGTGGAGTACGGTTGGAGCATCTCTCCTGAATGTCACCTCATTCCGTCAAGGCTCCTCCATGAAGCCTTTAACTTTTCTACAAGAGGCAGGGCCTTCTTCACAGTGGCTCCAACCTTCTGGAGCTTTACCTAGCACTAAAGGTAAAGGTTTCCTCCGCACATGCGTGCTAGTCGTGTACGACTCTAGCGATGGTGCTCATCTCTGTATTCAAGCTGAAAAGCCAGTGTTGTGCAAGTCCATGGCCACGTGGCTGGCATGGCTGCAAGAAAACACTGTTTTACCTTCCCGCTTTTTATGGCAGTACCAATTTATCTACTTGCATTTACATGCTTTTGAACTGCTAGTTTGGCAGGAGCTGGGGTTATCAGTGGGAGCTCGCTCCACTGCATGGCACCTGGGATTCAAACCGCCGAGCTGCTGACTTTGCAGTCAACAGTTTCAGAGCCTTAGTCTGCTGAGCCACCACACCCACTTAAAGACATGGGTCTTCTGGGAGGTTTTCTACACTGACCCTAGCTGATCATCCTCACACCCCATCTGCCTCAACTCGTGCATGATGGATTCATATCATCAGTGCACGCAGTGATTAAACTGCTGTACTGCAGCCAAACTCCATTCACGACCCCAGATTCCATCCCAAGTAGCTGGCTCAAGGTTCACTCAATATACGGATGGGAGACAGAATCTCCGGATGTATAAAAGTAGAAAACAAACTTTATTCTCTGTTAAATCATTTTAAAAAGCTCTGGCTTGACACATTTCGGTGGGGCCTTCTTCAGGAGCTGAGCAAAACAAAATTGCAAAACTACATATTAAATATCCTTCTGTAAAAGAGATACAAGGCTTAGGATTTGTAGACTTACTACAGTACATATATTTAGCACAATAGACATGCCAGAATACATTTCATAAAATAACATAAAATTATATGCAGAGTTTATTTTCTTCTTTGGTCTGTAACAGCTTCAGACTGATTAAGAATGAGGGCATTCTTTTTGTCTTAATATTCAACTGCATGTTAAGAATGCAGTTCTTCTCAATAAAGAGGTTCAAATTCCCATATGCTATCATTGATTAATTCTCATTGATTTCTTTACGCTTTGATTTCAAGATTTTAAATGTCCACAGATAAGAACAAATCTGAGAGTAATAGAGTACGCACTCGGACTGTTGACCTGCCATGGAAACTCTTTAATATGCAAGCTCATTAGGCAGAATAAAGGCAACTGCATGTACAGTGGTACCCCGCCCTTTCATGGGACCACAGTATATGAAAAAAGGCTCCCTGGCAAGGGGGAAAGGCCTGGTTCAGGACTCCTGAACTTATCCCAGGACTGGGGCTGCCCCGAACGGGCCTACGAGGGCCTTCACAGGCCTTCTGGAGGCCCCAAAAGTGACTTCTGAGGGTCTTGCTAGGCCTGTTGGAGGCCTCAGAAATGATTTTTGGCAACCCAGGAGTGACTTCTAGTTTACCGGATGTCACTTCCAGTTTCCAGGCCCTTTTTGGGCCTCCAGAAGGCCTGGGAATGCCCTTGCAGGCCCGTTCGGGGCAGCGCCAGCCTGGGGGTAAGTACAAGAGCCCCCAGGTAGGCTTCTCAGGCCTGACCTGACCTGCATCTGCATATTGCGGATTTTCAACTATTGCGGGTCAGGTCAGGTCCCTAACCCCTGCGGTAGGTGGGGGGGTCACTGTAGCGAGTTTATTTTGGATTATATGAAAAAGCCGACAATTGCTGTATATTTTAACCCACAAGGATTGTTGCTTATCGGATTTTCTGCCTCCGGTGCCAAAATAATTCAGCCTTAGGTATCACAGTGCATAGTAAGTGTGTATGTGGGTGGGGCAATTGCCTGTTCTGGGAGCTGCCCTGTTAATACACACATTAATCCTACATCCATCTTAACTGGCCTTTGCTCTTGATTCACCACCTTTTCCTCTTTGCTACCCCTACATTCTGCACCAGGCTCATTTGCTCATAGCTCACAGTTGACCACAGAGACTTATTCATTGTTTGCATCCTAAAATTTGATACATACGCTGTTTTGTACATCGCTAACTATTGTGGAACTAGCTTGACATGGACAAATAGGTCTCTCTCTGCATGGTTATACTGAACATGTGGAATTCCTTGCCCCACAAAGCTCTCTGTCTATTTCTCATGATATTTAATAAAACATTGCAGATAACTTCTCTGGGGTTTTTTTTTCAGATTTTGTCTTACCGTACATATAATTTGCTTATTTTTCTCCAGTGCTTTTAAAAAAAAACTGAATCTTACCCTGTTTCATTACTATGTTACAGGCTCCCTTTTTTGTATTTTATACTTTTAAAATCATTTTTCAACTGTCCTGGCTGATCTGAAAGCCCTAGGCGGGAATAAAATGAATCTTAATATAAGTAAATATCTTTGACCAAGGCCCGTAATATAATCTGGAGCCACCAGCTCCTTGTAGAATCCCTTCCAAGGTTGCTCTCTTACTCTTCGCCACTTTCTTTCCCTAAGGGATGCCTGAGACTTCTTAATCATTAATTCCTACTAGGCTGATTAGAATGGTCATGGTGTCATTCTGAAACCCAAACATGTTTATTCAGAAAAAAAAAGCTTCTTTCTGATACCCATATAGGTTCCTTTCCAACAGCTAGGTCACTTGGAAGCAGACAGTATTTTTAAAATTAGGCTGGAGTTCGTACACTACTCTAGGGAAAACTCAATATAGTGTTGTGTTTATCTTCCGCAATAATAATATTTGTCCATGTGAGAATATGTATGGGGGCTTCTTGCCACACCATATGTCTTATTACCATTCTCATACCCAAACAGTAACAGCTGCTGCAGTTCTGTGAGATGCGTTTTCTCAAATTGGAAATAAGCAAGACTAGTAGATGATGAGGCTGCTGTCTGTCGATTTATTTTGTTCCAAACTTTATAGTCAGCTAACTTCTGTCCATAATTTTCTTCTTCTGAGCAGATTTTTTTCCTGCTTTGTAATTTTATCCTGAAAACAGTACTAGGAAGTTTGTGGGAAAATAGGCTATTCTGAACAGAAGATACAAAGAATAGTGCATTTCTTGTCCAGTCCTTTTTGTTTACATAGAAATATGTTCAACTCTTCCCATTGAGACTTATTGTCTGGTGTGTTTGTGCATAGACTGCTTTTTTACTTGAGAACTCAAGGCAGTCAAAATGAAGCAAGTGATCAATGATTTCACAGGAGGGATATATGATCCAATTATTTTGCTGTATCCAGACTAGAGTACTGCAATGTTTTATTTATTTATTTATTTATTTATTTATTCAATTTAGATACCGCCCATCTGGCAGAAAGCCACTCTGGGCGGTTTACAACATAAAGCAGTTACAAAATGCAGATACAAGGATGTAACAAAAAGCAAAAATATTACAAATGAAAACATAACTAAAACAACATCCTTCATAAAAATAAAAAGTAAATAAGAGATTAGATCACATACAACTGCCCTTACAGTGTTGTACATAGAACTGCCTTTGCAGGCTTTTAGAACCTTTAACTCACAGTATGAACCAACTTGGATGTTAAGGTCATCAGGAGAGACCCTTCTCTCCAGCCCGCCACCCTCACAGGTACGTCTTGTAGGAACCCATGAAAGGGTATTCTCGACTGCTGCACCCAAACTCTGGAACTCCCTCCCGGTGGAGGCCAGTACTGCACCGTCTCTGTTGTCCTTCCGGAAACAGGCAAAGACCTTTCTCTTCAGGCAAGCTTTCCCTGAATGATGGACTACCATGTGTATTTTATATGAATCTATAGGTTCACATATACTTTGTGTTTATAATTACTTATAACCTTGTAGCTTTAACGTAATGTTGTCTATTAATGCTGTAAGATGACCCTCAATTCCTTGTTCTCAAATACTTGAACAGATCTTAATTGTACTGGACTGTATATTATCCTTCATTACTGTAAGCCGCCTTGGGTCCTTTTCCAAGGAGAAAGGCAGGGTGAAAAATACTCTAAAATAAATAAATAAATAAATGAATAAACTAGTACAGAACACATGGATGCTGGTGAGTCATGGTTGATAGCCCTAACTGCTTCAATACAAAGTGCTGATACTGACCTCTAAAACCCTAAACAGATTCCAGGTTATCTGAACAGTGGAGGACCCAGTTAAGAGCAGTATGCATTAGGAGCTAATGCCCAAGGGCCGTTTTTCCCCTGCTATCATTTGCAGCCCTTGTGCCTCTGGCTCCATCTCCAAAGATCCACATTTTGTCCCCCCCCACCAAAAAAAAATCATCTTCTGAATCACTGGGGTATGCCACCTTCTCTAAATCAGGTGAGGCAAGTGTAAATTGAAAAAGAAAAATGCATGTTCTCTATATTATATTTTTAAATTTATACAACAGAAAAAGATAATTGCTTTCCCACAATTCAGCTTATTCCATCACCTTATAATACATAATGATTCATTGTTTTACTAACGTAAAAATGTAGTTAATATTTCAAAAATGAAGATTTTTTAAAATATATATATACAAATACTTTTAATTTCAAATTTCAGATAAAATTATTGGATTAGGCGTGTTAAAGGAAGAATAAAGTGTTTATGTTTATAAAAAGGGGCATGGGTTATAAAAGGGAAACACTGCTTTAATTGATCTTTATATTTTGCCAAAAAATCCTATATATCACCTTGAGCTTCTTGGTGAAAGAAAGAAAGAAAGAAAGAAAGAAAGAAAGAAAGAAAGAAAGAAAGAAA
>JAHTLZ010000114.1:16107853-16119358 GCA_023846285.1 Phrynocephalus versicolor
AAAGAAAGAAAGAAAGAAAGAAAGAAAGAAAGAAAGAAAGAAAGAAAATTAGAGGCATCTTTTATGTCTCAATTTCTGTAGTCACTAGTTTCTACAGATGTTTGTTGTGACATTTGAGGTATTTTCTCTTAACATTTCAGTTAATATGTGGATTCAAGTGTTATACAGTATATTTTATGGAAATCATTTGTCAATGCCTCTCAGTTCTTTCAGCATCAGAAGAGCACCCTCATAGTATTAAAAATAATTTGCATATTTGGACTTTAAATTCATGTCTCGTACTGGAAGTGATATTTAAACCTCTGTCATTTCAGCAATCCTGAGGGGTTCTCTGGGGCTATATCCCTCTCATATTTGCTGTTGTTCAGACATCTGCACTTCACAGTGAGTCAGATGACAGAAACACTGTATTCATTAGGACTTATCTCACAAAAGCATATGCAGGGGACCGTGCCATGTTTGTAAAGAGCAATGCTGGAAGTGCTCATTAGTCAACCCCTCACCCCACCCCCCAAATTAAAATGAGGCAGTTGTCTTCGCTGGCAGGTGAAACCTCAAAAGGTTTTCTTTCATTTTTAACAGTTCTTCTGCCTTTTGGTTGAAAATGTCTGGCTTAGCACAGGTGGATAGGAATATAACCACATCCAGAGTTGCCAACAGAACCAGTTGAAAACTGATTGGATCCAAAGTTGTACAAACAGAAATGTAGGGTCCATCATGGAGTTTGGGAGTTTTCCCTATAAAACTGTTCCTTCAGAAATCAGGAGTCGCCCTTCACCTTATTTCTTGGCCTACTGGTTTTTGCCACGGGCCACACCTCACAGTTTCCTGAAGTGCAGGGCAACACTCTCCAGCAGCTACAGTGGGGAGGTGGGGAAAATAAAAGCCCCATGCATGAGAGGATATCCACTGTGGCTGGTCTACGTTTAATGCCTAGCATGTGTCATACTGTATGCAAACCACCTACTAATCTGGGGAGGATGGCATAAATTTAGGGGTAAGCTTTTCAACTGCAAGGAAAGTACAGTATTTCCCCATATATATATATATAAGACTCTATTTTTGTCTAAAATTGTTGGACTAAAAAAATGAGGGTTTTCTTATAAACAGAAGTAAGTCGAGGAGAGAACCGTGCGGTTACAAAACTGTAATTTTGAGTTGGAAATGGGGTCATCTTATACATTGGGGCATCTTATAGATGGAAAAATAAGGTAATAATTACCTTCCCCTTTAAAAGTCCACCCAGTGAGCAGCCACCAATGCTAGCAGAAACGTGACAGTATGTACTCACAGATCCAGTTTAGGCTGAGTGGTTTGGGCAAATTTTTCAATCCAAATCTAAGCTACTGTTTCAGATTTGAATTATAACCTGCCCTAATTGCTTAGGATAGGTCAGGATTTAGCAAATGAAAACAAATACAAATATCTCCTTATCTGCAAATGTTTTCCCAGTACAGTTTCATGCTATATATCCTGCAATTTACGTATGTGATATAATTCAGTTAACTAGAGTGTTTATAACGGGGAAGGAAGGGGCTTCAATCTGTCACATCCCACTTTGAAATGCCTCTGAAGAATGGTGCTTTAAACTAATTTTTAAAGAACTGATTTTGCAGTTCGATTGTCATTCTACCCTGCAGCTGTTAGAAAGATCTAAAATGTTTCATTTTGTGGTTTGGTTTTTTTAAAAAAAAAAAAAGATCTGTTTTGCTCATGATTTAACAGTTTCCGTAGCTATTATATCAAAAGCAAAAGTTGCCTATTTTTTATGTTTGTGAGTTTTGTTCAGAGCATAGTGATAAATTGCTCTCAGGAGAGAAAGTGTCTGAACATGATGAAAACAATATGTTCATTTTTAAAAAAACAGACATAAAATAATTTCACTTTCAGAAAACCAGGAGGCTGAGAGCTTTTCTTCTTCTTCTTAAGACGGCTACCCTTATGAAATCTCTGTTTGCTGACGCAAAAAGAAATTGATACATTAACATCTTTTCCTCCTGTTTCAGGAAGGAATTGATAGCATGGCACCATAAGATTAGACTATTATCTGCCTGCTCAGTTTTTATTATAAACCAGTGGGATCCAGACACAATAACAATGAGGGTAAACCATCTGAAATCTATGGGACAAGGTTTTGATGACTAAAATACAGTGACTTCAGAAAGTCTTTGTCATGGAGGCACTTTTTGGACCTTCTACTGAAGGGTTGGCAACACCCTGGGCATGGCCTCATCTTGCTGCCTCAGCAAATTTCCAACTTTGGCTGAGGGGCAAACTTTTTACTACCCCTTCTTCCCCCTCCTCCAAGATTAGATCCTCAGATAAAGTGACCACGAACTACACCACTGACAAGCAAACCAGGTTCATCAGTAAGAGGGGCATGAAGGGAATATGTTTGCTATAATGTTGCATTATATAAAGCTGCAAATGCCAACTAGCACATCCAACATAGCAGAACAATGAGACATAATTAGTACAGTATAATATATGGTAGCTGTGATTATTATATTTTAAATTATAACAAATATTTGCTCTTATATTGCAATTTAAATTCTTGTGTTAGATTAGATTTTAATCCCCAGTACCCCAAGAAGCTCTTTCTGGTCTGGGTTTGACCTGGAGAAGGGAGAAACAAGAGTTTCCAATTACACTGCTGCTGCCGCTGCCACTACTGCTGGTAGTGCTGGTGCTCCTGCTGCTGCTGCTGCCCCTCCTTGGCCTGGGAGAGGGACACAGTGCTCTTTTTCTCAGTGCCTCATTCTGGTGGACCTTCAAGCAAGCATCAGTGATGGGTGGCCTGCTGAAGGGTGCCTGTAGCCATAGGTGAGTGATGGAAACTTGATCAGTCACTTGGAGCCAACTCCATAGGGACCGAACTAGCAGCTGGGCATCCCCATTCTTCCAATTTCCTCTCCTGCAATTCCCACCTACCCACTAGGGGACCAAAGAGGAATAGGGCAAGGTGGAATGATGCAGACACCCCTTTGCTCTTGTCTCCTGCCACCATTCTGGACATGCACAGCTTAGACTCAGCTTAGGGAGTGCTGACGCCTCATGATTTGCTGGTGGCAGTTTGCAAGGGAAGATATCAAGTCTTGTCTTTCTGTTTTTCTCTCATACGCCTGATGCCACCAAGCCTCCAACTCATCCAGATAATGACAGTCCAAGAGAAAGATCAGGAACAGCCAACAAATAAAGGTAAACTCAAGCAAAACCCAGTCATATGACCACTGGCACTCAGGTGAAACCTACATATCCAGATTAAGAATGCAGCTAGCTTCCCTCTTCCTCTCCTTTCCACCTACAACAAAAGGGAAGGAGAAGTATTCCCATGCAGGGTCCTGTACACTCAAACTCAGCCCATGGCCAGAATTGTGTGTCACTTGTGGCTTCCACTGGAACAGTAAGTACCAGGTAAAAAATATCCACACTGTTGTCTGATAATTGATCAGAGGTAATGGTAGGAAGTACTGCCCTGGTCACCTGAAGGGGGCAGCACTGATGCAGAAGTCACTGTAGGTCAATGGCAATGATCCTGGATTCATATCTGAGTCTGGATGCACAGATTTCAGTGGTGGTCATTTTCACAATTAAAACTAATGCACCAGCTGCACTCATTCTTGGAGCGGTCTGATCTAGCCATGGTGACACATGCCTTAGTTACATCCCAGCTGGATTACAGTTATGCACTCTATGTGGGGCCGGCTATGGAAAGTGTTAGAAAACTTCAGCAAGTCCTGAAAGCTGCAGCTGGATTGTTAACTGGGGCTGGCCACAGGGATCACACAACTCCCCCCCCCCCCGTTACAGCAGCTCCACTGGCTGCCAGTCTATTTCCAAGCATAATTCTAGGTGTTGTTGTTCTAACTTATAAAGCACTAAATGGCTTGGGGCCCAAGCTATCTCAAGAACTGCATCTCCTTTTATAAGACTGCTCAAGTGTTACGATCATCTGGGGAGGCTTTTCCCTGCCACCTTCACAGGTTCATTTGGTGGTGCATTACTGTTTACGGGCTTTGGAACTCCCTCCCACAGAATGCTAGGCTAGTCCTGCCTTTGGTGTCTATCCACAGGCACTGTTTTTTTTTTTTTCCTTTTTCAGCATCTTCACTGTTTGTTGCCATGCAGTCATAGCATTGGTATTTTATATCTATTGGTCAAGTTTAAATTCTCTTGCAAACATAACCTCAAATGTTTCTTCTGCTACTCAAAATGAAGTAAAATGAAATCAAACCTTGGATCCCTCAATATTGATAATAATATATGGTTCTTTTCCATTATATTTTCTTAGTACTGCTTTATCAAACCCTTCCTTTGTTGTAAGTGCTTTATACCTATCAATTGAAGTATCATGCAGGTAAGAGCTTTATTTCCCAAGCATGATTTCACTTTTTCCAAGTATATTTCAAGTGAAAAGAAATATCTTCATGCAAGGCCGGTATTAAAATATTTGTACTTTCAAGGAAGTGTCCAGGTTTTTAAAAAGTCACTCAGAAGAGATGCAATTACGTATGACTTAATAGTCGTTAACAGTGATTTGTGATCAGTACAATCTAGCAGTCTAGTTAACTATTCATCTGATGCAAATAACCATTCCTTCTAGCCAAGGCGAATAAATCGTCGCCACAAGGGTCATTAGATTCCATTGTGTTAATATGTGACAAGGTAGTTGCTGGTAGTTGCTAAATATGTGTGAGAGAAATGTGATAATCTTTTCTATTTATCTTCAAGATTATACATTTAATCATATCTTCCTTCCCTATCTATACACTTACTATGGCAGAATAAATAAATGAGTGTATAATCTGATCTCATATTCCTTTGTAGTATGGTAAATGAAATGAGCCAAAGGTAGATATGCAAAAATATTAAAACACGTTTTGTACTTTTGTCTCTTGCCTTCACCGACTTGGGCTCAGTGGCTGCGCTCAGAAACTGGGAGTTCAATTCCCCACTGTTTCTCTTTCAGAAGGGCTGGACTTTGTGATCCATTGGGGTCCCTTCCACCTCTGCAGTACAAAAGCAGTCGTGGTGGCGGTGGTTATCTAGTATTAAGCCTGCTTGCTCTCTACTTTGTAATTTCAGTAAATTGTAAGGAAGTAAAGTTTCCAGTTGTCATTTTAGACCTCATCTAAGCTGGCCAAACCACGTGAATCAGTTTAACTACTATGGGTCCATAAGTGGGTTGTAACTAGAACTGGGTGGGGGCTGTGTTTTTATATGTCATCAGTTAGATGTTTAGCCAGAGCAGCAGATCACAATCCTCTGAATTAATTGCTTACAAAAGACCCATCAAGTAACAGCCCCATTTGAGGAGTACTAACTTAACGTTACAGCTTTTTAAAACTGAGTCCATCTATCTCCTGTCTGGTCTTCCACTTTTCATACTACCTTCCACTTTTCAAAACATTCATTGTCTATCCGAGTGAGTCTTGTCTTCTTGAGATATGCCTAGAATATAATGGCCTTGAAGAATATGCTTCAGGTGTCAAACTCAGTGAATAAGGCGTGTATAAAGACTGTCTCTAGCTCGACTCTTCAGTGTCAGCAGCTGCTTGATCTTCTCAAAAGCCCTTCTGAGCATCTGGGTTGTTTACTTCTGTCCCAGCAAATATCCCTAGGAGGATAGGAATTAATTTTAAAATATCATATTCCTCACTAATCAGATTCCCAGGGGGGAGCAAGGGAGGCATAATGACGCTATTAAGCTGGTTACAATTAGCTTATGTCCCCCGTCTATAGACGTTTAGCCAGAGTAGGCTCAGTTTAAAGCTAGTGAGAATATGAGTTTTGTTCAGCTTCCTCTGTCTGTCTGTATTGTTCTTGGTTTATTAGTAGTTGAAAAGAGAGCATGGTACTGGTGGACTTAAACTGACAACTGCACTAAATAGCTCTGTTATAAAACAAATACATGTGTGGCAAAGGATACTGGCCTTGTTATTTGCTCTTGATACAATTGTAACTACTGTCTAAAGTAAATCCCAGCAAACTAAGATTAAATTATGGTAAACAGTGTGGCCTCTGTTTACTAGAGCTAACTGGTAGCCCACCCAGTCTGTGCCAATGGTCTGTATGGTAGTTAGGGCTGAAGTCTTGATGCTTACTGCCATATTCCTATGAGAGATGTGCACAGATTTATTATTCTTTGACATCTCTTTGGGCCATACTTAGTAAGTAAAATTTTAAAATATGATAAATCCAAATATACTTTCTGCAAACCTTGTTGTGAAACCATTCTCATAATCCTGATGTGGAAGAATCTTTCTCACTCATAGTGCCTCTGTGGCATCGCCATTATCAGAAAGCTAGAAATCACGTAGCAAGCTAGGTCAGTTTAACAAAAGCATATTGTACTAAATCAATGCTCAGATACTATGTTTCACTTATCATCAGTTTCTCAGGCTAAGTTCTGCACATGCGTAGTAAGCTCAGTTCTTAGAACAAAGAAATATCTGTATGTGTGTTTTTATGTTGACGTATAAGTCTGTAATTGGTTGAGAGATTGTTGCAATGCTAAATGGGATTTGTAGTAATGTGAATCTCAATAAAGGCTCTGCCTGGATGCAAGAAAGGGGATAGACGGAGGGAGAGAAGGACTGAGAGAAAAGGAGAAGCATCCATTTTGCACCAAGAAACACGTGTGGACTCTTTCTTTATTTTCCAACCCATTAGGGGGGTCTGCTGGCTAGGCCTTTCTGCTGGGTTCCCATCAATACTCAAGCTTATTTCTGAAATAAGCTTCCCAAGTTTTTTCAATCCTTAAAGCGTTAAGGATTCACAGGAGTTAATTCCTACTGTTGGCGAGCAACTTTTCAAGCCTCACAGATTGGGGCTTCCCACGTGGGGGTTATTCCCACATCCTGAACAGCTTTTTTTCCTTAATTGGCCTGGCAGTCACTCTGTTCTAAAGAATATTCTCAAAAGATAGGATCTTCAGTAGCAACTAGCTGTGTTAGCCTGTGGTCCTTTTTGGTTTATAGATGGCACAGATTCAATAGATAGAAAGAGTAGACCATGAAACATCACTCTCCATTGGACTACAGGGAGAAACAAGTGTTATGAATACTCTATCATTGGAAAAGGAGAAACATTGAGCAGAAATTCTTAAGGCACGCCACGTCTTTTCAGCAAGACATTCCTTCTTATTATTGGGATATCTATTTGTGCTCCTGGGTGTCACAGTAGAAGCAGTTCTCAACCCATGTAATTTATTAATTACCTGTAGCATGATTCATTTGGAAAGTAATCTTGAACAGAAGCACAGGATTCCTTTGAAAACTAATTACTCAAACATGGAAGTTGGCCTTAATCACATATCTCTATCACTAACATGCTTTCCGCCCTAGTGGTGGATGTTCAATAATGCTGTTCCTGCCATGGTATGTGGTTGTGGATTTTAAAATTAGGCTCCATCACTACTAATTGTTTAGACTGTTTAAATTACAGTATTTGTTCAGAGTAAATGCTGATATAAATGTTTTTTTTAGATCAGGAGCCAGTCTGATGGAAAACAAATGTTAGTAGCACTTGTTGGTTAAGATTTTAATCAATGTACTTAGAAAGGGCTTCTTCATCTTAATCATCAAAAATATGTATGTGCTATATTCAACGAATTTGAATTTGAAGATGGAGGGATCCCTACCCATGGGAGTGAAATCTCATTCATGGAAGGGTATATTCATGTCTAGGCTTGTTAAGTGGAGAATAATGCTCAATAACTGAGTTAATGGTATATGTTATATTGTCAGGTTCACAAGACCTACAGGTCAGTGTCCACTGAGAAAAAGAAAAGCTGATCAGTGACAAGCCATTGTTCACTTCTGCCCCATCTATCCCTCTTGCCCAGATAGGCTGAATGTTTCGATTTAGGGCTTGAGCATATCTTATATTTAACTACAGTGGAACCTTGTATATCAAACAGCTTGTATAACATAAAATTTGTACAACATAAAAATTCTGGAGATAGGGGAAATTTGCTTAACATAATCACCTATGGGGAAAATCCATACAACATAAAAATGGGACCACTCCGTTTTCAATGAATTCCTATGGGGAATTTGTATAAAGGAAAATTTGCTTAACATAATTTCTTTTGGAACGAATTAATTCCTTTATACAAGGTACCACTGTATTTGATTATGATATTTTCCAGGTATAACAGCTACACATATCTGAGATAACTACTGAGCTACCTTTATATTGTTGCTAGAGATAATATTGCAACAGCTGAAGTGGGGAAGCTAGTAACGGCTTCAACCCATTGTTTATCACAACAGAAACAACCCATAATAAGCATTAGGCTCCTGTGCTGCCTGCTTCCTTCCCTCCATCTCCTCATGTCTACAAGGAGGGAACAGGAGCTTCTGCGTTTGCTTACATTGCAACCTCAAAATAAGCTTAATTAAAACTGTGGTTTGTGGGTTCTGAACTCTGAAAACAGTAGTGGTCACAATTCCTGGATGTTTCTTTCCATAGTGTTGAATTTGTAAACTATCCAGATGTTACGTGTTACACTGGGTTTCCTGTAATAGTGACAACAGTTTGCAGCCTTAATGACCTTTCTGAAAATGGCTCAGGAGACCTTAGTTGATGAAACTGGTCGTTCCCTATCGGTTGAACACTGTTCATTCACTGGGACATTCGGCATGCCAAGCATGGGCAGTGACACAGAGAAGCAGGCCCTTGACTCATGGCTGCCATTCATGAAGGACAGAGTACCTTTCCTATAAAATGCCTGACAGCTTTTTCCTCTTGATGGCTCTGGGGCATAATGACCTGTGGCAGATGCTTCCCAGATCAAGTTCTAAATTTTGAAGTGTACTTTCTTGGGCAATTAGCTGGGGTGGGTGGGTGGTGAGAATAAAGCATCATTCAGCAAATAAATCCTGCATTTCTGTGGGATGGGACACTTCGTTTCAGTTTTCTTACACCCTTGATCCCCCCAAAAACATGCACCACATTTACTGTATTTATCCTACCTTTTTCTACCAATATCTAGAGGGCACCAAGTTGCTGAAGACTCAGTCACACTTTAGCATGGCCACTCTAAAGGTGTGGAAGGGTGACCATCATAGATCAGGAGAGCTTACAATTGACAGACTTGCTCAAAAGGGGCTAGACAAAATGAATTAGCAATATATTTTGACAAAAAAAGTGCCTTTCTAGACACCAAATATTTTTGTAGCCAAACAGAATGCATTATTCTTGAATAATTATACCCTGAGGCTTCATTTGTTGGATTATAAATTGATGCCGTGTGTAGAGATTAATTTTGAAAAGTGGGGACTAGGGATGGGCAAGTGTGGACTAGGGATGGGCAAAAAATGAAAAACGAAATGCTGTTTTGTCATTTTATTACATAACAAAATGAAACAAAACAAGCAGCATTTGTTACAGATGAAATGAAAGTCATTTTTTTCCGTTAAAACAAACCGTTCCATTACCTCTGTAAAATGCCGCCACAGGTTTAAAAAAAGCGCTGATGGCCCACGGGCCAGCTGGTTGGCAGGAGATAAGAAAAATAAAACATTTTTAAAAACACACCGCGCCAGCCAGGTGGTTGGCATGAGCAAAAAAAAAAAAAAGCAAAATGAAATACGAAATGATTTTTTTAAAAAACCGAAACGGAGTGGGAGAAATGAAGAATGAAACAAAATGCCATTTTGGCGTTTTGTGCCCATCCATAGTATGAAATACTTTTTAATCTGTCATGTACATATCTTGAAAGAGCATATATTAGTGTGTGAGGTGTCTTGAGGAATAAGTGTGAAATAGATATTTCAAATTGTTGTTCACGGTCATAAATTAAAAAATTTAAGTGGTGGGTGTATGGATGTTAAGCACTAAGCACTGACATTAAATAAAAATAAATAATTAAACATATGGAAACAAGGAAAATATAGTGTGCAGTATCTTTCTGAATTTGACTGTTATTTAAGTTAAGATGCACACATCTTTTTTCTAACAATGTGCAAAAAGAACAAATCCCTTTTTAAAAAGCAATAGATTGAAAAATCATTTTTAAAAAAAACCTTTTAAATCCTCAGATGATCTCCTGGCATGGTTTTGGAAGCACAATCGCTCATTTAGTTCTGGTGCAGTATCATGATCAGATATATGACCAGCAAATAAGAAATTTCCTTGGCAGTGTCTTTACCTCAGCCTTTAATTAAAAAGGAGTATTATTCACTTGTTTGTTTGTATCCTATCTTTTCCTTTAAAAAGGACTCAAAATAAGGCAATATTAGGAGAAATCATCTTATAGACACCCTCTAGGGATAATAATAATGGCTCACCTTCTAGGGTTGTAGTAACTGACTACTGGGATATTGTATGTACAGCACCGGTGGACAGATAACAAAAACCTCTTGTCGTAACATGTTCACAAGCCTCAGTTTTCTTAATCTGTCCCATATAATTTCTTCAGCCAAGTGCAGGTCTTTGCCAAAGAAATCTACAAGAAACACTGACTGGCATCTCTGTGTGTACTGTATTAAGTGTATATGGCCCTAACAGCAGCAGAATAAATTGATGCCCCAACCTCGTGGCACAGTGGTTAAATGCCTATCCTGCAGATTAAACTCTGTTCACAACCTGGGGTTCAATCCCCAGTAGCAGGCTCATGGTTGACTTAGCCTTCCATCCTTCCGACGTCAGTAAATTGAGTACCCAGCTTGCTAGGGGTGGGGGGCAATGTGTAGCCTGCATAATTGTTTTTTAAAAAACTGTAAACCACCCAGAGGCTACTTGAAGTGGCATGGGCGGTATATAAGCAGAACACTTTGCTTTTTCTTTGCTTTGCTTTCAGGGGCAATGTGCAAAAAAAAGTCAGTACTCTAGGCTCTTTCTACTCACCCTGCTCCCAGGATTATTTGTGGCCCTTCATTTATATGTTGATGGACTGGAGTGGGTAAAAGAAGTTCATATGTTCATTCATGAAACCTGCTCCCTGTTTCCTAACACTACATGGCCCATACAGAACATTATCTATTTGTAAGGCATGCTGCTAATATGTACAATGATATTAAGATGAACTTCTGACTGTGCAAAAGATGGTGTTACTCCGGGAATCATACTGTGACATCACAAACTCAGCATAAACGTTCTTTTGTATATTCATTGAGATCAGACATTGAGTCATTGTCCCCATATGACATTTTTTAAAATATCCTACAGTGGAACCTGCTAAACATAATACAGAACACTAAACCTATTTATTAGAACATTGTTTAGCATAGTGTAAAGAAGAGGAAGAAAAATTTTTAAAAATATTCATACTGTACTACATTATATAGTCTTGCATTATCTCTCCATGATCTTATTCCTGGCAACATTCAACCCATTGTAGAATAAATTTATATCTCTACCACTCTTCTTCTTCTTCTTCTTCTTCTTCTTCTTCTTCTTCTTCTTCTTCTTCTTCTTCTTCTTCTTCTTCTTCTTCTTCTTCTTCTTATTATTATTATTATTATTATTATTATTATTATTATTATTATTATTATTATT
>JAHTLZ010000114.1:16123334-16134726 GCA_023846285.1 Phrynocephalus versicolor
ATTGTGGCTCCGCCCACGCCTCAATCTCGCTCGCTAAAACACAACATGGGGCTTCCCTATAGAAGATACCTGGTGCAAATGTGGAGAGGAACAAAACATCTGGCACATGTTACAATGCATTCGATGTCCTTCAACATGCACGGAGGAAGATTGTATGTACGCAAGGGGAAATACTGTTGATACGGCCCAGTATTGGGCAAATGTCATTTTTAAAACTCTTATTAATTTTATGCAACTTTTTATGTGTGATAATTTTATATCATATATCTATTCTGCTTCATAGTACCGTATATGTACATCTGTCAATATAATTTGTTGGTGCTTCCGACATGAATAAAGAAACATTCTTTAGTTATTTTATTTTATTTATTTTTTAACTTTTATACAGTCCATCTAACAAATAGCTACTCTGAGCGGTGTAAACCTAAGTCTTGTTCCAGTAAGTCATTTGAAAATTTCCTTGTCCAACTGAGATTATTTAATCAAAGAAAATAATTTTAGAAAAAAAAATGAAGCTGTGAGCCTTTTTTAAACAAGTATATTAAACTGACACCTCTTAAAGATCTTTAAAAGCCCATCAAAGTGACTGGTAAGCAGCTCTTGAGCTATTGAAGAGCTCTTGAAAATATAGAGAAGCTGTGGTTTGCACTGAGAATTCACTATTGGGTTTTGTTTGTAACTGTACCATATTAGCACCTTAATACAATCTTAAATTTGATTTAAAGCCTTAACAAAACCATATTATAGCCTTCTAAATATTAAAATTACAGTATATTAATCACAATAATCTTTATAAATTATGACTTTTCAATTTTTTTTAAATTAAAAATTAATTAACAAATTAATTATGTCGTGCCCTTAACACAGCCAGTTTTCCAGCTACCCAAGAGCCTTTACATTCATGCGCTGGAAGTAACAAAACAGCAGATGGGACTACCCTGACCCCCTGGGGCAAAGGCCGATGCTTAATGTGGGACGCCACATGTCCAAATACATTTGCCACGTCCCACGTACAAAACACCAGCATCTATTGGCCTATTTCTACCACCTGTGGCCGCTTTGTGGTATGGATGAGCTAAATATTCCATCTTCGGCCCCCAGGGACTGCTGTCCGCTTACGAAAGCAACAGTTGGACTTGTGCAATGGTCGTCTTTAAGGGTTATGGTCATCTTAGCCCGGTTCTATTGTTTCCTCTCCACTGCGGCCCAGGATAATACTTAACTTATTTGTAACCATCAGAATCACTAGTGGCCCTTTCCATCGTATTTCCCTCCTCCTGCTCAGTTCTGAACCCTGTCTCGTCATCAGCTAGGGGGTGGGTGGTTTAGGAATGTTGATGCTTGTTTCCAGCCTTTGATATCTGGGTTCCACATCCGGTTGGGGCCCCCTTTTTGTCCCCTCGCCCGCCCTCCAGGCCCCATGGTTTTTTCATTTGTTTTTGGTTTTTGCTTTGGTGCTTTGTTTTGCTTTGATTTGCTTTGTTTGTTTTGCTCCATTCTGCTTATTTTGCTGTATTTTGCCTACTTTGTTGTATTACATTTGTTGTAATTATTATTGTAGATTTTTTTCCCCCACTAGGTCACCATGTTAGCAGGGGCTCCCATACCAACTGTGTCGGGTCATGGGCGGTAGGCTTGGAGTCGAGGGGTTAGTCGGATAAGAAGAACTCGGGTCAGGCAACTTGTGCCTGTCCCACGTTCTGACCCCCCGACTCACTGTCACGTGTCCCGGTGTCATACCACCAGCGCCTCCAACCTGTCCTGCCTCCTTTTGAACGCCAGGTCGGTCCACAATAAGACCGCCGTCATTTATGATGCCATCATTGATGGGAGGGCCGACCTGGGTTGCATCACGGAGACCTGGGTGGGCGCAGAGGGGGGAGCCTCCCTCACCCAGCTGTGCCCGCCTGGGTTTCTGGTTCAGGGAGTAGGCAGGTTGGAGGGACAGAAGGGGGAAGGGGTTGCTATTGTGTACAGAGAATCCCTTTATGTGACCAGGGCCTCGACATTGGTGAGTCCGGGATTAGAATGTCTCCACCTGTTGGTAGGCCAGAGGGATAGATTTGGCATTGTGCTGGGTTACCGTGCTCCCCGCAACCCAGCACAATCCCTACCAGAGCTCTCAGAGTTCATCACCGCGACTTATGGTCGTTGGGGACTTCAACGTGCATGCTGGTGGTGGGCTTTCTGGTGCAGCTCTGGATTTCATGGAGTCCATGACCTCCATGAGCCTATCCCAGCATATTTCTTGTCCTACCCACAGATGTGGACATACCCTGGACCTGGTCTTTACCTCTATGTTGGGGGATTCTTATCTGGAGGTGGGGGACATTGTCTCCTTACCTGTGTCATGGTCAGATCACCACCTGCTGTCCTTTTCTCTGTCAATAGCGGCCCTTCCCTGCAGGGACCACTGGCCCCTAGTTTGGGCCCGTCCCCGGAGGCTACTGGACCCCTCTCGGTTCCGGGAAACCTTCGGGGACCTTCCTGGAGGTCTGGCAGACGATTCGGCCGAGGCTACGGCTAACCAATGGTTTGAGTCAGCTCTCCGTGCCGTTGACCGAATCGCCCCTAAGCGCCTCCTCCAGTGCAGAGCTCAATCTTCGCCGTGGTTCATGGCGGAGCTGAGAGCGATGAAGCAGAAGCAGAGGAGGCTGGAGAGCAGCTGGAGACGAAGCCAGACGGTTATAAATCAGACTGCTGCTGTTATCCAGACTAGGTGCTACTCGCGAGCGATCAGGGAAGCCAAAAGATCTTATTTCTCCCTGAGAATTGATGAGGCCTCGAACCGTCAAGCGGAACTTTTCCGTGTGGTTCAAGACCTCACCAATCCTAGTCTGGCAAGGCGTCCTCCTACTGATTTCAGTAGTGAGAATTTTGCAGTCTATTTTAGAACTAAAATTGAGGCCATCCGGGCTGGCTTCGAATCCGGTTGCACTAGCCCTCCCTTGCCACCCCCAGTTGCTTCACCCCCCCCCGTCTCCTCGACTGGTTGAGTTTGGGCCTGTCTCCTCTTCAGAGGCCTCCAGGGCTATTGCCCACTGCCACCCCGCGACCACCCCCTTCAATCCTTGCCCATCATGGCTCATCAAAGCTGCCGGAGGGAGCATGCCCGAGTGGGCTGCTGTCATTGCCACCGCCTCCTTCAACGAGGGTTTTTTCCCTCCCGCTTGAAGGAGACGGTGGTCAAGCCCATCTTGAAAAAACCGGGCTTGGCTTCAGACCAATTGGCCAATTAAAGTCCGATAGCCAATGTTCCCTTCATGGGCAAGGTCATCGAGAGGTTGGCCGCGGTGCGGATTCAGTCATTTTTGGAGGAACAGCTGTGCCTTGATCCTTGCAAGTCTGGTTTCAGGCCTGGCCGGGGAACCGAGACAGCTTTGGTCGGGCTGCAAGATGACCTAATCCGGGCGGCCGACAGGGCTTGCTCTATCCTGTTGGTCCTCCTGGATTTGTCAGCGGCCTTTGATACCGTCGACCACGGTATCTTGCTGGACCGGCTCATGGAGGTGGGTATCGGGGGCACTGTTCGCAGTTGGCTCCGGTCCTTCCTTCAGGGTCGGCTCCAGTATGTGCAGCATGGTGGAGAGTTGTCGGCCCCATGGACACTCCCTTGTGGGGTTCCGCAGGGCTCATCTCTCTCCCCCATGCTGTTCTACATAAGGCCGCTGGCTGGGGTCATTCGGAGATTTGGAGTCTGCTGTCATCAGTATGCTGATGACACGCAGCTCTATCTCTCCTTTTCCACCTCTGCAGTGGAAGCTGTCCGATCCCTCGACCAGTGCCTGGAGGCAGTCATGGCCTGGACCAGGGCCAACAGGCTCAAACTTAACCTCGAGAAGACCGAGGTGAGTGATGGTCTTCGGGAGTTCTCCGTCTGGATATGGAGGCCCCCTCCCCAGCTTGGAGGGTGTTTCTCTCCAGCTGGCGGAGAGGGTTCGGAATCTGGGCGTGGTCCTGGATCCGGCACTATCCATGGATGCCCAGGTAGCTGCCGTGTCCCGGACCGCGTTTTATCACCTTCGCCAGATTGCCCAAATCGAGCCTTCTCGGTGGCTGCTCCATCTTTATGGAACAGCCTCCCCAGCGAAGTGCGCTCTGCAGAGTCCCTGCTGGCCTTCTGTAGAGCAGTTAAAACCATTCTATTCCGCGAGGCCTTTGGTGACCTAGTTTAAGTTTAGTTTAAGGGGTTTTTTTCCCTGCCATCTGCTGTTCGCTCACCCATAGCTCGATCTCTACGGCTGAACAATTAAAAAGACAAAAATACGAAGATATGGCAACAGGAATTGACTTTGTCCCTGTAGCCATCAAAACATCTGTAGTCTAGGGAGAATCAGCCTTGAGCCTAGTCCAGGAAATAGGTCGCGGGATAGCCATTACAGACGACCGAGCACCTATGTTCCTGAGGCAACAGCTCTCAATCACTGTCCAATGAGGGAATGCCTGCTGTGTGCATGGCACTCTAGGCCAGCTGACTAAATAATGGTGTTTTTAGTAAAGTGATTTTAACCAGACATAAAAATACATTTCTTTATATTTTTAAATAATAAATTTATTTATTTATTTATTTATTTATTTATTACAACTTATATGCTGCCCACTACCCTTCTACATTGGCCCTGCCACCTGTGGAGTACAGCGGTCAGGATGCTGGCAAATCTGAAAAATAGCCCTCAGGTCCTCTGAGTTTTGAGACATGTGCACCCACCAAGGGAGTGCTTATAAATACCAGATATTTTTGTAGCAACTATATTGATGATGGTCATAATTTCTTGTCTAAATGCCACTGGATTCTCTAAGCACTGCGTTCTTTTCTACAAAGCAATGTAATAGAGCCAGCATTTATCACATGGTCGTGGCTGTAGTTCCAGAGTGGAGCATTTGCTTTGCATTCAGAAGGTCCAACTGCAACCTCCCAATAAACTCAGTTCAGATTCCACCCTAAAAACTCTGAATAACTACCAGCAGCACTGCTGATGATACAAGACTAACTAGACTCCGAATTCAAGCTAAAAGAGCCAGTGTTGTGCAAGTCCATGGCCACGTGGCCAGCAGGGTTGCAAGGAAACACTGTTTTACCTTCCCACTTTTTACAGCGGTACCTATTTATCTACTTGCATTTACATATTTTGAACTGCTAGGTTGGCAGGAGCTGGAGTTATCAGCAGGAGTTTGCTCCGCTGCGTGGCACCCGGGATTCGAACCGCCAAGCTGCCTACTTTGCAGCCAACAGTTTTCAGAGCCTTAGTCCGCTGAGCCTTAAAGGTCCTTATGACCCCTCTGATATATAGGCTAAATTACAGATGTTGTATTTGGGGACAAGTAGACCATTTTGATGCCTTCAGTATTAAACTCATGAGGCTCTGGGTGACCATGGACACAGTATTTTTGAATATTTATATATTTAAATTATATATTTAATTTAATTTAATTTATATATTTAATATTTATGTATTGAATATTGTTTCTGTCTTTTGTTTTGTTTTGTTTTGTTTTTCTTTGATTTTTGCCTGAATATTTATTGAATATTTTATTTGTATGTAAACAAAACCATGGTGCTCAGACTCATGAAGTTAAAAGAAGTATACTTTCTGCACTCACAAAAAAGCAATTACCTAGTTTATATTGTCTTGATATGTGCATATTCAACCCTCCCACATTGATCTACCTTCCTCTGGGAACTTTCTCAAGAGAAATGGCTGCCTAACACCTTGAAGAGGAAATATTGGACACTCTTTTTACTCTACCGTATTTACAGTCTTCTTGGTCTCTTATTACTTTAGAACTAAACCTGTTAAACCATCTCTTCCCAAATTAACTGGAAGATTACCCTGACTAAAATAACACTTATATTCCAAACTAAAATATTAACAAATTTTAAAATCATGTTACCAAAAAGCATTTCCATATGATCATTTCAAACGTAAGCACCTGCCAAAAGCATGCTCTTTTTTTAATTATTCTTCCTAGCTGGGCAAAGACATCAGTAGCATTCATCCGTAATGTTTTTCGTAATATGCTTCAAGAGGATTATCTGTGGATCAGTTTGTAATGCTACTGAAATTTTACACTAAACTAGCTGCAAACAAGTAGTAGCAAATTATCTTGAGATTTAATAAATCTGATTTAATCAATAACTTTAATAAAGTCTCTTATTAGAAACTTACTCTAATAAGTTCATTTAGGACTGTCCCTTTAGTGTGCCTGATTCTTCCATCATGCCTGGGGGCATCATTCTGGAAGCCACTGAAGGAGGGGAAGGACCAAACAATTGCTTCAGTTTATATAGGGGCTGCGTACCCAATGTCGTACAGTGGATAGAGTGATGGTCTAGAGTTCACGAGAGCATGATTTGAATCCCTACTTGGCCGTGGAAACACTCTATTGGAATGGAATTGGTAAAACCACTCCTTAACTATCTAGCTTGCCTTGAAAGCCCTATTAGGGTTGCGATAAGTATGACGTGATGACAACACAACTAACTGTCGTGGCTGTGTTTTCTGGGAAAGAATGGAAAAGAATGTTAATGTGATAGCTGATATATGAAGAGTTTTTTAAAAAATGGAAGCATACAGTACTAGCACTTTTCTCTTTCAAATGCTAACATCTTAGCCTTTGATATAAAAAAATGAGAGGTTGTACCATGTCAGAATCTGTGACTGCCACTTAGAAGAACAAAGGAAACATGGATAAGAGTGACAGAGTAATTCCTTAATAACTTGGCATTCATTACTTTGTTTTTGACAGATAACTGTGGACTTACCGGTAACTATTGGGATTATGGATTGTTCATTTGTATCCCAACTATCTCATTTTTGGGTGTGTACATTTTGGGCAATTTGATTTCCATTCCCATGATGAATATAACAATCTGGCTCTATTATGAATATTTCAAGGTTTTATGCATCTGGCATTGGGGTCAGGGGTTTAGATTCCCCATTGTGCCTTCTTGGCAGGTGCTGAACTCAATGATTTATAATGTCCCTTCCAGCTAAGCAGTTCTAAGATTCAGTTGTCCTTAATCCTAATATATAGCCTATCTGGACAATAATCTACTGGTAGGAGAGAATATAGTTTGGGGAAATGGAATGGCTCTCCATTGGTAAATGTATCTGATAAAGGTGTGTTTTACCCTCTTATCTCTTCAGCTTAATTATAGGCAGATCATTTCATTAAAGAAACTTGATTAGATTCTGATGAAAATTGGCAAGGAAAACATAATTATTTTAAGATATTCAGATGGTTACTAGCTGAAGAAAAGCAGTGACTTGAAACTGGTATTGATGAGCATTAAAGAAGAAAGTGAAAAAGGAAGATTACAACTGAAGATTTGGGGTGAAGGGATCAGAAAGAGTTTGGGTGACCTGAGCAGTACTAAGACCTTTTCCAGGATTCTATGCATTTTATTTGTTTAAAATGATTTTACCCTGCCTTTCTGCTTACAAGAAAAGAAAACAACTTACATCATAGACTCATAGAGTTGGAAGACACCTCAAGGGCCGTCCAGTCCAACCCCCTGCCGTGAATACATTAAAAGACAATGTTTAAGCTAACAACGATTAGTATACAAATACTAAAAAGGATCAAACAAATACCACAGTAATGGTAAGCCGGAGCAACATCAAAACCTAAACAGAACCTAACAATTGAAGAAATCAGTAATTGCAGGACAGTTTTTGCTTGAAGATAAAGCTCTTCACTTGCTTGCCAAAGGAAGGGAGTTCCAGAGTCAGAGAGCAATGACAATTAAAGCCCTCTTCTGTGTCCCTACTAAACACACTCATGAAGGTGGGAGGACTCATAAAGGGAGATGTGGTCCTAGAGATAACCTGGGCTCCAGCCATTAAGCACTTCATAGGTTAGAAGAACGAACAATGCCTTGAATTCAACTCAGAAATGGATTGGTGGCCAGTGAAGCTGCGGTAACAGGGGACTATGTGGTCCCTGTAACCAGCTCCAGCCACCACTATGTCTACTGCTTTTTACACCTGCTAGTTTCCTGACACTTAACATAGTAAGCCCTACATTACAATAACAGCTGGGATCCAACTAAGGCATGTGTCACCGTAGCCACATTGAGTGTCTCCAGGAATGGGTGCAGCTGGTGCACTCATTTTACTTCTGCAAAGGCACTGCTGGCTACTGCCAAAATCTGGGCATCTGGGCTCAGGGGCACATCCAGGAGCACATCCAAGCTGTGCACCTATGTTTCTAGAGACAGTGAGATCCCATCCAGCACAGTGACACTGAGTACCAAAACTCCTGAATTTCACTCCCAGTGCTTTCTTGTAGATGTTAAATAAGATAGGAGACAAAGCAGAACCCTGGGGGAACCCCACAGCCCACTAGGATTTTACTACATAGTGTTGCTATAATTGAGAAGCATCTGGGTGCCACAGAACTAAAACAGAAGCTAAATTAAAACACTTTTCTATTCTTACTGCCTGATTGCCTGTACAGTGGGGAATTGGATCAACTCATATAACTTTTGGTCTGATACCCAAGGACAATAGTAGTTGCTTTGTGATTAAAAAAAGAATGAATCGTGTATTTTTACTAGCGGGCAAATTGTTTCCATCTATGTAAAGCTGCTGAAGAAGATTTTAAAAGGCCATCAATACAAAAGTTTTAAGCTTCTTAAGGCAAACATATCTTCATTCCATGCTGGGTCAGCTGTTTTTCACTGACATTTGTTACACTGTTTTGTTTGTTTTCAAGTGTACCTCCAAACTGGGGTGGATTATTTGGATTCTTTGGAAAACAGATCCCATAATTCCCCATCCCCATCCTGGGAGCTCTCCCTGACAGGAGACACCTTGCAGACTCCTAGATGTGGCTCACCTGAGAACAAAAAGGTTTGCTGAAAGGTTTTTTGAGACTGAGCTAGGGCTATCTCTGTCTAGTTTCCTGCTCAGAATGGTAGTGTTGGGGCAAGAACAAGAAGCTTGGGCAGAGCTAGGTATAGCTCAACCTCAGAGCCCTCCCGCTGAGGTCTTTCTCCCAAATAGGCCACATTTAAGTGTCTCAAGATATCTGTCTGGAAAAACACCCAGAATGGAGAATAATGGGATTTATAGTCCATGAAATCCAAAACTCCCATTCCTATGTCCAGCTCTATGTGCTCCCACAACCATAAACATGACCTAGTACAAAAGGCTAGGCCTCTGAATTATTCTGCAATACGTGGTTTGGGAGGACTATACAGGCATCATCACCACCACCACTCATTTCCCCCTGCAACTCATGGAAGGCAATTGATCGAGGGAAATTCTGTAGAGACTGAAGGAAGTATCATATCTCCACTTGCACAATCCCAAGCATGGGTAGTGGTGGATCTGAGTAGCTAAAGAGAGTTATGTTCCATCTGACATCAGATTCCCTGAATTACTGAATTCTGTTTTTCTCAGAAATCAGTGCTAAGAAAATGAGACCATCCCACTCATGTGAAAGGGACAGAATCTAACACTTCTATCAGAAGTGAAAAGATAACTTGCTGAAGAAGTTCATGCATAGAAACATTGTTAGTCACGCCTATGGTTGTGACCCAGTTGGCCAATTTATACTAGAGCTGAAAAAAAATTTGATTTCTCAGACTTCTCAGTAAAAATGTTCACATCAGGCCTGTATTTTTGTGATCCGTATTTTGCACCCAACAATATACTATTTCAAAATGTTACGTCTGTTTTGAATGGTTTTATCATTGATATGGAAGGTTATTCGACAATACAGATAGCTGCATTGCTATATTTAGTCAGAGTAGTTTACAGACTTTCTATTATCTAACTCATTAAAGCGACAAATTACCAGGCATGAAAGAATTGTGAAAACATCTTTATTGAGTAAGAAAAAAATTACAAGTGAAGAAGAATGGCCACAGAGGAGAGTTTAAAGCAAGGCGGATTTCTCCACAGACCATGAAAGAAAATGTCTAAGTTAATCAATTTTATTTTTAAGCATGATGAGGAGTAGAGATATTGCTGGGATTTCCCTCCTCCCTCTACTTGCTTTGCTTTATGATTTGCTTGCTCTGTGACAGCCCCACCTTTAGTTCTTGTCCTTTCTCTCCAAGCTGACTGTGTGTATCAAGGGACGAAAAAGACTGTGCCCAGGTTCACTGAACTGGAACAGCATATTGATACACAGACCAGCGATCTGCTCAAAGAGTTATGCACTTGGCAATAAGCAGCACCTTGGGCTCAGTCTGAAAGCGCATCTGTGCCTCATTGATAATGTAATAACCTTCATTACATTTTTGGCTGACAGCACCTGTGCACAGCCCTAAAACATCAGCCCAGGGCAGCCATTTTGATTGAGGTGATATTAACACCTCTCATTAAAACTGGTGGCTGTAGTCAGGGGTCCTGCTGTAGAAGCCATCTGCTGTTATTTCTTTTAGCAGCATCCATTTTCACGACTTCATAACTCAGCAATAAAAATTTTGTTCATTTCTCAAGATGAAACCGCAACACTGATTTTATTATTACTGTATTTTTAATTTTAACTCCTCTTCATTCCCGATTTCTCTTGATACACTCCTGCAGATAGTATTTGTATTTGTATAGTATTTATACTTAGATAATCACATCACCCTAGGTTTTTGCAATACAAAATAAGGAGTCTGTTCTGTTACAGACCTGATTTTTGATGACATCAAGAGTGCAAATATTTAACACGAAACCCAACTGATTTATTCATGAGCACTTGATTGAACTGCCCACTAGCCGAAGACCTATGTGTTTTCAGATTGTGGTCATGATCATAGCTGATACATTGGTGATTGGATTATCACTTGTAAAGATGAGATACCTCCTCTGTTCTGTATTCAAACATAAGGGTCAGCCAACAGAGAAATAAGTGTTGAGGAAGCAGGATCAGGTAATACTGGACAAAGACATGTGGTGGCTTCCTAGTTGCTGGTCTGTGGCTAGCCTGATATAAATATAGTTATATTACATGATAGTCAATTATTTTGAAGTCAATCGGATGGCTGAGAAGACATCAGGAGAAATGCCTCATCAAGATGAAGAGGTAAGTTTTAATAGATGGTGATTCGCTTCTCTAAAATATCAAATGTGTGTCCTCAGAATTCATTACAACGGAGCTTATGGACACCTGAAGATCTAGACAGACTGGAAAAGTTGTGTTATTGGAGGATGTCTTCCAGTGTTTTCCTACAAGCACAGCCAGTCATCATGCTGACTGGGGATTCTGGGATTTGTAGTCCATCCTTTCCAGGCTTTGGATTTTGGTCAGATTGTGTTGTGTTTTAAATGTTGTTCCTCTTGTGCAAAGCCCCAATTGTTCCACTCTAGTTACAACCCTGTACACAATATTCTTTCTTAATATTCTTTCTTTCTTTCTTTCTTTCTTTCTTTCTTTCTTTCTTTCTTTC
>JAHTLZ010000114.1:16134736-16212029 GCA_023846285.1 Phrynocephalus versicolor
CTTTCTTTCTTTCTTTCTTTCTTTCTTTCTTTCTTTCTTTCTTTCTTACTTACTTACTTACTTACTTACTTATCTACCTGATTTTCTCCTCACAAACGATCGATGTAGCTTGAACTGCATTCTATTCCTCATTTGCAAATATCTTTGAAAGAAGCTGTGTTTGTGTAGGGGAAGAAATTTATTTGGAATGTTTCTTATATGTCTGAGGAAGACATTATTTTAATTATGTTCTAATTTGCTATCCAATCTCCTCCAGTTTATGGAGACCCAACGAACCTGCAAAATATACTTTCCTCAACAGCCTTGCTCCACTCTGCTCAGGCCTGCTAGATTACAATTGCAGAAAATAAGAAAGAGATCAGTGAAAGGTGCCAGACAATATGTGCAGAAAAAATAGTTTTTTTCTTCCCCATGAACAGGATTTTCCCTTATGTTGCTGTTTCTCTCTCAGTCTTCCCCCATTTACTGTTTTAGCTTTGAAATAATGATTTTAAACTCAAGGGAAACTAGGATTGACAGACTAATTTCCCAAAAAAAATTACTATTGTGCAAAAAACACTTTTACAGAATCAGAGCACAGTTTTCATAATTCAAGGCACCTACTGAATTTTTTATTCTTTGAGGCCTGAGTAAGTTGAACCACGACTAGCTGCCCTCTAGGAGGCAGTATAAATCTTGAATTTCCTCAGAGGGAGACTCAACTCTCAGAAACAGGGTCATAGAGGGTTTTTTAAATCTTTATTCACATGTTTTGTATTTGGACCTCTTGAAAATAAAACAAATATATGGGACATGGGAACAATCATAACTAAACATTTATTATTTCAGATGCACAGACAAATGTAGAATGAGTGATTACAACTGGGGAAATACCTGTTTTAAAACAGTAATGTTTGGTTTTAGACATTATTGTTTCTAAGAAAAAGGTGCATCTTGATGTATGGTTGCAAGAGTTTAATTGAAAAACCTATCTGGGGGAGAGAGAAACCTGTAAGAGGCGAAGCATTGAAAACGGCTAGAAGTCTGATCTAAAATATACTTGCTTGAAAATACTGTAAGTCATTTTCTTTCTGTTTTTGTACTAAGACTGGTAGAGAACAAAACAGAAGATGTAAGCAGTTATTTTTGTTTGCAGTCCAGAATTCAATTATATGGTTTAGAAGACCCAAGCTGCTTCTGTTAATGGAATTCTGCATACATTTTAGCCAACTGAATTACCTCATCAGACAAGGCCTATTGTCTAGCATGATTAGTTGATTGATTGATTAATACGGACTCACCTTTCAGAAGGATTCACAAAGAGGTCAATGGGATTATTTGACCAGTTACTCAAATTTGTGAATGGTTGACCTCTTAATGTGCCTCTTTTTTGTTTTCTGACTTTGCATTATTTTAAAAACAACTAGCGACTGATTTATACTAATAACATTAAAAAGAAGGAATGTTTTTGAAAGTTTTAAAGGAATGTTTAAAAAGTTTTTTTTTACTTCAAATTACCATGTTCTT
Organism: Phrynocephalus versicolor; assembly: GCA_023846285.1. NCBI lineage: Eukaryota > Metazoa > Chordata > Lepidosauria > Squamata > Agamidae > Phrynocephalus > Phrynocephalus versicolor. Next base: position 16,136,243 of record JAHTLZ010000114.1, read on the forward strand.
TTGTTTATAACTATTTATAGAATGCCTTTGTTTCCATTGATCTCATTGTACAATCTGGAATTTGTCTTCTCTACTCTGAACTCAACAGAAATAAATTGAAAATTTCCAGGATGCCCGCAGTTAAATTTTGCAAACTGTCATGAACTTTTTAGTTAGTAAGAAATAAAGCAAGATATTTAAATAGTAATATTATTTTTCATGCAAAATACTTGGTTTACTAGCTCTATATCATGTACAAGTGTTGTGTCTACTGTAATCAGTAAGTGTCCAAATATAACTACAGTACTTTATTTTTTTAGTTGAGCATCTGCTGTGGCAGCAGATATTTATTTATTTAATAACCACAGATAGACCAGGAAATATTTTCTGGCACAGATGATAAGAAAACAGAAAGTAAAGCATGAAGGACATTCTCCAACACTACTTAAATTGCAACGGGGGGCGGGGTAGACATTTTAACCTGTATTTCTAACATACTTGCGATTTTGTTTTTCAAACACAGAGATAAAGCGTTCCTTCAGGGTGAAACCAGCCTTCTTCTCATATCTAAAACCAAAGGTCATAGGTCATATTAACTTTAATGTGCTGTGGTACACAAATGTTTAGTTAATTTGAGACAAAGCAAAACCCTCATCTCTGTCTGCCGTTAATAAGTGTACAATAAACTATAGCAATGGGAGTTTGTAATTTATGGGAACATATAATTCTTTTGATTAGCATAACAAAATACTTTCTTGTGCAGGCAATTCTTCTGTACCAGCATTTATATATTTTGAATGTTATATCAAGTACATGAGCTGAATAAGAAGCTGTACCATGGATTGAGACTGATCATGTACATTCCCCAGGGATAGAGATGTGGTTTCCCAGGACTCCATCTCCTCCCCTTTTTATTTTATTTTTAAAATATGCTTCAACAAGTCCCTTGTACAATTTTGCACGATAGTAATTTTGCAACATTGGTGGGACCTCAATACTCTTTCAGATTTGGGCAGTGAGGTCTCGGGAGTGGATGTGGTTTTCCAAGTGTTTAGCTCTCAGACCTATCTCAGTAGCCTACCCCTGCTAAAGATGTGCATACACAACAATGGGTTACATACATTCTGGAGTTTCTAGAGGAGTAGCAGCATTAGGCTATTGCAGAAAAGGGGGAACAATTTCCTGACACCATAACACATTTGTGTATGTATAGTATTATCCTCATTTGTCCAAAATATTTAATTTTACAAAAATGCTCTTATTCAGCTTGATGAAATTTTATTTATTTATTCGATGAATTAATAACAAATCACACCTAAAACGCAGTGGGTACCTTCAATGAATATGTTATTCTTAGGATGGGCATGAAAACCATTGTTTCGTTTTGTTCCGTTTCATCCCCATGTTTCATTTCATATTGTAAGTAATGAATATTTTGTAAAAAATTGTTACTTACAAAACAAAATTAAACAAAACGAATCCCCCATTGCACCAGCTGTCTAGCTGGTGCAGCGGGGGATTCAAAAGTCTCATTCCCACTGCCTCCCAGATGGTTTTGGTAGCTTGATCCCAGCTGAGAGGAGGGTAGGAGGAAAGGAGCAGCTAGGTAGAAGTAAATTCACTGAATGCTCCTTTCTCCCCTGCCACTCCCTCCTCCGAGGGGGGTATTTTGGACAGGGAGTACTGTGGACAGTGGGGCCAGGCCCCACTGCCCATAGCCTTCCCTGTCCAGAGAACTGCCCTGGGAGGAGGGGGAGCACGGGAGGAGGAAGGAGGCAGAAGTAAATTCAAACTGAGCCTCAATTTACTGCTGCTTCCTTCCTTTTTCCTTGTGATCCTCGCCTCCCAGCTGGGGCTTTTTAACAGGTTGGGGTTTGGAGAGGGGGACGCCTCCCCCCACACCCCAATCTGTCAAAAAGTCCCAGCCAGGAGGTGGGGGAGGGGTGAAAGGCTGAACAGAGCAGGTTTTCCCCCTCTGTGCTCTGTTTTGCCTTTTGCCCCTCCCCACCTACCAGCTGGTGCTTTTTGACAGGTCAGAGTTTGGAGAGGGTGCACCCTTCCCCCTCGCACCCCAACCTATTAAAAAGCCCCAGCTAAGAAGTGGGGGGACGAAACGTAGAAAGGAGCAGTGAGGGGGGAAATCCTGCTCCGTTCTGCCTTTTGTCCCTCCTCCCGCCTACCAGCTGGGGCTTTTTGACAGGTTGGGGCATGGGGGGAGGGGTTCCCAAACCCGGCCTGGGACTTTTTGACAGGTTGGTAGGCGGGGAGAAAGCAATTTTAGAGAATCCCCTGAAACTTCAAAGCATTTGGGGGCAAGGGGGCTGAATTATGAAGCTCCAAAGGGGGTGCCCCTAGGAAAAAACCTTCTAATTGAAATCATATAGGAAGTGGTGGCAGTGCTATCGCTGGCCTGATCAGCTTCTGATTCCAATTAGAAAGATTTTTTCCTAGGGGCACCCCTTCTGGAGCTTCATAACTCAGCTCCCTGAACCCCAACCCCTTCCAAATTTCAGGGGCTTTCAGGGAAGAGCTTGAGAAAGCACCCCTTCCATTTCCTTTAGAACAAATTGTTTCATTCTAGAGGTGGAAATGGTGTTTCGTTTCGTTTGTAACAAAACACTGCTTCTGTGTGTCATTTTTCGTATGGTACCCATCCCTAGTTATTCTTATTTAACTATGGAGTCTAAAACCATGGTATACCTAAAGCAATAAAAAGGGAATTGATGATAAGATTGTGATATCTTGTGCTTGATGAAAGGGTGATGACCTGGGTCTAGCAGCTCACACACAAATGTGTTACCCCACGGGTCAGCAGTGAGACAAAATGATTTCCATGACACCACAGTGCATCTCCAGACCACCAGTAGGGTCTCCAGGCATCTGCAAAACATGCCTCTCAGGCATAGTTGACCTGTATATTAACATATGTAATCTAGCAATATATCTGTTATCTAGCAGATAACTCGGTTTTCATAGAATTATGCCTGAAATCAAAAATAATGAGATTTAAGTAGACTTTAAAAATGAACATGCTGCTTCTTTTGCTGGTGTTCCTTACAAGCTATTTGACACATGATCCTGAAGCCATTCTTATATAAAAATTGTGTGCCATCAAGTCAGTTCTGACTTAGGGCGAACCTTTTCTGGTGGGTAAGAAAAGCTTCTACCCAAGGCAGAAGAGGAGGAGTGTGTGTGGCCCAAATTTAAATTATGCAGCATTACATCTGACACAACAAAGGCAAATAAAATGATGCAGACCCTCTGGGGCTTCAGCACATAAATCCCTCGACTTTTATGGAGTAAAGTTAATCAGATTCAGTCCTGATTCCAGGGTAGCTTTTAGTCACCTGTGCATTTCGCAATATGTCACCGGGAAGATACTGATACCTAAAGTGAGTGAATTAATTCGGTTTGGTGGTATTCATCATAACAATACAACCAGCCTGGAAAGATCATTCAGTGGAAGAGCTCCAAAGGGAACGGGAAGAGGAAACAGGGGGCTTTAGGAAGAATAAAACAGTATTTGCAATAAAACTGTTGATCCTTCAACTCAGAAACTAAGTACAGCGAAGCTGCTATATCTTGATTTCCCGCAGCCATTATGATATCAACAGGTCTACTGAATGCTAGCCATGGCTCTTAGCCCAGAAGCTTTAAGCATATTTTCCTCTATTTATATAGCTCAGCAACTGGATTAGCTTGCCTTGGATAGCTGTTTCCTTGGATCATCATTCATTGGGGTGTCTTTTGGGTTTGCCCCTTTGCTGGCAAGGCAGGGGCCATTGGCCTCGATGAGCCACATTGAGGAAAGGTGTGAATGTGTGTACATGAGCTGTGACATGTCTTTGGAAGGACTTGGACAATAAAAACACCTCCCTCCCTTCATTACAGATGCAGCCTAAGAACATCCAAGCTCCAGGCCTCAACTAAGAAACTGCCTGGCTTTTTTCCATCTTGCCAAGGAACTTACATCTAAGAGATAAATCCTGGCAAATCCATCTTTTTCCATGTTGTAACTTATTAGTACTGGGTTTCACTCTTGAAATATTAGCAACATTTTTGTTATTTTTCTAGTAGTCTAAAAGTATCACCTGTTCCACTTTTGCATTTGGTTTTTGTGATGGCTACACGGCTCCTCAACTTGTTTTGCTTCAACGGGTTTGATGTCATAATCAGTGTGGAGCCAAGTTGCATAAAATTAATGTGTGCTGTGGAGAAGATAAATAGGGAAATGCAACCCCCCCATGTTAGATTTTGATTTCATGTGGGGAAGCTGAATGTGAGAGAGCCAGGATTTATGAGAAAAACACGTATCCCTTCACACAGCACATATACTTAAATCATGGGACTTCCTTCTGTAAATTGTGGTGATGGCCATCAGCTTGGACAGCTCAGATATTATTGCTATATTCTTTTTTAAAAAAAATCATAATACACTATCAAATCAGTTATGTATATTAGCAACTCTTGGGTTTTCCAGGTATCACATACTCAGTAGTGGTTTTTTGTTTCCATCTTCTAGGACAGGCCTGCCCAAAGTCTGGCCCGGGGGCCAAATCCGGCCTGTCAGGCCATTCTAAGTGGCCCACGGCTGGCTGGCCTGCCCCTCCCACCCCCTCCTTCACCCCATTTTTTAAAAAAAAAATCTTCCGCCAACACTGACACTGCCGGGAAGCTTGTGGGCTGCTGCCTATGGCACCACCGGCAACCATGTGAGGCTGGGAGCGTGTGTGGGGGTGGCATGCGGGCAGGCCGCCACCACCGGCAACACCGGGAACCTTGTGAAGCTTGCCACGAGGGCGGGCCACCACCAGCAGCACCACTGGGGACCTTGTGAAGCTCGGGAACACTGGCACAGCTGGGAAGCTTGGGCGGACGGGCGGTCTGCCGCCACCGGCACCGCAGAGGAATGTGGGGGTGGGAAGGCCAGCGGGCCTCTGCCACCACCAAGGAGCTTTGGGGTGGGCTGGTGGGCGAGCCGTCACCACCGCTGGGGAGTTTGGGGGCGTGCAAGGTCACACAGATCGCCTCTTCCAAGGGGCGACCTGTGGCCACGGCTCCCTGTGCTTCATTTGGTCCCCACCTTCCTTTCTTCCTTCCTCCCTTGGCCCGACCTCCCTCCCTTCCTTCCTTGTTCCCCAATTCCCTTCCTTCCTCTCATGGTTTCCACCTCCTCCCTCCCTCCCTTGGTTCCCGCCTTCCTTCCTGCGGGTGGGGTTGCAAGGGATCAGTGGGTGGGGCTTATGGGTCAGTGGGTGGGGCTTGCAGTGGGGTGGCAGGGTTGGGGAGCAACCGGCCCCTGACACATTCTCAGCCACCAAATCTGGCCCTCCTTACAAAAAGTTTGGGCACCCCTGTTCTAGGAGAATCCTGGGATTGTGTAGTTTGCCCAAGGATACACAGGCTGGCTTTTCACAATGGGGGGGGATAGAGTTCCTAATATCTGGCTCTGTAGAATCATAGAATCATAGAATCATAGAGTTGGAAGAGATCTCAGGGGCTATCTAGTCCAACCCCTGTCATGCAGGAACCCACCATGGCCAAGTACCTAACTCACTGAGCTATTTAGCCAGCCCCAGAGACATATTGCATCCATTGTTCAAAGGGCTGTTCCTCTGTATACCAGTTGCTGGGAATGACACACAAAGGAGTGGGACTATGCCTATTGTCTTCTGCTTGTGAACACCTCCTGAGTATCCAATCAACCACTTCATCCTAAAGCTAGCCCTAGTGGATTCTCAACTGCTTGCGGTATGTTTTTTTAAAACCTACAATCAGGAGGGGAAATTGTTCTTTCCAGTTTCACATAGGTAAGAAATTTTGACAATGGCTATTATTAATTGCAAAATTTATTTGTTAAGCCTTATCTCTTGCATAGGTTATGAAACACTAATACATACTATAACCTCTTTAGACTATGAATCTATCTTTAATCTGTCATTTTCAAAGCATTATGTGTGTGTTTTCCCGCCATTAATAAGAATTATAGATTTTCTTCTGGAGGATAAATACCCTGATATATTTGGTTTTGTGGAATTTTTACTAGAGATGGGCATATATTAATTTGGTCTGCTTTGTATAAATCTCATTGTGTGGCACCACCGGTACCACATATCCCCCCCTCCGGTCAGCTGCCCCACTCAACCTTTCATTGCACAACACTATGGTCCTTCTGCTACATTGGGGTCAAAATGTAAAATATGTTATCTCATTCCTCCAGCACATAGAGCTGCCCAAACACTTTGCACTGCTTTTTTCTTATTTAAAATAGTCCCTAAATGTAAATTAAAACTGCATATGTAATTCCTTTGATTCCATGTGATATATACTTGAGTTGGAGGGGAAAATGTTAAATCTTTCATATGGGAAGCTAACGATACAAAGGGTCAAGCCATTTGGTGCTTTATTGATCATAATGTTTATGAGATGGGTCTGCTTTGTGAAAATTTTGCAATACAAGATTAATCTTTCTGGCTTGTACCTGTTACAACTGTTTGTAAACATGTTAGCTATCTGTGTCCTTAAAATTAATTTGTACTTTTATAGAAGCAGAGAGAGAGAGAGAGAGAGAGAGAGAGAGAGAGAGAGATTAAAAGGAAGTATTGAATGTATGTTTCGTTTCTTTGGCTGAACAGTGAGCCACAGAGGAGCATTTACTGCTGTGTACCCTGGCATCATTCTTCTTCCTTTGCAGCTGCTATTTACCAGGCAGTATTTGTACTGAATGTTGCTGGCAGGGAACATGGTCTTCTCATGCTGAGGAGTGAGAAAATTCATGGTAATATTCCTGCTTCCTATTTGAAATATTCAAATCAACAATTATTTTACGGTAGAACTGAACTATAACATACTCTGATTAAAAGAACATACTCAGTTTAATTGTTACTGGGAAATACAAAACAGGGAATGTAATTGACTAAATATGTGGTTGGTTTAGTCCATAACATTCCCTGTTTTGGATCTTCTCATTAAAGCAATGGGACCTCACATAATTGCTCAGTTACTAAAGTCCCACCAGATCAACAGTTCCATCCTGGTTGGAACTAACAAATGCAATGTATTAATTAGGTCACCTTTCATACCAAAACATGTGTGCTTCTGATTCTTACGGAGTTAATTCAGTTTCATTATCCATTCAGTCTCGTTAACGTATCTAGTTGTTCTGTATCAGGTTGGATACAGGAGGTGTGGGGGGGGGCAGGAAACTAGAGGCTGGTTAGCCTTATGTCTGTCCCAGGGAAGATGGTAGAAAGCCTCATCCAAGAGAAAATCTTAAAACACACAGAAGAACAAGCTCTTTTAAGGGAAAATCTGCACGGCTTCTGTAAGAGTAAGTCTTGCCTCATTACAAATATGTAATGAAAGAAACAAAGCCAGCAATGCAGCCATCAGTTATTTGCACATGAAGTGACACCTCTGAAGAGGGAAGGCTTGTCAATCTGTTGAGTTTTTTCATGTGAGCCTGAACTTGGATTTCCCCATGTTCTGGCAGACATAATGACATAATCTCTTTAGACTCATTGGTTCATTTCAGCAAAGTGGTAAGAGAGAGGGTGGAAGTAGTTTGCTCTTCCTATTTGCATGTCTAGCCCACCTGGATACTGAACTCTTTTACCCGCTCCCTGGCCACCACTGCAACCTCCTTTCAATTCCCCTCCTCGCCACCACTGCCACCCTGGATAAGAGCGTCTTCTCCGCGGATTTCCATATCTGCAGAGAGAGTCCCGGAACCAATCCCCCACAGATACGGGGGTCCTACTATATCCAAAAACATAGCAAAGTGTGCTGCTTATAAAGTGCCCCATAGTGCTTAAAATACTCTCTGGGTGGTTTACACTTTAATTATTTAATTTAATTATACAGGCTATACATTGACCTCCTTCCTAGTGAGCTGAGTACGTATTTTACTGGCCTCAGAAGGATGTAAGCTTGAGTGAGTGAACCTTGAGCCACTTACCTGGGAATGAGTCTCAGGTTGTGAACACAATTTTGGCTGCACTACGACAGTTTAACCACTACGCCATGAGACTCGTCCTAAGTGCAAGAGCCATTTGAAAATGAAACAGGCCATATTTTTCAGTTTACTTTCAATATTGGCAACCTGAGTTTCTGGTTGGATTTTCCCCCCTAGGGTTTTTTTTTTTATTTTTATTTTTTTTTTTTTGCAAATATGCCTTCCATAACTGCTTCTAGACATGGGCACGACTTAGCGGAATTCCCGTTTCTGTTTCCGTTCCTCGTTTCCATTACGGAACGGAAACGATAATGACAATTACTCCGCCAGAACTCGAACTTGAACCGACTAAAGAAAAATTGGGTCTGATTTGTCGTTGTCGTTCCTGGCATCGCGGCGATCCCGCGATGCCAAGCAGCACAGAAAAAAAGTTTTTAAAAGTTAAAAAACCCCCGATTCCCGGCCAAAAAGCAGGCGAAAATATGCCTGCCTGAGTGAGGGCTCAGGGCACCTACCAGAGGGGTGGTTGACCCCCCCTCCTGTCCTGGGCTGCTCTGGTGGGGGAAATCCTCGTCGTCTCGCAGTCGCTCGCAACAAGCCAGACTCGCCGCCGGCCGCCGCAATTCAAGCAGCACAGAAAAAAAAATTAAAACCCCAGATTCCCGGCCCAAAAAGCAGGCGAAAATATGCCTGCCTGCCTGAGTGAGGGCTCAGGGCACCTACCAGAGGGGTGGTTTCTGGGGGGGGGGTCCCCGACCTCCCCCCCTCTCCTGTCCTGGGCTGCTCTGGTGGGGACTTGCAAGCAACAAGCCAGACTCGCCATGCCATGCGGTGCGGGCGGCGGATCGAAAATGGGGCGGCGACCGCAATATTTTTTTTTTAAATCGTGGTCCAAAAACACACACAAGCACCACAGAAACATGCGAAAATTGCTATTTTAAAACTGCCAGAATTTTTACAGTAGCAGTGGGTTTTTCTTGCAACAAAATGTCTCCTCTGTCCTCTCTCCATTGATTTTATTTTATTTTATTTTATTTTATTTTATTTTATTTACACCTGCGCAGTGATGGGCTGGCCATGGGAGTGGAGTGGACCATGCAAATTTTTGGAGCCATTCCACCAATCGCATGGCCACTTGGCCACTGAGACTTCTGGGATGTGCCAAAAAGCCCACTAACCCTGCCCTAGCCCTAACCTTAACCCTAACCCTTACCCATACGCCACAGTACACTGTCCTCTTAGTGGGTCAGAGAGGCACCCAGAGGTGCACCCCACTACCCCACCCTAACCTCACCCTAACTAGCCTAACCCTAGCCCTTGCGCTAACCCTCTCTTAACCCTAAGCCAGATCTACTTGCATTGCATGCACACGCAAGTACGCTTCCCTTCTTAGTGAGACACAGTGGGTGCAAAGAGAGTCTGCCAGTCCGTCACTTGTGGCTCTGGCTGACTCCTGCAGCAGCATTTGTGTGCCATGCAACCCCTGCCCAAGTGCCTGTCTCTCACTGACTGATGCAGGGAAGGCACCTCAAAAAGAGGGGTGCCTCTGCCAGTCTGCTGCGTCTGCAACTTGGTATGCATATCCATATGGCTATGCATGCCCTTTTGTAGCAGCGCCGGCGGGTGAGAATAGGAGGCACCCACCCCAGAGAGGTGCCTCCAGGAGCCCACTTTCCCTATTAGCGGGCCAGAGGAGGCATCCCCCCCACAGAGGTGCCTCCAGGAGCCCGCTACCCCCCCTAAACCAGTATAACGACAGACGAAAAAACGACAAACGAAACAACAAATTTTTGTGAAATTTCACGAAAAACGGAAACGAGCCGACACGGGCCGCCTCCAACACACAACAACTCGAAAACGTCATTTTCCCTAGTCGTGCCCATCTCTAACTGCTTCATTCGGTCCAACTCCAGTGTAATGTCTTCTTGTATACAGTATGTGACTTTGAGTCATCATCAGTGGATCACTGTTGAACCTGAGCACTGACAGTTTATTACCTGGGTATGACACTAGGCATGATAACTTAATCACATCAAGAAATTTTACTCAGTCTAGTGACGTAGTTTTGAAATGAATCTGAATGGTACCTGGTATTATTTAGAAGAGGTCAGTAGTAGAACGCTTGAAAAATCCTCTGCCCCAGTGAGAATCTTTCACATTTTCAGCTGAATGCATCATTTCAGTGGTACCATGGAGGCAGTGTAGGAAGGGCCTGCTGGCCATAGTAGTTGGAAGCTTTGGGGGAGGGGTTATGGACCCCAAAAGTAACTTTTCTGAACTCCTTATTTATGAAATATTTTCTGTGTCTATATTTTTAGCGGCTTGTGACCAGAGCAAGGCCACGCCCATAATATGCTGGGTTGACCTTCTCTTCCCACAGGGTCCACAGTTCACCCCAGTGAATAGTAAATTAACCCTGTAGTTGACAACTACCTCTTTGAGAAATTGTCCTTGTTTAAACTTGAGTATCTTATAAATATTTTAAATACATATAAATATTTTAAATAAATACATAGGTAATTCTTAAGGTCAGAAGAAAATCACAACATATACCTATTGCAGTCAACTGAAGATTTGCCAAATGTGCAAGAAGTATTTATTGCTACAAAACAGCACAAAGGGGTAAAATCCAATGTCTGCACTGTATCCTCAGGCACTCTCAGGATTGTTGCTTTGTATTTAAAGCTCTGAGAATGGTGTAGCCATGAAGCAGCTGAAATGAACAAATGGACAATAAGGACATTTATTTATTTATGAACAGAATAGATTCATTCATCTGCTTGGTGGTGACAGTAAGATTCTGAGTTTTTGGCTTGAATTCTTCTTACCATTGTTGCTTATTTTCAAAGATGCAGAAACCAGAATGTAGAGTGGTATACATCTCAAGGGCTATGGTTCTCTCCTTTGGTAAAACTTCTAAAAATCCTTTGGCATGCATGATTTGACATATAGTATATAACATTGGCTGAAATCTTCTTGTTTACCATAGTAACCTGCACTAGAGTAACCCCATTGATTCAGTGGGGATTTGCTTAGTTCTGTTGATTCCAATGGGCTTCTACGCAACAATATTTTGTCCCATGACTACTTTTGAAGAGTGCCAATGTAGGAGGTAGTTTCAGCAAACGCTTATAGCATGCCCATTTTAATTTTAAATATAGTACTAGGAAAAGTTTCATTTGTTGCCAGCTTGACAACAAATTGAAAAATGTTTCAAAAATAAAAATCAAACTTCAAATTTCCTCTTTGAAATGGGATTGTATTTCTTAGACCATCTCACAGCAATAAACCTAATGTAAAGAATAAAATCTGTCCACTGTCACCTAGGAGTTCTGAGTCTCTCTTTTTAAATACATTGCTGCAGTGCGGCCTTCATTGTTCTGTCATCTTCACAGTGGCTGCCTTCCACTTTTCTCTTTCTGTGTGGGAAGAAGGAAAGGGCAGGTTGCAAGGTGTGAGTTCAGGGGTGGTTTTAAGAAGGGGATAAGAGGGCAGGTCCTCTTATGGATTGAGAACTGGTTGAGATCCCGGAAACAAAGAGTAGGTGTCAATGGGAAATTTTCACAATGGAGAGAAGTGAAAAGCGGTGTGCCCCAGGGCTCGGTCCTGGGACCGGTGCTTTTCAATCTGTTCATAAATGACTTGGAGACAGGGATAAACAGTGAGGTGGCCAAGTTTGCAGATGACACAAAACTTTTCCGTGTGGTAAAAACCAGAGAAGATTGTGAAGAGCTCCAGAAGGATCTCTCCAAACTGGGGGAGTGGGCTGAGAAATGGCAAATGCGTTTTAATGTAACCAAATGTAAAGTAATGCATATTGGGGCAAAAAATCCAAACTTCATCTATCAACTTATGGGCTCTGAGTTATCCGTGACGGATCAGGAAAGAGATCTTGGTGTGTTGGTGGACAGCTCCATGAAGGTGTCTCCCCAATGTGCGGCAGCGGTGAAGAAGGCCAATTCCATGCTAGGGATTATCAAAAAGGGGATTGAAAATAAAACAGCCAACATTATAATGCCATTATACAAAACAATAGTAAGGCCCCACCTGGAGTATTGTGTACAATTCTGGTCACCGCATCTCAAGAAAGACATAGTGGAACTGGAAAAGGTGCAGAAGAGGGCGACTAAAATGATTACTGGGCTGGGGCACCTCCCTTATGAAGAAAGGCTAAAACATTTGGGCCTCTTTAGTCTGGAAAAAAGGCGCTTGAGGGGGGATATGATTGAGACATACAAAATAATGCAGGGCATGAGTAAAGTGGATAGAGGGAAGCTCTTCTCCCTCTCCCAACATACCAGAACTAGGGGACATACACTCAAATTGAGGGCTGGGAGAGTAAAAACTGACAAAAGAAAATATTTTTTCACCCAGCGCGTTGTAAGTCTATGGAATTCCCTGCCACACAATGTGGTGATGGCATCTGACCTGGATGCCTTCAAAAGGGGATTGGACAGATTCCTGGAGGAAAAGTCCATCACAGGTTACAAACCATGATGGAGATGTGTAGTCTCCAGGCTTTAAACCAGGGTACTTCAAGGGCCAGATGCAGGAGAGTGGTATCAGGAGACAGATATCTAGTCTCATGCGCTCCCAAACACATCTGGTGGGGCCGCTGTGAGATACAGGAAGCTGGACTAGATGGGCCTTTGGCCTGATCCAGCATGGCTCTTCTTATGTTCTTAAGGTTAGGGTTAAGGCTGGAGCTAGGGCTGGGGCAAGGGTTAGAATTAAGGCTGGACAGAGTTGTACAGGGGCCACTTTGGGTGATGTTATTCACAAGTGTTTAGAACAGCCTTCATTTAGTAATAAATTTCAGAAGGATTTTTCCCCAAAGCTGAAAGTTCAGTAGTAACAGCACCACTGTTCAATTTATACTGAAACACCTCCCTCTACATTACCCATTGCAATGAATGTTAGCTTATGATTGAGTTGCACTGTTGCATATGTACAGGGCATAAGTGGTGCATGCAGAGTAATACACTGATCTATAAGGCATCTTCTGTTTTGCTGCTACACTCAGACAGGCAAAAACTTGCTAGCTGGCCATTGTTTGTCTCCCCAGATATAAATCTGAAAAGAGAGTAACAGGACATATTTTTCGAGTAAGCATGATTAGGATTTCTGTATAATCTTTACTGGAGCAGGCAACAGTGGGTCTCTGGATTCTACTTGACTGCATTTCCCATACAATTTTTTTTGTCATTGTCTTTGCAGGCTAGGGCTGGTATGGGTTGTAGTCTGATAACATCTGGAGAGCCTTATAACAAGGTAGTCATTGGATACTTTTTTCATTTTAAGGTTTCTCACATTACAGAATAAATCTGAATGTTTCATCCTTTTACAAAAAAGAATCTGATATAACAAGCCTAGTATTGTAGTCATCTACCTTTGACTGAAGTATGACAATAACTTTTTTAAAAGGTTAAGTACATTTATTGCTACATTTTTTCCTCCTTGGAACTCCTTCACTTTTAGTGTATCGAATAATATGATTATATGACAACACCCCTGATTATGTATCTTTATACAGTGACTGCACTGCTGGTTGATCCTCGTTCTTCACCTTCCATGAGAGGTTTATGTATTTTACATTTGGGTATTCGGTATTACTAAGCCCAAAGTTGGCCTTGAGCTTTTTGCTTTTGAGAAATATTTTATTTCTTACTCTGCAGTCCTAAGAATATTTGCAAGGGTGTAAGCTCCATTAAAAATAGTGGGCTTTACTTTCAAGGAAGCATGCAAGAGATTGTAGTCTGTGTTACCATTTCTTCTATGAATGAGAAACGATACAAAAAATAAAAACCAAGGTTGCTGTGATGCCTTAAAGACTGAAAATTTTATTTCAGTGGGAGGTTTTGTGGATTACAGTCCACTTCCAAAGACAGAGATCTGGTATGCTTCTTGTTATAATTACCATCTCTTGTTATCATCAGTGATTGTAATAAATATGACTAAAGAAAGAGCAGTTTGAGAATTAGATGGAATACACAAGGAAATAAAATCATATCAGTGTACCAGATTGCAAGCTGGGAACGTGATGAATTAATCCTCCCAGCAGTTCACCAGTAGCTTTGTTAGTCTGTGCAAGCATATATGACTCCACCAAAAATATGCAAAAATAAAAAATAAAAAATTAATGAAAAAACACAAAAATAAAAGACAAAAACATTGTTCTACCTTAAAGACTGTTATATTTGAATGCATGTGTTCATGGATTAAAATACAGGCATACCTTGGTTTAAGAATTTAATGCATTCTCCGGGACATTTCATATTGCGAAAAATTTGTAAATCAGAAACACACAGGGGCACAATGCATCCTGGGGAAACTTGTTTCTGAAATAATTCTTAAACCGAGGCATTATTTTCAATGGATTTCCTTTCGTAAACCACAAATTACATTCACAGGGGCATTTGTAAACTGAGGTATGCCTGTATAGCACAGGACTTGATCCATGAAAGCTCACATTAAGATAAAAGAGTAAGTCTTCAACGTGCAAAAAGCTTTTTGTTTTCTCTCAGTTTCTTTTCCTTATGTCAGATATCCTCCTAACTGTGGTAATCTAGAAGCAGAATGGGGAAAACACCATACATTTGGCCATGGTTGACTGCAGGATTCATAGTGGCAACAAATTATACTCATTAGGGATGCCAAGGAGGAACCATGGATCAAGTCCTGTGCTATACAGGCTTTCATGGATCAAGTCCTGTGCTATACAGGCATACCTCAGTTTATGAATGCCTTTGTGAATGTAATTTGTGGTTTACAAAAAAAGGAAATCCATTGAAAATAATGCTTTGGTTTATGAATTATTTCCGAATGGTTGAGTGCAGGATTCATAGTGGCAGCGAATTATACCCATTAGGGACGCCAAGGAGGAATCACATTTGCCAAAGGAGGAGGAACAAAAACAAAAAACAAAAAACAGTGAATTGGGTTGTATAAAGAGAGCCTCCTCAGGAAGTTAGTTATTCTGAGGAAGCCCTGCCATTCTGGAAAATGGCACATGTTTACTGGTTAGCCAGCTGTCTTGGAAATAATTCAGAGTGCACAGAAGGGCGAGGGAGCCTTGCCTGGAAGGAAGGCCCAGAGGCAGAACTGCTGCTGGCAGACTCTGCCTTCCTTTAAAATCAAATACGGAGAGAGTGGCAAATGACCGTCTCTCCTTTTTGGATAATGTGTATGGATTCCACTGATGTCACACCTCCTGAAAGGGATGGGGTGTGTGTGTGCTAAAATGTCTCACATGTTTTGAAGGAGGTGGCCTGTGATTGACTGGAAGTCTAAGGAAGGCTGCCTTTGAAAAAAGTACTGGTTTTACAGTCATACCATGGTAAGTGATGAGGGCTTTAAAACCATGATGGGGTTGGTGTACATTTATTTAATCCTTGGATCTTTGCATGGATGCACTTTCAATTTAAGTGTGCAAAGTCAGGTGCAGCAGAATTTAACGCTGATTGGGCATTTGAGAAATGTAATTGCCTTTAAAAAACACGACTCTCATGCACAGCAGTTTTAAAGAAAATATATAGCTATTTAAACAACTCCACCAGCATTCTAAGGAATTTTAAGGTGTATGTTATATTCATTATGCAAATTGGAGTCACAAGAAAATATACTTAGGCCCAGCATGTAAAGTATTTGCAAATGTGACATGATTTTAACTTCTATTTACTACTTTTAAAAAAACACACCAAGCATTTATTTTCAGGGAAGGTAAATTAAGGAGAAGTTCCTTAATGTGAGGGAAGAAATAAAAGGTGTTTAAAAGAGAAGGTATAAAAGATATAGTGACCATTTTATGTTCTGTTTTAAATGCTTTCCAAGTATTTTCAACTCTTTTCCTTGTAATATTATTATATTTGAATACCTGCATGTTTCATTTAATAATCCTGTGTTGCGAACACATACTTAAAAGTAAACTTTTTCTTAAAAAAACAGCTTTCTCTAAAGCAAAAGTGTTTAGGATTGAGATGCCAGCCAATAGATATTTCCCATGTTAACAAATGTTGTCACCTTTTAGAGCAGCCAAACACAAAAAGAACCATGATTCCCGCAGCTGTATCCATTACATGGAAGTAAGGATACTATACCATGCTAGCATATCAACATAGAGACAAAATGAGAAAGATTTGTGGTCACACAAGCACATTGTTCAGAGAAAAATTCAGAATATTTCACCCTTTTCCAGTCATTTCAGTATTATTTAGTCTTTCTATAAATTATACCAAAAATAAGATCTCAGACATCAATATCACTTTATGCGTGTGATATGTACTCTCAGGTAGAAACTGATTTATAATGGTCTTATTAGAATTAATAGGATTTTAATAGAATAAGTGAGATATTTAAGGAGCAATTTTACTAATGCCACACCACCACCCCTGTGACTTTCCATGACGGATCCCCTGAGTCCTTGTCTATCACTCTATGCACACATTATGTCCTGCATATGGACCATTTCCTCCTCAAATGGGCAGGCAGAGGTCACTTCAAAGTTAAAGTAAATGGGGAAATGTTGTATCATCATGCAAGGCATGTTTCTAGTGAAGCAGAATCACTTAGAACTGACAGAGTTTGAGCAATTTTATCTGCCAGCGGAAGCAAACTTAGGGCAACAATATTCAAACAGGCAAACAGTTTCTTAAAAGAAGCTATATTATGTACATATGTACATGTAGAACAGGGCTTCAATAACATTTCACCTCACAGATACATAGAGACAGCACATCAATATGACATAGTGCATACACAGAGCATAACAAAATGGGTACTTTCCTCACCAAAGATCCAGAGACTACTGGTTTCTGGAGTCCTTTGATACTTTATCATAACCAATCCGGAAACTGGTTACGTCATGCTGTTGCACCTATCTTGCATCAGCATTGCTCATCACATTTATACTCTACATCTGGGTTTTTACATGATTCAGCATTACCTGTTTGACTCCATTTTACAAATCAATTAAATATATATTGGAAACACCCGTAGACAGGCCTCATCTGTCTAATACAAAATGGTTTCCTCTCATATCTGGCAAGAACCTTTAATCCTGAGATCAGAACCTTTAATCCTGAGATCACACAGCAGATTTAGGGGGATTTACTCTGAGTTAATATATCTAGGGTTGCGGAAGCTTAGTCTCTTCATGTGGAGGCACACGAGTTGGTGGTACCTTTTATTGGACCACTAAAAAATTAAACAAATAGCAAGCTTTTGTGGGTGAAATCCACTTTCCCAAGCTCAACGCACACACCCTTCATGGATGGTACAATAAAAGGTCCAAAACTGATGTTACATATTTCAGGGAGATTATAAATTCTTCTTATGAGTCTGGGCCTCTTACTGTCACTGTAAAAAGCTTTGAAATAGTTATATTTGCATAAAAGGTATCACCCACTCTTGCATTTGTGTAATCTTTGGGACCACACTAGCCTCTTCTCTCTTCATTCATACAATTCAATGTTTGTTCCCTTTCTCCTCCTGGAACTTGACATGCCGTATATAAGCATTTTAAAATTCCTAAGGGGGGGGGAAGACACCAACCCAACTCAAAGTATGTTTGCACATTTAATATGTTTAGCATGGCTAATGTTTTGACCTTTGTCACTTACTTCCTGGCAGGATGTAAAGGCTTAGAGGAGGAGGGTGACGAATGAAGAGTAGCAACTTTCAAGCAGATTAGCATGCCATTTTAACTAGTAGCAATGGCAGGAGCTAATGTAACAATTAATCGCAGAAGAATGAAAAGGGGTGTAGCATTCCTGTAATCAGGTGTTTCATTCATTTCCTGTATTCCAGTGGCTTCCCAAGCTTGGGTAATCCAGGTTTTCTTGGACTGCAACTCCCAGAAACCCTAGCCAGCCCAGCTTTCAATGCAGGAAAGGAGATCAGATGTTAGAGGAAGAAGCTGGCGTTGTGGTGCTCATGTCAAAAGTATACACACCTCTGCAACATTATTTCTAGCACGGATATTGTGTGAAACAATATCACATGAAACAAACTCTACCTGTTTCATTGTTGTACACAAGACAAGAGAAAACGAGATAGAAAGTTATTCCCCATGGCACTAGTTTTTCTCCCTAGTAAACTGCGCCCAGCACAGTCCCTGCCCGCCTTTAATAAGGCCCTTAAAACCTACCTTTACTTAATTTTAATTTATTTATTTTTTGCCGCCCACGTCACCTCTCGTGGAGGGTTTCATGCCTCCTTATTTTATTAGCACTTTCATGCTCTTGTTTGTATTTTCTGGTTGCCTTGTTTTAATTGTAAACCACCCAGAGTTCCATCCGGAAGATGGGCAGTATAGAAATAAAATAAAATAAAATAAAATAATAAATAAATAAATAAATAAATAAATAAATAAATAAATAAATACTGCAGGGGGTGTAGAACAGAGGGGTTATTTTTTGTGGTTGCCCCCCCCCCCCCCATTTTTAACCAGCTTGTTAAGCAAACACCTGATAGTCACCCAGGCTCAGCCACTGGCAGAGATTCCGCCTGTTTGAAAGCCAGCAATTCAAATGCTTTCTGGCACAAAAAAATAAGTATATAGTTTTATAAGATGTTATTAAGAAATTTATCATAATCAGCTCATTCAGGGGGAATAATTAAACTCTGCATTTTAAAAATAAGCCCCCAAATTGGTCTTGAGCATCAAAAGGCACTGCGAGTCTCAAAATGGATCAAAATGCAGCAATATGTGTTGTATATCAGTTCATAAGTTCACAGCGTTAATTGGCTGGAAAAGACTATCATGCTTATTAAACACTCACACAAGAGACCAACGGGCATGTTTTTCTTAAAAGATGGGAGAGGTAATAGTTTCCCCGGTCACTCTTAGATGTCCATTGTACTGCCAAATAATACAAATGGCTTTTTTGTGTCCTTGGCTTTCATGTAGATTTTCACACAGAATGTTATAGCAAAGCCACCAGCGTTGCTGCTGCTGTTGAATACTTTCTTGCTGCTTAATGAGTGAGTGTGCATGTCACAAACGCTTGTAGACCTGCTTCCTGGAGGTCAGACTAGGATACTGAGAACCACCAGAACTGTCCTTTAAAAATCAAGGGTTCTAGAAACTGAGGAGACACTAGGTTTCCTCATACAATCTAAATCTTACCTTCAACATAGGACCAGGAGGATAACAACAAACAAGTTGCTACTACATCATCACCACCCTTCATTCTTTACCTTCTTCTTGTTCAGGGTGAGCATCAGGAGTAGGGGATGGTTCATATCATTTTATTCCCACCTTAGGCAGAGAGAAGGGGCTTATTGCTGGCCCAAGGCCAATAAGAGTTGGAACTTTTTCTGGTTCCCTTTAAATTTTTATTACAGAATACTCAAGAATCTCCCTTTCCTGGGGACTCTCCATATTCTGCTATGAGAATGGATGGGGCATAATTCTTCCCCGCCGCCACATTCTGCACTCTTTTTCTGTATACAGTATCTTGTTCTCGCATCCATAAGACCCTAAGCGTTCATTGTCTCTGAGCTAAAGGTTAACATATATTATCTGGAGTGTCCCCTCCTCAGGATGAGATTAAGAATGACTGTGTGACTATTATGCCAGTGTTACACCTGCCATAGAAATTACCACGAAGGTAGTTTGTGAACATCTGTACATGGGGAGCAGCACCAGTGAGGCTGAACGGCAGGAGCAGATCAAGAGTCTCTGAGTCAATTTGGAATTCTGTGCTGATTTTAGGAGCCTGGTTTATTTCTGAGCTTGTCCCTAATGAGACACAAAAGAGATAAATCAGAATTACATGGGAGCAGCAAGAGAGAGAATAGAATCATATCATTACAGCTGGGCTGGCCCTAGTGTTGGGCAAGATAAGCCTAACAGCAGCTCCACAACTAGGGTCTGTATCACGCAAAGCAAGCATGCATTTCACACACACACCCTCCAACAATAGAACAAATACTATTTTGCATTTTGGCATCCCCACTCCCAGCACAGCACCTGGGGCACATACCCTTCTCTTCCCCCCCTCCCCCCGTCCTCCAGTTGCAACCTAACAGTGTCAAAGAGCTTCAGTCGGTTGGTGCTGAAGGGCAAAAACTGAATCCTTGTGTCTTGGGCAGGAGGTTGGACTAGAAGGCCTCCAAAGCTCCTTCCATCCCTACGATGATTCTACGATTCTATTCCTTCCAGCCCCCTTTGTTTATTTTCCAAATGCTTTGTTCCACAGACATTTGCACATGGCAGTGCAAGGAAGGATCTAGCATTGGCCGTTACTTCACGAGGTGCCTCGCTTCGAATCGACCTTGCCTTCGATTTGAATTTGGAGGCGGTCACGTGGTGGTCACGTGGTCTCCCTTCGCTCCCACCCCCGTTTCTCTGTACTCACGCGGGGCATTTTTGGGACCGAATCGATTACTACCTCATGTGCTCCCTTCGCATTAGAAAGCTGATTTGCAATGTCCGGTTCCACTCTCCTTTTATTTTTTAAAAAAAATTTACTGGGCGTATCGATGCATCAATGCTTGGCTGTCATTCACGAGAGAGCGTGGTTACTGTACGATCCTGTGTTTTCCGCTCCTAATTTATATTGTTTTGTCCATTGTTTCCTGGCATCATTGGCAGCCCCCCCCGCCGCCGCTACTCAGGGGGAGCCCCGCATGGCACAGCCGCCCGCCCTCCGCCGCTTGCACGCTGCCTGCCCCGGGTGCCCTGCTCTGGCCGGGCGAGGCGGCAGCGGCTCCTCCTGCTCCCGCCGCCGCCGCCGCCGCCGCCGCTACTCGCGCGAGGAAGTAACAGCGCAAAGCGATGAAACGATATAGCGATGCATCGATATCCCTGTTTGAATATTTTTTAAAAAAAACTTGAAATAAAAGCCAAAAACCGAGACCACACGTGACGTTGGGAGCGAAGCGAGATGCGAAGCGAAAAGATTCCCGGCCCATGGCAGGGGAATCACTCACCCTGGTTGGAGCACGCTAAAGGGGGCGTGGTCGGGGTGACGTCGCAGCCAAAAAGGAGGAGCGTGCGGACTGAAGCGATCGGTTCGCACAGAAATGACGGCTTGCTGCGAAGCGAGCGGCTCGTGAAGTAACGGCCATTGTTTCACACTGAAACACTCTTGTATCCTTTTAGATGAGCAACCATAGTGGCCTTTGGTGTCTGGGTGTATTCTCACTTATGGCATCTGAAAATAGTTTAGACAAAACATTGGTGAACTTTCTGTCCAGAAACAACATCAACTGATAAAGGAACATGTGGTTTCCCGCCCAAGAAATCTTTCGGGCAATGAGAAGTGGAGGGGAAAATGAAAGCATTTGGAAGATTAAGAAGATCATGCTCTTTACCTAAGGAATGGAACTTTCTTTCCTTTTCTGCAAAAAGGGAATTAATTAAATCATCACCGTCTTGCGGCTGCACACCACCAGTTTCAGATTCAGGGAGCAGGAAAGATGGAGAGAACAGATGTAAAGTGTGGAAGAACAAACTCCCCATCTTGCCCTTTTAAAAAGGAATCCAAGACGACTCTTTGCCCAGTGAGGCTGAATGGCAGGAACCCTGTTACTTGCCCCCTTAGCTGGTTGGATGGATAGCTGAGTGGCTTAGGTATCTGCCTGCAGAGCCAGGAGGTGGGTGTCTGATTTCCCACCATGCATCCTCTGAGTACAGCCAGCCTGTATGGCCTTGGGCAAGCTGCACAATCCCAGAACCAAAAAAATGAGAATGGTAAACTAATTTATGAGTACTCTCAGCCTAGAACACTCTGAAAAGAGTTGCCATAGAGTCAGAATTGATTTGATGGCATACAAGTTATTATTGTTTGCTCCCTTTCTAGAGACTGCTTTAGGAAGCTGAGGTGGTCTCTATCAAGAACAGAAGGGGGGGCAAATAAAAACAAAAGAGAACACCCATCTCTGCAGTTTGCCATTGGTAGCCTTCTGTCTAGCCTTCACCATTCAGTCTATGACCTGGTTCTACCATTTGCATTTCCCTATTCACAAGAATCAGATGGCTGCTTTTACACAACCCCTAAAATCCAATGCAAAGGTGTGACGACACCTCCCTTTTAACTGTGTAATTGTGATGAAAATGTGAAGTGTAAGGAACCCAAGCTATTAATCTTCACAGGATCCTCTTGGTAATGCTGCCACCTTTTAAATCGTCACCTTATGAACTGGGACAGACTCAGATGTATAATATAAAAAATAATAATGAAGTTTATTGAGAAAATAAATAAATACAATAATGACTGAAGTTGGTATGCATTGCCTTAAACATAAAATAGATTAAATCAACTCTTCAAGCCTCCCTGTCTTTAATAAACAGTAAATAGTAAAGTGTAAAGCTCTCACACATAACCTGACTGACTGAATTCTAACAGAGCTGTGCTCTCTCGGCACTCACTCTCAACTACAACTCTTTTCAGCTCTTAACTTCTAACTCTCACAGACCAGGCCCCACCCTTTTTATACCATACAATCCCCCGCCCTCCTGCTGGGATTGGCTGATAATTTACATATGGATTTCTCCTGATACCAGGGTGTTGTCACAAAAGGGCTCCCAGATGCGGAGCTTAAAATTGTTTTCCCACCAACTGCGGACTTTTAAAAAAATTAAGTACGACCACGGCCACCTAAGCGCACCCCAGCACATTTTACAAGTACCTGGTCTCCGGAGCTAAAAAAAATTCTGATGCGGATTATAAAGCTGTGGATGCCGGGCTCTCCTCGCCTTCCGTTTGTTTTTTTGTCCCTGCCACCCCTTTAACAGCCTGGAATCCTTATGGGACTGCTCCGACGGCAGGCGGAGGTGAGCCTGCATTCTTTTCTCCCCTTTTTTTCTCCCTCCCCTCACCACAGACAGGAGCAATGGAGTGCGGAAGGGTGGGAACACAGGAAGCAGAACAAACCCCCACGATCTCTGGTCCGAATTTAAGTTGCCAGCAGATTTTAGAGGTCATGTAAAAGCGCCCATAGTCACAGAGAACTAGGAATACAAAAACACTATCATGGCTGCAGGCAAGGATCAAATCAGAGTAGCGCCAGGAGGGCGCAGGACAGACTGGATTGGCCCCTATCTGTGTGCCCCTTATTAGGCAACAGACCAGGGTGGCAGACTTCTACACATCCCTAATCTGTGCTTTTCGTTTCTCATTCGTTTCTCATAAGCAATCTAGGTTTTTTGTTTTCCATAATATATTATTGCTGGTCACCTTTCCAATCAAGTAATGTCTTATCCAGTAATAAATTCACATTTCAAAGGCTTTTGCCTATAGTAGGTGCTTCATGGCTGACAATAGAACTAAGAATGCACAGTACTAAAAGGAATGTCCGAAGGCTATCTCTGTTCTGACTTTGCATGTCTATAATCCCCACTATTCATTTTCCAGCTCTGCCTTAAAGACTTCAAAAATTTCCTAACCTTATAGTAGATATTGGGAAAGAACAAATAATCCCCTCCCCCCCCACACACACACATCTTCTGCGTCACTTGTGGTCCAGGTGGGATTTTGCTTTATTATGGCCCAGTTACATGATATCACTAGTAAAAGTATTAAGGTTTATCAGGTTTAAATTAAATTAAGCTTTAAATTAACATATTAGAAAAGCTACAAAACTCTCCAGTCCTATATAGCTCTAAGTCATCTGAACATTCTTTGCAGAGCTATTAACATTTTCACACCTCATAGACAACATTGTACAGTGGTGCCTCTACTAACGAGTTTAATCCATTCTGAATGCATGCTCATAAGCTGAACAACTTGTAAGTAGAGCAGCCCTATCTAAAAAAAAATCAAAAATAAATAAATATATAAATTGGAAACAAAATTGTAAGGAGAGCAGACCACATCTAAAATTTGTAAGGCAGCAGTTAAAATGCCAACGGTTTTCTGCTCTTAAGTTGAATTGCGTGTAAGTAGAGCTGCTTGTAAGTAGAGGTACCACTGTATTTGGGAAAGTAATTCTACAGTAATTGGATTTAGCTCACATTATTGAGAAAACACCTCTAAATTTGTTCTACTCTGTTTTGCACCCAGACTCACACACACTTCTTCTGATTTAAGATATCATAATCTCTGTTATTGCAAATTACTTGATTGTGTATTTATTTATCTAGCCTCAAGGCAGAAATAAGATTAAAACCATGTGAATTCCAAAATCTCTTCCTGAGATGATGGGTCTCCTCCTGGTCTCAATGCTATTGGATAGTTCAGAAACAAATAAGTGTTTATAGGAAAATTGGGGGAGAAGAGATCCTTCTGTGGCTACCATCCTCCTTAGTCTAAGAGAGTGCTGAAAACAAAGCAAAAACAAAACCCTCCAGGCTTTTGTTTTATTATAGGTTAAAGGTAACTAATCTTTCAAACCCCTCATGGACTTTGCTGTGCATAATCACAGGAGGCTATTTAAAGCCTGTTTTACTCACAAGATCAAACCCTACAGGAGAAATATTTCAAAACTTTCCAGAGCTGCTGCTGCCGTGGCAAGGACTAACACAAGACCTGCTTTGTATTTTAGAAGTGCCAAAACCTAGAGCAATGCATTTGCTCTTTCTCCTCCCTAAACAGGTGTTAGGAGAATCTGGACATTTGCTGAGCAGATGGGATGTCATTTTTACAGTGCATCTAGTTGATACTGTCTTACATGTCTCTGATCATATGGACACTGGAATTAAAGTACTGTAATGCCTTTCAGTTTGTGCTCTTAATACATTTGTATTAAGAGATGTGCTCTTAATACATTTGTCAGAGAAAGAGAACTTCTGTGCTATAAGAATTCTTTTTACTTCTTTTTTCTATTCTTGACTTCACACCAAAGTCCACCACATGCGTGCAAGCAGTTCCTTCTAAAATGATGCTTTTCAGAAGCTAATGGACTGCAAAGTTTTAACACATTTAAACTGATCAGTCATTGCGGTGTGTCTTCCAGCATGCTGCTCAAGTATAAAGGTCAGAATCTAGCTAGAAGAAAATCAGACACAGAACATTACTCGTGGGGACCTTCCCCCTCCTCAAAGAGTCTTTTCCTCCCCTCTCCTCCTTCATGCCACCAGCTGTAATGGTGTCCATGCCCCTTGTTTTGCAGCCAGTGCGAGCCTAGATCTTTAAAGGAAAGCCTGCAAGAGGGAAACCATTGCACACTGAGCCTTTGTACACGACCCCTAAACTCCGCAGCAAATGGCTGCAAGCTCCAGAGTTTACAATTGTTTCCCCACCAGCTCTGGAGTTTGCAGGAAATTAAGTGCGACCACGCCCACCTAAGCGCGTCCCAGCGCAATTTCTTGTACCTGCTCGAGGAGGGTGAAAATCCCCAGGTCCGGATTTAATCTGGTGAGTGCGGGGCTCTCCTCGCTTCTGTTTGTTTGTGGGGTTTTTTGCCTCCCGCCCCTTTAAGAGAAGGGGCGGGAGGGGAAAAAAGCAAACAGAAAAGAAGGAATCAGGACGACGGAGCTCCGGGCAGCTTCGGAGGTGAGCCTGCATTTTTTCCTCTCTTTCTTCCTCCCTCCCCTCACGCAGACAGGAGCCAGGAAGTGCGGAGTGGTGGGGAGGAAGGAAGAGCAACGAACCCCTAAGATCTCTGGTCCGAATTTAAGTGGCCAGCGGATCTTAGGGGTCGTGTGACTTCATACATAAATAGGAATCTCCCTAATGTTACATATTGCTACTACTGAAGCACAGAATTATGCACTTTTTTATTATACAAATATTGTGTCAGTGGATTTGATGTTATTCTTATTCCATAAAAGGTGCACAAAAACTCAGCTTAGAATGGGAGAAAGTGGCTGGCTGATTTGACTTTAAAGCTGCTTTAAAACTGTGGGGTTGAATCCCAGGTAGCTGGCTTATGTTTGACCCAGCCTTCCATCCTTCCAAGGTTGGTAAAATGAGCACCCAGCTTGCGGGGGGGGGGGGGGAGAATGTGTAGCCTGCATACTGTAATTAAAAATTGTAAACTGCCAGAGACTACTTGAAGTGGCATGGGGTGGTATATAAGCAGACCACTTTGCTTTGCTTTGCTTTAAACAAACAAACAAAAACAACCCTTTTTCTTCCATAGCCAGTCACCCAGAGATTTGCACAGAGAATCAGAGAAAGGGAGCAGTCCCTTAAAACTTGAGAGCACACTCTGAAAGGCTACCCTCATGCCAGCTAGCTACAGCAAAGATTGTTCAGAGCAAGAGGTGCAGAAGGACCTGAGAATAGGAAAAGCAGCAGATCAAACAAAACAAGAGAAGATACGGAATATCAGTATTCTCTGCCTCTGCTCTACCACCGGTTCCCTCTGAAGGCTTGCACACGCTTATCCACATCCAGTTGTAGTTGTATATTTTTCTGCCTCCAACAGTCTTGTTATGAATATGAACACTGATTTTAAAAAGCCTAGCAACTGAAATTTCACTAAAACCATGTTTTAATCAGCAAACATGATAGACATTTGCTTTTGAAACAGAACTATCAGAGCCGGGACCAAGTCAAGACCCACCAAAAAAAGTGCCAGTATCCCTTGCAAGGTATTAATAATTGCAGCATTTAAGTGAGTTTACAATAGAACCTTGCCTTTGGGCAGCTGAAACACAGCAGAACCAATTGAACATATTGTATATTAAGTGTTGCTTTCCTTCGGCTTCGGGCTATCCTTCTGGCAACTGTCATCCAAAATCATAACAGTTACATGCACCCGCTTTTGTAGGAACATCTTTTTGGAACACCAGCAGTCTAACAACTGAGTGGTTGGAGGATCTAAAATATGCTGCAATAAAAAATACATAATGTGACCTTAGGTTGGTGACGAACAGTGGCTGTATTTCAAAGAGAGATGGAGCAGTCACACCATCACTTATGCACATGCATGTGCGTACATAGAAATGTACACAAAAATGTAATTTTTAAAAACCCACTTCATGATTTGGCATGCCTGATGAACAGTATTCACCAACAATGCATTTTACTCTGTAGTAACTTGTATAAAATAAATGTGATGAAAAAGAATGTCAGCAGCTGTATAAAAATGTACACATATAATGATTAATTGTTGTGGCTTTTGAAGATTGGTCCAGTACTAGGCATTATACGCATTTTATTGGGAACACAATGGTGTGACAATGGAATCCACCTGACACATGCAATACGGTATACAGTATTTACAATTAGTATGTTTTCTTCTCAATCTCTTAAACATCTTAACCAATGCAACATGGTGCTGATTTTAGTGTGTTTTCTTCTCAATCTCTTAAACATCTTAACCAATGCAACATGGTGCTGATTTAGTTGTTTGAAGTTAGAGCAACGGGTGCCTGACCAGAAGAAATTGTAGCAATTGTTCTGGTCTGTGAAACGTAGAGGACTTGTGTAAGCCCCGTGCAGTATTGAGCTAGAGATTGTATAGCACATTATGGTAGCCTGCATCTTCAGATGCTCTGCACATCCTTGCATAAAGTGATACATTCTTCCTGATTTCCACTTTCTTTTTTGGGCTAAGTCAGGGGGTAAAAACCCAGGCTGCATAAAAAAGATGCCTTCCCATTGTGGGAGAACTCCCCTACATCCAACGCAAGTTATTAACATCCATGCAGTCCTTATCATTTTAGACAGAGACACATTTTTCCCATCTTTTCTTTTTCTGTTAAGAAGAAACAGGACTTATAAATAACACAGAAATGTGCCAATATTAACTTTGTTAGGTCTTCTGGTCAAACAAATTAAATACAGTATAGGGCCAGTCCACACTAGCATATAGATCTGTATATGGACAACTGATGGCATGTGTGTTGCATCATTACAGTCGTGACCGACCCTTCGTGACCCCATGTCCATCGAGTTTTCTTGGCAGAAATACTGGAGTGGCTTGCCAGTTCCTACTCCAGGCGCCTACAGCACCTGGTATTCCCTGGTGGTCTCCCATCCAAGTACTAACCAGGGCTGACCCTGCTTAGCTTCTGAAATCAGGCGAGATCGGATGTGCTTAGGGCATCTAGGCAGCTCGACTGATGGCATAGTTTGGATAAAAAAAGAAAGATTTTGTTCACAAGCATTTCTACTTGGAATGATCATTTTAAAAAGAAAAAAGGGGGAGAATAAGGGAAGGGAAGCAGGGAAAGAAAAAGAGAGAAAAATGGAATAGCACCAACAGAAGGAGAGAAGCAATGTAAAAATAATAATTTCACTTCCCCCGACCCTCCACAGATTATCAGGGAAATCACTTAATTGGCAGCTGATCAGATATCAAGGCATTGTTCAGACAGGAGGAGCAGACCAAATGGCACATCACCCACCCCCTGACCCACAAACCCTTTGTGTCCCCACAACCAAAACTGCCCGTTTGGACAGGCCTAGGCTATACTCTTTACATAAGGCACAGTTGTTCGCGTATTTCTCCCTCCTACAAGGAAGCATGCCCACACACATACCTCCAATGAATAATTGGTTAGAAGTAATGATTCCTGCACTCAAATGCTACATATTTTGGACCTACTACTACATCTAGCAGCAATACTTAACCAAGGAAATGGCCAGGCCAGTGAGCTGCAACCGAAGGGTGGGAGCCACTACTGTATACAGAGCCAGTAACTTGTTGACCACTTGCATATAAACTTCTGTAGCAGACCTCTGTGGAAGTCTCTGTTTACAGAAAGGAGAAGAAATTACTATTTACAAAAACTTTCCTGTATGGCTCTTTCACATCACAGTAATTTATTCCCAACATGTACAGTTGTCCCCTGCCCTTTTGCGGTTCATATGCTGTGGTCCCGGTATATCACGGGTCCGCAGTATATGAAAAAAAGCCCCCCTGGTAAGGAGGAAAGGCCTTCCCAGGCCCGTTGGAGGCCCCAAAAGTGCTTCCCTGCAAACCGGAGGTGACTTCTGATAAACCAGAAGTGACCTCCAGATCACTTTTGGGGCCTCTGGGAGACTAGAAAGCCCCTTGCAGGCCCATTTGGGGTAGTGCCAGGCCTGGGGTAAGTACAAGAGCCCCCAGAGAGCCCACCTGGTCCTGACCTGACCCAGCATCCACATATTGTGGATTTTCAATTAATGTGGGTCGGCTCAGGTCCCTAACCCCTGTGATAGGTGGGGGTTTACTGTACACATACCCTTCGTGGGACAGTAGCATAACTGAAAAGGCAAGGAATATAGATATGAATAAAGATAGCTAGAATAGTGATGTAATAAAAAGGAAATTAAATATGAAGTACGAAAATATATTCTTCTAATATAAGAAAGAAGCTATGAACTACAATGGGCTGAAATGTTGGGAAAGCAATTGTGATTGACCTATGTAACATGACAGCAATATATGTGTTTATTGTGTAGAACAGGCCTGCCCAGTGTGTCAACTGCGGGCAATTGGTAGCCCGTGGAGCCCTCAGAAGTCTCCCGCCAGTTCTCTGACTGCCTTCCTCCCACCGCCATGGGGAGGGGGGATACTCTCTTTTTTGCTGGGTTTCCTTGGGGTGTGGGAGGTGGGGGCAGAGGAGCAGTGAGGAGCACGTGTTGCTGCCACCAGTGCTGGGGACCTTGGTGGGTGGGGGTGGAACGGAGGAGCACTGTGAAGCGCATACCACCAGCAGCACTGGGAACTTCATAGAGTGGGGGCGGGTGCAGAGGAGCGGTATGAAGTCTGCGCCACCGCCGCCACATTTGCTGGGGACCTTGCGGGGGGTGGAGGAGCGGCGTGAAGTGTGCACCATATGCCGTCAGCATTGGGAACTTCATGGGGTGGGTGGTGGTGGTGGAGGAGGAGTGGCGTGAAGCGCGTGCCGCTGCCACCAGCACTGGAAACCTCGTGGGATGGGTGATGGGGTGGAGGAGCGGGAAGGAGCGCACACAACACCGCTGCCAGCGCTGGGAACCTCGGGGGCCTGGTGGGGTGGAGGAGTGGTTAGGAGTGTGCACGTGGCATGTGCATGCACACTCTTTGGAAAGGAGCCCACGGGGACCTGCAGGGGGCAAAAGGAGCCCGTGGGCACTTCAAAGTTGGACAGCCCTGGTGTAGAAAATAAATAAAAATTTTAAAAAAGAAAATATAGTAATTATTGCCATGTATGGCTTCTTCAGTTTTACAGCCACTCAGTTACGTTTACAGACATATACTGTATTTGAACTAGCTTTGAAACCTTAGGGCTTTAATCTTGCCTATACTTAACTCGAAGCAATCCTTATTGAGTTTAATGGGGTTTCATTCCGAGAAGACACTTCCAGTCACATATTAATACTGTTATATACTTGGAATCCAGTCTTAAAGAGCTTACTGAGCTTCCATTGAGCATTCACACAAAGAATGTGGGGTCAAACTGTATCTAGAAGCATTGCCATTGTACAAATGCTGATCTCCAGGAAGACAACCCACCCACACTTGCACAATATCAGTGCTATGTTACTGTGCTGGTTGGACATTCTACTCCGTGGATTTCCGTAGGATTCTGGCCAAATTCACTACAAAACAATAATCTATCATAATCTTAGAATGCTGAGCTGGAAGGGATCTTATGGATCATCTTGTCCAGCCCTTGTCAAGGATCCAAACTCCTAACCTCTGGCTCCATTGCCAGAGACCAATACATTCTGCATTAAGTATTTTTAATTAAGTTTGATTATTACTGTAGTCTTGGCAAGAGTTAAAAGATAGCATGGATTTTTGGAGAAATAAAGAAACAGCAAAAGTTCCTGACAGTTAACTTCTTTTTCTTAATCCCTAAAAATGTGTTTGGTGGCCCTGAAAACTTGTTATATCACCATTCATGCATTTGACTGGTCTTGGAGAGAAAAATTCCTTCTGTTCATCCCTCCCCACTGAAATAATCCTTCTGTTCACTAACTCCTAAAAATATTAATTGAAAACATCGCTTGGAGATACATTCTGAGTCTGTGAGCCTGTATTCACTTGCCTTTCGACCCATTTCCCTTTCTTTCTGCCTCTTTTATCCCTATCTCGAAAGTTGATTGGTAAGTTCTGAAAATCCGGTTTGTAAAATAAGGTCTCTCCTTACTTTAATTATTGTTTGACAAGCACATTTACTTTCCAGCTGAACTGTGCTAACTGGAAGCAGCTGCTTTTCTAAATTACTCCCTGCTTCTAATGCCTGCCCTAAATATTTTGGGGACATAAAACGTGTATTGCAAACCTAATACATTCCAAGTTGTAAAAATCTCCTGTCCTCACATCAAAATGCTAGCCTATGTGGGTGGAAAGTTAAGTCGCAGAATTAAAGTTAAAACCATTCAAACAGTGATTAGAATGTTGACAAGAGCCAGGGACATTCGGTTCAGATTCCTAAACACCCATGAAACTCATTGGATGACCTTGGCCACACACTATTTTTCATACAGCTGTTTTCCAATATTTTTCCCAGAGCTTGGCAACATCACAAATCCTTAGACCCATCCTTCACCTGGAGTGACCATAGGGACCATATTAGCTGGAGGATTTTGTGCTTTACCTCCAAACCTGTCTTTTCCCCAAGGCTGTAGACATGCCTCACCAGCCCTGGAAGACTTTCTGGAGAATCACTAAGTTCAGGGACAATGATTTACAAAGGAGAAGGGCAGTCCAAAAGTTGTGATTTCCAGATTTACTCCCAACACAAAGATGATCACCCTCCTTCTGTAACAAAAGTAAGCAAACAAAAAAAAAAGTTATGTGGCACCTTGAAGACTCACAGAACTATTGTTGTGTGAGTTTTTGTGGACTGAAATTCACTTTTCATTCTTAAGAAAAGATATATTTTAAGCAGCAAAGGACACACAAAAACTCAGAGCTGTTCATAGTTCGTAAAAAAAAGTTGTAAAGTGATACAGTGGACCCTTGTATAACAAACAGTTTGTATAACATAAAATCTGTACAACATGAAAAATTCCGGAGATAGGGGAAATTTGCTTAACATAATCGCCTATGGGGCGAATCCGTACAACATAAAAATGGGATTACTCCATTTTCAATGCATTCCTATGAGAAATTTGTATAAAGGAAAATTTGCTTAACATAATTTCATTTAGAATGAATTAATTCCTTTATACAAGGTACCACTGTACTTTGATTACATTAGGACTGAGGAAGCTCAGCTTTTCAACTGTTTCAGGAGACTCTAGTCTAGATTACCGTATACGATACGTGGTCTGCCCATTGCCTTTTGCATCTCAGTAGAAGAGAGTCTTTCCAGAGTTCCAGAGTTCAGTTTGTTAAGCTAGTACTAGCAAACCTATCCAGAACATGTCTTTATTTTAATTGTTACCAAAGAATGTTTGTTATTTTAGCAACTATGGTATCAGATGAAAATAAAACAATAAGCCTGCTAAAATACCATCTATGGAAGACAACAAAATAAACCCCAATAATATTTTTAAAAGAAAGAGACTGCATTATCTTGATAGCACTACTTAATATATGCCTTTTCAAAATTCCACTGAATTTAAAAGCAGTAATGCCTGACAGTATTATACCAGATATTAAAATGTAAGTGTTAAAAGGTCTGGGAAAATAGAGAAAATCCTTTGTGTCGTACTGAAATAATATTAAAATAAGCTGTAGGCAGGCTTATTTGGGAAGAGCCTTCATAACAGAAGTCTGAGCCAAGGTATCCATGAGGGAAAACACAGAATAGCAGCCAATGCTATATTTAATCAGAAAACTGTCATGAAGAACACTTGTAGGAGTGTTAGTACAAAATCCCATTTTAAACAAGCTTTTGTAACATAATTGACAAAAATGGTTTTGGAATTGAGTAGGGCCCTGAAAGTACGAAATAAATAGTTATGATTGTGAATAGTGGGATAGTGTTTCTTCTTCTGCTCTGCACTTGGGAGAATGAGGTCACTATCTAAGAAACTGGCACTGATTCTTTCAGGTTACATTATTATTAATATTATCATTATTTTAAATGTTACTGTGTGGTATAAGGGAAGAGCTGAAGTACTTTGCCTCATAATTAATCATATATTCCCTGAACTACAACAGGATATGAGACTATTGTAGAGAACATCTGTGTGCAGGACAAAGGGATATGATCTTTTCCTTTTCCTTCTGACTCAGAAAAAAAGAGATAGGGTCCGAAGAATCTATGTTTAGCTCCTGTGTAGTGACGGCATTTTGTCTCTGTGCACTCAACCCTGACACACCTTCCATTTCCGATCTGTAAACCTAAACATCATGAGCATCAGTTTTCATTGCACTCCAGGGTCACAGCTGACGTTTGTTACTTGTAAAACAAAAAGGAACTGGGTTAAAATGCATTTCTACCATTGCATATGAAATAAACAATTATTCCTTGGTTATTGTTTTCCCTGGTGGAAATTAGTCCCCCTAGCCTTCTGGCTTGCGTTAAAGGCTTTTTCTGTAATACTAGTTACTTGGCATCGTATGACCTGTTCTTAGACAATGAAAAGTAACAACTTTAGGCCGCAGTAACATGAGAGGTGTCAATTGTTTGAAATATGTATGATTTGAATGCATATTATTTTTGTAGGCAAGCTGTATATTTTGTAATGCCTAAAATACTGGCTGAAAGTCAAGGTGACCCATAGAACAGACTACTGAACTTGTTTTGATCAGATGTGGCTTCAATTCCCACTTCTGAACAGGTTTACAGTTTAATTGAATGAGTCACTCTCCATCTCAGATCCTAAGAGCTAAAATGGAAGTATAATGGCCTGCTCCTAAAGTGCAAGACAATTGCTATATCTAATAATCCTGTAATATATTTTTCAGTGTATACCACACTACTCTTTTCTTAAATGATGATGCAAAAAATTAAGGGGTGTGGTATACATGGAAGTAAGCTTTTTAGGGTGAGTGGGTGGGGGAGAACCCAAACTCACCTTGCTTTTATCCCTCCTTGGTTTGTTTTTTGTATGATCAGCTCCGTCTTTCCTTGAGTTCTCCACCCCCACTGTTTTCTTTCATTTCCCATTCTAAACACTCCTCTCAGATTGGGTGAGTTTGGTTTTTTTGCAGGGTCAGGCTCCATTGGGCTTGAGCAGCCCATTAAGAAATGCCTTTTCATGCTTAAAAAAAAAAGTGTGGCTTTTTTCATTTCTTTCCAGACTGCATTTCTTATTGGGCTGCTCAAGCCCAACAGAGCCAGATCCTGCCAAAAAAAAACAAAAAAAAACAAGCTCACCAAAGCTGAGAGGAGTGTTTAGAATGGGAAATGAAAGCAAACGGAAGGGGTGGTGGGGTGGAGAACTCAAGGAAAGACGGAGCAAACAAGGTGATTTTTGACTGGGAAATCCAAGCTGCAAAAGGGGGGGTTGCAAATGAGGTGATTTTTGACTGGGGAATCCTGGCTGCAGAAGGGGAGGGCAGAGGCTCTGTGGAGGAGACCTCTTTGCAAACGAGGTGATTGCAACTGTGGAATCCTGGCTGCAGCAGGTGACAGGAGAGGGTCCGTGCAGGTAACTTCTCTCTAAATGAAAATCTGTGATGTATATGTAGTGGGGACTACTGTATTTGCTCTATAAGAGGCACAGACATTTCCCTTGCTTTTGAGAGGGATAGTGTGTCTTATAGAGCGAAAAATGCAGTGTGTATTTAGGGTTTGTAGCAAGGTGCTAATAGCTATCTGATCATGTGAACCTAGGAAATGTCAGAGGAAGATATAAGAGTTTCCTTTTTGACCAGCCTTTGTAGATTTTCATAGATAATGCTAGACATCTGTGATCTGTGGAGTGGATGGGTAAGGTTAAGACTCTCAATTTGAAATATATAAATGTGTACCATTTTATTCCAGGAAAACAAATATGAAGTAACTGTAACTGTAACATCTAGTTTGTAGACAGCATAAATTACCATCTATGTTGAACTGTATGATTTGTAAGAATGGGCAAGTCTAGCCATTTCACTCTTCAGCCATGCCAATAGGAAATTAAATGGTTATTATAATATGCAAGGAGATAAATAATAGTTTATTTATTAATATTGTGCCTGTTTATTTCACCATTTCTCCGATCCATTCAAAGCTAATTGAGGCAAATGTTCCTTATTCTCTTTCTGGCGCTCTTTCCTCCTAACAACCTGGTGAGGTAGATAAGACTAACAGAATGTGACAGGCCCAAGGTCACCATGAGAACTGCATTGCAAAATGAGGATTTAAACCAGGCCTTCCTAGTCCTAGTCCAATATATACAATGCTAGCTTGGTAGCTTATTGAACTTCTTGACTCTAATTCCAAAGCCCAGAGTGTTACATACCAGTAGTTCATTTGGTCACCAGAGATGTGAGGCTCGTGTATTGTGTTCTAATCTATTAAGAACTGGCGCAGATTTAGAGGACTTCCAACATATCTTGTGGATTTGGAAAGATGATCCCACCCCCCAAAGATGTTGTTTGATGTTAATTCATCATTGAATAATATCAGTGTAAATCTGAATGAATGCCTTGAGAATTATGGGCATCGTGCCAGTGACAAATCAAACACCACAAAGAAGAAAAGCAAGTCTAACATCTGTTATTGCATGGGCATGCTGCCCTGAAACCTACAGACAGATTTAGACCAGCAATTCTTAGTCTGGAAGGAAAGTATGGAAGATTCTTGTTCTCTGAGTGCTTGATGGATGGATAGTTACCATACAATCCTACATGTGTCTGTTCCATTGAATTAAAGGGGGCTTATTGCCTGGGAAGCATAATTAGACTTGCACCTTCGACTTGCAGTTCCACAACAGTAAGTAGCATTTCCAGAAACATGGTCAGGTCCAAGACTGGCTGCAATCCTGTGGCTCTTGCATAGCAAGTTGAGAGGTCTGTTGAATCAGTGGGGATTTGGTCAGTTACCTCCTCTGAAAATTCTATGGATTCAATGGATCTACTCTATATGAAACTTACCAGGAGCCTCATAGCGCAATGGTTAAATGCCTGTACTGCAGCTAAAACTGTGCTCACGACCTGGGTTCAATCTCACGTAGCCGGCTCATGGTTGACTCAGCCTTCCATCTTTCCGAGGTCAGTAAAATGAGTACCCAGCTTGCTGCAGGGGGCAATGTGTAGCCTGCATAATGTAATTAAACTGTAATCCACCCAGAGACTACTTGAAGTGTTATGGGGCGGTATATAAGCAGAACACTTTGATTTGATTTGCTTTTACTATGCTACACTACAGGATTTCATCCATAAACTTTTAAAAAATAGAAAAAAATGTTTCCCCCTAAATTTTTCTGTTTTTCTCCATAGATTCCCCACCCCCATTATTTCAAAATTCCTGGAAATCTTACATCTTTAGGTGCATCGCTTATCAAATTTTATGGACAGAAATAAGACATTTGGGTTTAGGCATATATAATTCTTGCTGGATGAGTTGTTCTTTACAGTAAAATACTATAATTAACCATTAGTAATTGCATTTGTAGGAATCAGCGATTGTGTGCAAACAACACATTACCAGTAAGTTTCATTGGGGCTTGTTAAGGAGTGGCTGGCTGGTTATTCTCTCTCTCTCTCTCTCTCTCTCTCTCTGGTCCTCTTGACTAGAGACCAGATGTTATCATGGTTGTTTTGATGTTGGAGTCAGCAGCTGTAAACAATGATGTTGTGTTCAGATGTGGCTCAAACCTTGTCTGTTTTCTGCAGCAGGAAACAAAGTGCCACTCCTACAATGCCAGGCCACTAGCTGCACATACACCCCTCAACACTGTGCTTCTCCTCACACACATTACATCTTGTTTTTTACCCTTTCTGACTTTGGAGAATATGCCTCCCCATAAAAGAAATAAGGAGAAACGGCAGCAGCTCCTCCCAGGAGCAACGTGCTAGCTCCTGTTCATTAATGTCAGTAACAAGAAAGACGGCCAGTCTCTGAGGCAGAGGAACTTAATAGGATCTCAGAGGCAACCCACCGTCATGCCTGGGTTTCCAGACATCATAAGAATAAGATTTCAAGGAAAGGAGCCAGCTGTGGTGACATGCTGCCTTGATCCAGCTGCTTCTGCTTGCCTGTTAGGGCAACACATGCTGCATCATGGGACAGAGAGAGAGGCGGGAAGAGAGTTAAACGTGTATGTCTTGGGCACACACACACTGCCCTTGAGCCTGGAGCAACAGTGACAGCAGGCTAGTAAACCTCAGTGCCTCACCTCAAAAGGCAACTGCCTACTTGAGCCTAACAATAAAGCTGGTCATGGTGGCACTGCATCCAAGCCTTTTCCTGGAGGAAAAGTCCATCACAGGTTACAAACCATGATGGAGATGTGTAATCTCCAGTCTTAAAACCAGGATACGTCAAGGGCCAGATGCAGGGCAGTGGTACCAGGAGACAGATATCTAGTCTTGTGCTCTCCCAGATGCATCTCGTGGGGCCATTTGTGAGATACAGGAAGCTGGACTAGATGGGCCTTTGGCCTGATCCCGCATGGCTCTTCGTATGTTCTTATGTTCTTAATTACAACCAACTCCTCCTTTCATTTCAAGCGATAGCTGAAACCTTGTCCATGCAGTTACACTGCATAAGACTGATGACAGCATCAGCCAAGGTAACTTGTTAGAAATAAAAAAAATTCTGATCCTCTACCCCAGAGTTCCCAGGGCTGCCACAGGGCCCTTCTTATCATGGGGCAGTCACTGGGGGGCTGGGGGACAGAGGAAATTGTTAATTTCTGGAAACCACTGGTGCTGGAATGACTTGACATCAGTGGCCTTGTGCAGCATAATAATTTATCAAACAGGATTTCAGCCAGTCATTAATTCCTCCTACCTTCCTCCCAATAAAAGGAATCCAGGTAGCTTGGAAAATATCTAAAAGACAAATACTGTACAACAAAAATACAATAAATTGCAACATTAAAAAGTAAATAACACATCAGATACAGTATCCAAATGGCAACTAAATAGAAGCTACGGAAAAATAATTTCAAGGCATGTTTCAAAGCGGGTAAAAAGTACATCAGCTCTCCTGGAAACCACTCCTTTTGCCTTTGACAAAGGCCTGCCTGAACCAAGAACAAATAGAGAAGAACCAGAAAATTTAACAGCACCAGGAAAAAGAAGTTTAGTCAATGTAGCACAGTCATTTGCTGCCATATACTGACCCCTCTTTCTGCTGTGTTATCTTCAGAACAGTCAGAAAGTACAAACCTCCTCAACCAGTTGTGTCATTTGGTTAGAAATAACCCCTGCTAATACCCATTTTAATTTAAATGCAAATGGAAACAATACTTGGTGTAAACATCCAGAGGTTAGGAGTGGTTAGGTGGGATTTGGAACAGGAAGTAGGGGGGCATAGCATTCTAGAGATTGGAATGGTACTCTTTAAAAGTAGTTAGTTACTTTCTAAAACTTCTGAAAGCCCTTAAAGCAAATTCTAGAAACCAGTTGTTTGTGTTACAAAACGTTTTCCTCTTGTCTATTTTGTTGCTGCCTCAACACCCACTGCAATGCATAAGGTGCAGCACAAATCAGCTGATTTCTACATGTGATCTTCTTCCTCTAGTGCTTAGTGAGACCACACACTTGCACCTATTAAAAACCTAACAAGTTACGGTTAGCATTTCAAAAGGAGTGTTAAACTAATGGGTTAAAAAGGATTGTTAAACTTATTTGCCTGCCAATAACAACACTTATCCACTATTCTATTTCACTTTATGTTATTTTTATTTTTATTATATTACTGTATTTTATGTTTATTTTATTGTATGAATTATTTAGTTTATTTGCAGTATACTGTATTCCTTAATTGTTGTCAACTGCCCAGAGTGACTTCACTGTCAGATGGGCAGTGCAGAATTCCAATAAATAAATAAATAAATAAATACATTACTATATTCAAAATAGCCATTGGTATGGGATAAATGAATTAATTATAAATAATCAGCTCATTTACCTCTGAACTCTGATTCCCCTTCTTGATGTGTCTAATCTTGTCTAATTGCAAGCCATGGTTTTTACATCGCTTTCCAAAACAACACGAGTGGAGTTTGTTTCATGAATGCAGCTTGCTTTTGGAGAGACTCATTTTGAAATTTGCAGAGTCAGCCATCGTGCTCCATGAATGAAATGAATAAATTATTGCTATAAACTCAGTAGGCTGCAGCCTTTGCTATAATCCCTTGAAAGTCAAGTATGTGCGATCAGGATTGTGGTATATGGCTAGTTTGCTATCCTTGTGCCGTTTTAAAAGACATTCTGTTGTGTAAGGAAGCTGTGTTTAACAATAGCATGCTTTCTTCCATCCTCTGAATATTGTCACTAGTGCTTTGTTTACAAGCCTTGTCTGTTCAAACAAGGCATTTTTCACTTCCTTGGCCACCCCACTCTTGTTGTTTATGTTGGGTTGTTCATTCTCAAAAGATCTGTGTATATTTTCTTGAATTCCTTGGGGAAAGGATAGAAAACAAATGCAAAATGCCATGATAAAATGCAGAGCATATTCTATTTTCTGTGGAACTCTGGACCCCATTTTCAGAGATAATTGTCCTATTTGTTGTTTACACAATCACTTATCCGACAAGTCAAACACTGTTGCATTATGTTAATTCCATTCATTCCTTATATTTGGAATGGTGGGTGAAGGAGACTGTTTTTTGGACTGCTGATCCCATTATCCTTCACCACTCGCTTTGTTGCCTGTGATTGTTGCAGTCCAACAAGGGCTAAAGAGGTAGCTACAATTAACCCTGGTCCACCACTACTGCATTACCACCTCTGCTTAGCCTGCATATAGCCTGTTGCAACAAGAGAAAACTATGATGGTTTTGTTTGTTTAAATTCTACCCTGTCTCTCTCCCTTTAGGGGAACTCCCAGGGGAATTGTAAATAATGGCACATTTTAGTTTGCATAGCATTTGTGACTTCATCAGAGTCAAAATAAAACAGATAACAACAGTTCATTGGTCCACAGAACTTTTTGCCTTCACAGTGCCAGACTCCTTGTTGTTCTTATTATGGTGTTAGGCGTGCCTCTTTCAGAGATTAAGGAATACCTGTTTTAGATCAAAGTTAATTTTTTGGATTACAGTTCCCAGAAACCCTTCACATTTTAGGTTTGTCTTTTTTGGAGTTTGGTAAAGTCCCTGTTGATGATGGAAGTACTATACAACTCCCATAATTGGAAATGGCCATGTTAGCTGGCAGACTGAGGCAGCTGGTTCCCACCCACTCCCCAAAAGAGTTAACTTTAACAAGCTTTGATCTGTGCTTAGGTGTATCTTGCTTAGGTGTATCTAAGAGATTGGGTGTATTTTACTGGTGGATTTGTCTGTGGAGATTCTCAGTGTCTGAAAAGTGTTGTGCCTGAAAAGCTTAATAGGATTTTTGGTGAAGACCACATGCTCATTTACTTCAAACTCACAAACACACTAAGGCAGAGACTCGTCCACCCAAAAGACCTGTCACCAAAACACAAGAAGAGCAATATACTGTAGTATACACGGTCCAATGCAGTGAAGAAAGTGCAGAGTTCTACAATGGAGAAACCCAAGAGCCACTAAAGAAGAGGATGGCTCAGCACAGGAGGGGCAACAGCTCAGGACCAGAATCAGATGTGTACCTCCACTTGAAGGACAAAGGGCACTCATTCAAAGACAAGAATGTACACATATTAGACAGAGAAGATAGATGGTTTGTGAGAGAGGGGTAAAGGAAGCCATTAATGTGTATTGAAAATCCCTCTCTCAAAAGCGGTGTGGGACTTAGGCACAGTCTGTCTGCTGCTTATCCTGCCTCCCCTCCATCCATCCCCAGACAAATAGCATTTGACACCTCCACCAGGAAGTCCACTTCTCAGGACCCAATGGGTGTTGGAAGGGTTGCATCAGTGTGAATTTCACACACCTCAGGCTATTGTGCACCTAAGAAGGAGCCTATTCAGACCAGGCTGGGGTGAAACCAAGTGGAACTATAGACGGGAAACCTTCCACCAACTTTTTCTCAGACTGATGAAGCTATTTGGATGAGTAGGAAATCGTTTCAGTCCCACAAGAAGAAAAAAGTCCATTTGCCGTGGTTCAACTCCCAGGTGTACCTGTGGATGCTTTTCTGTGCCCTTCACGCTGGAGCTTGCACCCCTGGTCAACGTTGGGAATGAATCTTATGGGAGAAGGAAAAGGTGCAGCACGGAATGGCGCGTTCCAAACACTGGCGCTGAGGCGGTGGCTTAGAATCATAGAATCATCGAGTTGGAAGAGACCTCAAGGGCCATCTAGTCCAACCCCCTGCCATGCAGGAACCCCATCACAACATATTTCTGACAGATGGCCACCCAGCCTCTGTTTAAAAACCTGGTTCCTGCGCTGAGGCTGAAACGTGAGAGACCCTG
Organism: Phrynocephalus versicolor; assembly: GCA_023846285.1. Lineage (NCBI taxonomy): Eukaryota > Metazoa > Chordata > Lepidosauria > Squamata > Agamidae > Phrynocephalus > Phrynocephalus versicolor. Next base: position 16,177,381 of record JAHTLZ010000114.1, read on the forward strand.
GAACCGAGTGTACCCGTGCCGGAAGGACCGAGCCAGCGGCGGCGGGCTGGCAACAAAACAGCCGGGCACGGAGCCCAAGTTTCTGGGGCTTGTTTGTCTGACCAGGGAGGCGGGTGGGAACCACGCCGGCCAACTTCGACCAGGCAGGACAGGAAAGCTGAAGCGGGCATTCTTGGCATCCTTTTGGGGGGGGGGAGGCGCTGGCTTCAACCTAAAAAACTTCGCGGAGAGGCGATCGCGTTAAGTGGCTGCCTTCGTGGAGCGCGCCCGAGACGGGGGAACTTGGGCCCGCCCGAAGCGCCGGCGAAGCGTCCCAGCGGGCGATAGATTCGCCTGGCTGGGGCTCGATGCCCTACAAAGGGGGGTGGGGGGGCTGACATCAGAGCACCTTTTGTTGTGGAAAGCTTCCTTTGGCGAGGAGGGACAGAGGGGCCAGTCATGTGGAGCCGGGAGAGCCCATTTGGAGTACGCGGGGGGAGGGAGGGAGGGAGGCGAGGAATTCAGAGCGTGGCCGGCCTAAAAAGTGGCGAGCCGGGCTTGGCTTGACGCCTGGCTTGAGCAGCCGAGACCCCACGCAGAGCGGAAGCGCTTCTTTGGCCGAGGGCCGCCTGGACCCCATTCCTTTCCCCGCCCCGACCACCCCCCGCGCTGGGAAAGTGGTTGCGCCCTGCCTGGCTTTGCCCGCCTGGTTCTCCCTGCGGCGAACGAGGCAAAGTTTTCGCGGAGCAGGGGCAGCCGGTCCTGGATGCTCTCGCCCGGGAGCGCGGCGTCCTGCGGCAGGAAGCCCTCCGCCTGCATTCCTGCCTGCCTGCCGCCCTCCGCCCCCCTCCCCGCGTCGCTTCTTGCGGGGAGACAGAGAGGGCAAACAGGCAAAGGAAACGAGGGAGGAGGCATGGTGGAAGAGTGGCCGCCCGCCCGCCCAGAGGGACCGTCGGCTGGCCGGGCGCCGTGAGTTGGCATCGCCCGGGTCGCCCTCGGCCAGAGCAGGAGGAGGAGGAGGCTTGGTTCCCCCGGCGCGCCGTCCGCGCGAGGAGCCCCGCTTGCCGAGGCCACCATGGAGGCGGAGGGGGAGGCGGAGGAGCAAGGCGCCGGGGTGGATGCCCCGGCGGAGCAGGAGAGCCCCTTGCCCGAGAGCTTCACCCGGCTGTGGACCGACGTCATGGGGATCCTGGTGAGCGAACGGGGCGGGCGGGCGGGCGGGCGAGGGTCCCCGGCGAGAAGGGAGAGCGCGCGGTCGCAGCCCGGGACGGGACGGGACGGGGCGCGGTGGCTTCGTTGGGCATCGCTTTTCCAGGCCTCCCAGGCTCCCTCCCCGTCGATGCCAGTCAAGGGGTGACTTCCCCAAGGGCTCGGTGGTCGTGGCTGGCAGGACGGGAAAAGGGACGCCAGGAAACGACCCCACTGTGGGTTGAGTCGCTGGAGAGAGGCTTTCTTTCTTTCTCAAGCCCCTGGCGTCGAGTCCGAACGAAGTGATGATGCTCCGGTTGGAGTGACACCTGTTGTCAAGTTTATCTGGCGAAACAAGCTGTCCTGCTCCTGGTTGGTCTTGCTGAAGCCTAGTGCGTTTCAGGATTAACTCTGCAGGTCGGATGCCTTCAGTGTTGGTGGCAGAGCCTGTTTGTGGTGGAGGAATGCCCAGCGTTGGTTAATCACTTTCCTCTCCATTTAATCATGGTCTTGGAATATGGCTGTGCTCCAGCACATTGCTGACAGTTTAGCTGGCATCTTTGGGAACTTAAATACCTGCAGAGAGTATAATTTTGAGGGGGAAAGGATTTTGTATATACTTTTTTTTTGCTTCAAAGACTGTACAGTATGTGGTCAAACGTCTTTTCCCCAGGAAAATCTACCACTTATTCTTCCAAAGCATAAAAGTTGAGTCTGCGGCTTGTTTAACTTGTGAACTGAATGCAAAAAAGTTTAAACTTTGTGCCAGAGTGCTTGGTTTAAAAAAATAAAATAAAATAAGGAAAACTGATTCAACACACGTTTTCTCTAGAGGAGTGTAAAGTGATTTATAGGGTCTTCCTAAGGTACTCCTCACACAGGATGCAGTGTTAAATATTTGCAATACAGTCCATTATAGTTGCTGATTTTTTCCTCCCTTCCCTGAGGTTCAATAATTCAATAGTTATGATGGATCAGAGATATTAAGCTCCACTATATATGCGTTGAAATTAATTAAGTGAACCACTGTAGCCAGACCAGTTGCAGAACAGGGGTAGAGCAAGCTAATGGAAAACTTAACCCTTTCATTCTTTTAAACTTTTTTACTGCCAAGAAAGGAGTACTGTAACGGGTGAGAATCAGATTTTTAAAACATATTGTTCAAGTCATCTTTATTCTTACGATTCTATGGCAATCTTAATTATTATATGTAAGAAGCATTAGTTATCTCCACTTTAATTGTATAAAGGTTTTAGAATGGTAACCCCGGGTGGTTCATTTTTCTGAGTAATAGTTTTAGATCATCTTGTCCAAGGAGCAAAATATAGGTTTGTAAAAACTGACAGTTGTTTAGTATGGTGAATCTTGTTTGGGTTTTGCTAAGTTGTCATCAAAGAGTCTCATACCCTATTTAGAAAGATTTGGAAAGTTGCCGTCTTAAAAATAACTTAACCATTTTATAAACTAACAATCAGAACCACTTCTCCCACTTGCCCTTCCCTGTGTCTAAAATCTTTCTATGTAATAAAAAGCATACAGTGGTACCTTGTATAAAGGAATTAATTCGTTCCAAATGAAATTATGTTAAGCAAATTTTCCTTTATACAAATTCCCATAGGAATGCATTGAAAACAGAGTGATCCCATTTTATGTTGTATGGATTCTCCCCATAGGTGATTATGTTAAGCAAATTTTCCCTATCCCCAGAACTTTTCATGTTGTACAAATTTTATGTTATACAAGCTGTTTGTTATACAAGGGTCCACTGTATATCCAAAAGCATATACTTTATCCTTCTCTCCCACCTACCTCTCAGGAAACAGGAAGGGGAAGAAGGGAAAAGAAGAATATATACCGTAAATAAAAATTTCAAGCATAAAAGTCAGAGAAACAGTGTGGGCATCAGGTTTTGCTTGCTGAGAGAGGCGAGACAAGCGATAGTCAGAAAGTTCTTAATTTCTTGAATCCTACATCTTTGTTAATTAATTAATATTAATTAACATACATGTGTCTGTTAGCCATCCTAGAGTTTGACCTTCTGTTTTATATTTTAATGGAAGGAGAGTTGTCTCCGAGCTTACAGGGAATTTGTTTTCTGACACATTTCACTAGTGTTGAATGGACTACAGAGTGGTGAATGTGCAGAGTGAGCTAAACTGGGTGAGACGAGCTGATGAGTGTCTAGAGAAAGTTAATGGAGCAAGGCAACAGCTAGTCTTAGTTCTGCTGGTTTCATAAGACAAAATTACTAGCTACAGATGGCAATTTAGTGTGAAGATTAAATGATATGGATGGCTATGGCATTGTAGTGGCAGAATAAATAGCTAAACATCTCTTTGGCAGTACTTTTAACACTTGAGAAATGTTTGGCTGGAGACGCTTCTTATGCATCAAGGAAAGCATGTAGGGGTAGCAAAAGAAATGGTGGGAAAATGTTCCTCCTTCTTTTTAGTAGGCAGCATGGATTAACAGGTTTGAGTTTGACAGACATCTATTACTAAAAGGTATCATAAAGTAGAAAGCTTGTACAGTAGGACCCCAGTATCCACTGGGGATTGGTTCCAGCCCTTCCCATGTATAATGGAAACTGTGGATGAGAGAGAACCCCAAAAATCCCCAAAACTGCTGTCTTATGACAGTAGATTGCTTTACAGCTGCTGTTTTGTGTCAGTAGTTGCTTTATGACTCCTGTTTGTGACAGTAGCTTGCTTTATGGCTATGGCTGCTGTTTTATGACAGTAGCTTGCTTTGCAGCTGCTAGATTATGTATTTATTTGTTCCTTTGCCAACCGTGGATAACTGAATCAGTGCATAATGACTAAGTGGATACGGGGGTCCTACTGTAGTAAGAAATTTGCCTAGGGTCAAAAAGTGGTAGATGAGGTATGGCACCTATATTTGCTTAGCAGTTTTGTTCTAGATTGGGGCTTCATCTGGATTAGGTTTGTGCAGAAACACTGAACAAGCCCTTTCTTGGAAGATACTTTTTTGTTTCAAAAACCTGCAGAATGATAACAAGTCTGACATGATAGCAGGAAGTGTCAGTGGGCAATAGGAATATAGCCAATGAAATGGCTATTGTATAACCCACAGTCATTCAGTGGGCCATCTCTAATTGTAGCCAACTTCTAGATTTCAGCCAATGTCTTATTTGAAAAGCCCCCCAAAAGGAGAAGACCATGCCATTATTAAAGATCATAGCATCATAGAGTTGAAAGAGACCTCAAGGGCCATCCAGTCCAACTCCCTGCCATGCAGGAACCCCCATCACAGTACTCCCGACAGATGGCCATCCATTTCTGCCTAAACACCTCCAAAGAAGGAGACTCCACTGCCCTTCCTGGCAGCATATTTCACTGCCAAGCAGCTCTAACCATCAGGAAGTTCTTCCTAATGTTTAAATTGAATCTCTTCTCCTGTAGTTTGGAACCATTGCCCCTAGTTCTACTCTCTGAAGCCATGGAAAACAAACCAGTCCCCTCTACAATATGACATCCTTTCAAATATTTAAACATGGCTATCATATCCCCTCTCAGGCTTCTTTTTGTAAGGTTAAACATTCCCAGCTCCCTAAGCCACTCCTCATAAGACATTTTGTCCAGACCTTTAACCATCCTGGTAGCCTTCCTCTGGACCTGTTCAAGATTGTCAACATTCTTTTTAAATTGAGGTGCACAGAATTGAACACAGTACTCCAGGTGGGGTCTGATCTAGACACTATGGTTCTGTTGATGCAACCAAGAATCACATTTGCTTTCTTGGCGGCCGCATCACACTGCTGTCTCATGTTCAATTTGTGGTCCACCCAGACTCCCAGATCCCTTTCACATGTACTGTACTGTACTATTTTCCAGCTAGATGTCTCTCATCCTATAACCATGCAATTTCTTTTTTTACCTAGATGCTTCACTCTACATTTCTCTCTGTTGAAACCCATTCCGTTAGCTTTGGTCCAGCACTCTAATCTGTCAAAGTTGTTTTGGATTTTCATCCTATGGAATTAGCAACCCCTGCCCATTTGGTATCATCTGCACATTTAATCAGCACACTCTTTATTCCTTCCTCCAAGTCATTAATAAATATATTGAATAGCACTGGTCCCAGAACAGAACCCTGGGGCACCCCACTGGTCACATCTTTCCAAGCTGAACAGAAGCTGTTTATGATCACCCTTTGGGTCAACCAAATACAATCAGTCAACCAATTACAAATCCACCTAACAGTAGCACTATCTATCCCACATTCTACTAAATTCGTTGCAAGTATACCATGGGGAACCTTATAGAAGGCCTTACTGAAATCTTGATAAGCAATATCCACAGTGTTCCCCTTATCCACCACCCTATAATTCTATCAAAGAAAGAGATCAAATTAGTCTAGCAGGACTTGGTTTTAAGAAACTCGTATTGACTTCTCGTAATGACAGCATTGCTTGTTAAATAATTACAGACTCTGTGCTTAATAATCTGCTCAAGGATTTTTCCAAGAGTTGAAGTCAAGCTGACGGGGGGGGGGTAATTATTTGGCTCCTCTCCCCCCCCCCATTCACCCTCCTCCAATCTATAGGGACATCCCCTATTCTCCAGGATTTCTCAAAGATTAGTGCCAATGGTTCTGAAATTACTTCTGCCAGTTCTTTTTATATCCCTGGGTGTAATTCATCTGGCCCAGGAGACTTAAATTCTTTTAATGTTTCCAAGTCTTCCTGTAACTATTCTATGTTACAACTCCCGTCCTACCTTTTCTACTCTTTGTGCCAACTGAACTGTTTTTTCCTTTTTGTAGAAAACTGAGGCAAAATAGTGTTGAGTAGTTCTGCCTTGACCCTGTCTCCTGTTAGTAATTGGTTATCATCTCCTATCATTTCCTTATTTTTCCTTTTGCTGTGGACATAACTAAAGAAACCCCTTTGGCTATCTATAATCTCTCTGGCAAGTCTAAGTTCATTCTGTGCTTTAGCTTTTTAGATCTGCTACCATTAGGGGATTCTTCCTAACGTTTAGTTCAAGTCTCCTTTCTCATAACTGAGAGGAATCCATTATTTTGCATCCTGCCTTCTGGAGCCACAGAAAATGAATTTGCTTCATCTTTCGCATGGGGAACCACGAAATCTTTGACAATCACTTTAACATCACCTTTTAGACTTCTTTCTACCACAACTAAACCTATCCAGCTCCCTTGCCTGTTTTTCACAGGGCTTGGTTTCCAGACCTTTGCCATCTTGCTTGCCCTTCTCTGGACACATTCCAGTTTCTCAGTTTCTTAGTTAAAATGTGATGGCCAAAATTAGACCAGGCTGGCAAACAGAGCGGTACATAATGTATTCCTAATGAGGTCTGCCCAAAGCAGAGTAGAGTTGCATTACTTCCCTTGAACTGGACAATACAGCCGTACTTCTGTTGATATACAGTAGTCTCGTATGCCATTGGTTGCCCCACTTTAGCTTGTGATCTAATAAGGTCACTAGATCTTCTTTGCATATGCTTCTGCCAATGTAGGTGTCTCCCAAGCAGTATTAGTGCATCTGAGTTTTCCTGCCTAAATATAGAACTTTACATTTTCCCTTTTTGGATCTCATTTTGTTTGCCTTTCCCAGTTTTTCACATTGTTTACTTTATCTTGTATCTTGATTCTGTCTTCCAAGGTATTAGCTCCTCCTCCTAGTTCAATATCATTCACAAATTTGATGAGCATCCCCTATATTCCTTCATGAAAAGCCATTTATACTGATGGTGGATTGGGAGAGAAGTCTTTGCCACCCCACTTGCCAGTTTTCTTCAGGAATATGAGATGATGTTGGTGAGCACTCTTTGGATCCAGCCCATGAATTACCGTAGATATAATCCTCCTAACCGCAGCATTATGTACCCCTCTGTTTATCAGTCTGGTCTTCATACTATTAGGGAGAACAACAGAAGCCTTGCTGAAATCAAAGTACTGTACACCATATCCACAGTATTTCAGTCATCTATCAAGTTTGTGACTATTGAAAAAAGAGAAGGAGATACAGTCAGGTTCATAAATATTGGGTGAATGGAGTAGGAATTACAACAGTTTGCAGATATCCCACCCACTTGTTAAGGGACCAAAAGTAATGGGTGCAGGGGTTATTTCAGGTGTGCTATTTGCATTTTGAATCTGTTGCTGTCAACCCTCAAGATGAGATCCAAAGAGCTGTCACTATCAGTGAAGCAAGCCATCATTAGACTGAGAAAAAAAACCAATCAGAAAGGTAGCAAAGACATTAGGCATGGCCAAAACAACTGTTTGGAACATTCTGAAAAAGAAGGAACACACCAGTGAGCTCAGCAACACCAAAAGACGCGGAAGACCATGGAAAGCAACTGTGGTGGACGACCGAATAATCCTTTCCCTGGTGAAGAAAACACCCTTCACAACAGTTGGCCAGATCAAGAACACTCTCCAGGAGGTAGGTGTATGTGTGTCAAAGTCAACAATCAAGAAAAGACTTCACCAGAGTGAATACAGAGGGTTCACCTCAAGATGTAAACCATTGGTGAGCCTCAAAAACAGGAAGGCCAGATTAGAGTTTGCCAAATGACATCTAAACAAGCCTGCACAGTTCTGGAACAACGTCCTATGGACAGATGAGACCAAGATCAATTTGTATCAGAGTGATGGGAAGAGAAGAGTATGGAGAAGGAAAGGAACTGCTGATGATCCTAAGCATACCACCTCATCAGTGAAGCATGGTGGTGATAGTGTCATGGCATGGCTTTGTATGGCTGCCAATGGAACTGGTTCTCTTGTATCTATTGATGGTGTGACTGCTGACGAAAGCAGCAGGATGAATTCTGAAGTGTTTTGGGCAATATTATCTGCTCGTATTCAGCCAAGTGCTTCAGAACTCATTGGATGGCGCTTCACAGTGCAGATGGACAGTGACTCAAAGCATACTGCTAAAGCAACCAAAGAGTTTTTTTTAAGGCACAGAAGTGGAATGTTATGCAATGGCCAAGTCAATCACCTGATCTGAACCTGATTGAGCATGCATTTCACTTGGTGAAGACAAAACTGAAGGGAAAATGCCCCAAGAACAAGCAGGAACTGAAGACAGTTGCAGTGGAGGCCTGGCAGAGCATCACTAGGGATGAAACCCGGCATCTGGTGATGACTATGCATTCCAGACTTCAGGCTGTAATTGACTGCAAAGGATTTGCAACCAGGTATTAAAAAGTGAATGTTTGATTTTGGTTATTATTCTGTCCCATTGCATTTGGTCCCTTAACAAGTGTGTGGGATATCTGCAAACTGTTGTAATTCCTACACCATTCACTTGATTTGGATGTAACTACCCTCAAATTAAAGCTGACAGTCTGCAGTTAAAGCATATCTTGTTCATTTCATCTCAAATCCATTGTGGTGGTGTATAGAACCAGAAATGTCCCAATATTTATGGACCTGACTGTAAGTACAATTAAGATTTTTAAAAGATTTATATAAACTGCACCAATTAGTAGGAATAGGCAGACCATTCACCTCAGCCTGTTTGTTGCCCAAACTTCATCTAACTTAAACAACAGTCCCATTTCAAATTGGTCCTTCTTGTCTTAGCAGTATAAACATAATAGTTGCTGAGTAACTAATTAAAAGGCCTACCTTTTTTGTCCTCCATTTCTCTAAATTTACTAGTGTGAAAGGAAGGGGACCTGTTTTGTCTGGCCATTTCTGTTTCTATATTAGGTGAGGAGCTTCTCAGTTTCATAGTTAATGTGGCAAAGCTTCTGAGCATTATTAGTGACAAGAGGTACTTAGGATTTTATGTCACCTGCAATTGCAAGAAGTGTTCGGTTATGTTGGAAGAGGTGGAAATTAGATTTTCTTATGATTCTCAGGTAACTTGGATGCTGCAGCATGTTCTTGTCTCTACTGCTACCAGTACTACTAATATTAGTGATATTGTGCCCGAAATGATTGCCATACAGGTAGGTTCAGGAAAGGGGCAAGAGTTGAAACTTAATTTAACTAGTCTCAACTCCCAACCACAGAAGGAGCCCGGCCTTCTTAATCCTGTCTATCTAAATCAGTGGTTCTCAACCTGTGGATCCCCAGATGTTCCTGGACTGCAACTCCCAGAAATCCATTCCAGCACAGCGAGTGGTAGAGGCTTCTGGGAGTTGCAGTCCAGGAACACCTGGGGACCCACAGGTTGAGAACCACTGATCTAAATGAACCTAGGTGGCTTAGCTTGTGGAACTTAAAGCCGATTATTTCAGATTCCAGCCTATTACATGTATTACGAGACTAAGCTCCCCCCGCCAGATCTTAAATATAAACCATGTTGTGGGTATATGTTTATGTATACTATGTTGGAGGTACAAGTCTTTGTCTATTTTTTATTTGAATCTACACATATTTTGAATGTTGGAAGCAAAGAGTTCTCTCACATTAAAAATATTTGGCTGTTCGCTGAGCTGAGCCTCGAGGAAAAAAGCAGCAACAAAGGTGGTACCCTTTAGGGATGCAGCAAACAGCAGAAAGAAGTGTCAGTATCTATTGTACTCACTGACACACTCTGAGTTGTCAGTATTCTTTGGCCATGGCTAGGCAAGGAAGAGGGTGAAAAAGTGCAGTGTTTCTCTAGCTATTCATATTCTCAAAGCATCTTGCATAGATGTAGAACTTCTCTTTTTATATCTCAAAGCTGAGTTTCATAACTAGATTTTCAGTGTCTTAAATTTCTTCAAAGATTCCTGTGTGGGAGACTGGTGCTAGCAAGGGGGAAAGTAAATGGAAAATATTTCAGAAATCAGTCTAGCTCTTTAAAAAGGGCTATGCAGCATACACATGACCTAAATGTTCATTGATAACATTATCTGAGTGTCACTTGAGTGACATAGTACTGCTGAGAAATGTTTATTATCTGTGTAAGGCTTCTGGAAGAATAAATTTAATGGGTTTTTAAAGTATAGTTTTAGAAGAGGTAGCCATGTTAGTCATTGGTAGCATATCAGGACCGAAACAAAACAAAACAAAAAATAATAATGAAGACAAAAATGTGACAACTTAAAAACTAATTGTTATATTGTATGTCAGCCTTTGTGGACAAGTTCACTTCCTCAGACCTAAGAGTGAGACAACATGTCAAATATTTATATATGCCTCCCAAATAAAGAGACCTTGTTTCCTGGCTCCAACTAGTTGATAATCTAGCACTTCATACCCGGAAATCACCTTTAAAACCTCTGCTGAGATTTAGTTCCCTTCCCAGAAAGCATTATTTTGTAAACAAGGACAATGATTGGTTACTAAATTAATCCCACGCATGGTAATGAGTACAGTACAACCCACATATATGTGGTGGATTGAGTCCGGGGGGGGGTGCATATGCTGAAATCCGTGGAAAATAGCCAATACACATCACCAGAACTGGCCACTAGAGAGTGACATACACCATCCAAGATAAGTGAAAATTATTGCAGTATTTTTCATTTGATAATGGCCTAAGAAATATTGGCTAATATTGGGTTAGATGAAATGGTTTTTAAACATATGATAGGCTTTAATGTAACTATTCTGCTTTCATAGCCAATGTGCTGCTTATGTTTCTTTACTAAGAGGTATTGCTGTTGGAGAGGCTGGGTTTTTTCTTAACTGGTTCCTTATTCAGTAATGGTAGTAATGATAACTAGTAGGTAGTTCTCATGTACAAACTGGGAATAACAGACTCCAGCTGTCATAAAAGATCTAGAGAAGGAATTAGAAAAGGATGTGATTCTGGAGATGAAGACCAAGATCATCCACTTTATGGTATTCTAGATTAATATGTATGGAAATGAAAACAGGTTAATGGAGAGAGGGAATTCATACATTTGAAATGTGGTGATGGAGGAGCAATTTCTATGGGTGCTATGGACAGCCAGAAATATCAGTAAGTGGGATCTAGATGAAATTAAGCCTGAACTGCCACTTGAAGCTAAGGTAACTAAACTGAAACAATTGTACTTTCAAACTATTGTAATTTCAGCATATAATAAGGCAACAGGACCCACTAGAAAAATGGTTGTAGGAATATAGGAAGACTTAATATAAGATGTATTTACTTGATGAAGAGTGTTACAGCTTTTTTTGTTTTATTTTAGAGTATTTTTACCCCAACTTTCTTCTTGGAAATCCGGGAGCCGAACTCTTCCCCTTCACAGCAACCTGGTCTGTGTTGAGGAGGGACAATATATAGTCCATTACAATTAAATAATTGTTTAGTTAGTCTAACTTTAGTTAAACTTAAGCAGTATTGTAAAAGAGTCTTTTGAAATTTATTAATGTATAGTTGGAAAATTAATTTACAAATTGGAAGCGGCTCCGAGGCTTCTCGGAGGAGCGCAGGGGCGGCACGGAGCGACCCGATCGCCCCCCACCGCCCCTCCACGTGGCTCTGAGGTGCAGGTTCTGTGATCCCGCGATGTAGTGGGACCGCAGTACCTGAACCGCGAAATGGCGGGGGTGACTGTACATGCTTTGATGTACAATCACTGAGAAATTCAGCTGAGTGTTGAGTCTGCATTTGAATCTTCTGAAGTGGAAATGACTGTCCTGTCGTGTTGCTTGGCCTTCCTAATTAACCTTGTAAAATATTTCTATACTAATTGCATTGGTGTCTAAGCATTTAAGAATAATTTTTCCAAGTATTAATTAGTCCAATAGCAGCATTCATTTGGATTTCTTAAATTAAAAAATAATTAAAAAACATTCTTTGGAGTATTTGGCTAATTACAATCTGTAACGTTTGCCTTTGTGTTTGTGTGGGTGGACAATATGTGTTTCTTTCTTTCCTACTTTCTTTGGCTTTTAGTGCTGTGACTTATTTACTTCTACTCAGAAAGATTTACTGTCACCCATGATCTTAAATGTGTCTCCACCTGTTTCATTGGGGTTCGTTGGTGTGGATAGTAGAGTGGCAAAATTGTATGAGTGAAGTGCTTAAGACACTTGGGAATACTGATGGTTTTGCTGGCTCCTCCTAGAAATAGTTAAATAGCACAGTTCACCTGCATTGAAATGAATAATGTCAGATTATATTTGCATCTCGAATATATGATTATCGGCACATAAGTCTGCTATATGATACAGCACCTCCACCCACATTTTTTCACAATTAGGTTGAACTTCTGCCTCTGAACACACAAAAAGATAGGGTTTTTTTAAAAGATGGTTTGTCAGAGCATGCTTCTTTGCATTACTTTACAGTCCAAGAATGTAATTATGACACAAGGCAACCTTATAGTTCTGCTTAGAAGTAAATCCACAGTAAAACAAGTTATGTAGTAACAATCACATTAACTTAGTCAACATTTCTGTCAGTTGTTATATACCTGAAGCATTAAAAACTCAAAAGGAGTTCACCTGAAAAAGACACCATTTGACTTCAGCTATTTGTTCTTTTCAATGGATATTGCTGATTGGTTTTTCAAAATCCAAAATATCTTCATGGGAAAATGTTAACTACTACTTCATGTGACTAATTGTTTAAATACAGGAAGGGACAATCCAGATTTTGGGTGTGTGGGGTGTACATACAAGTTTACCTAGACCTTGGGTGCTATTTTTATAATTCTACTTTTATATTTTTATAAAGCTTTTTTTAATGAAAAAAGTGTTCTTGTGTCTTCCAGTGGCCAAAATTATTTTAAGTTCATTTTAAAATATCAAGAGTTGCAGGCAGTGGTGATGGTAGCAGAATTGTCCTCCCATGGTTTTTTTGAGGGCACAAGATGGCTTTCTGAGGCAAATTTTTGTTCCTGTGTGTTTTAATGTACAGTATTTTAATCCCACACTCCAATTTTTTTTTTAGTATGGAATTGCTATATGTGGCTTTCTGAGGGAGTGTATGCATCCCACAAGACGCATGTTGACCAGACATGGAATAAAACACACACTAGAGCAGTGATGGCGAACCTTTTAGAGACCGAGTGCCCAAACTGCGATTTGAAATCCACTGATTTTTTTGCAAAGTGCCAAGACAGCAATTGAACCTGAATACAGGTGGCTATGAAGGGTCGGTGTTGGGTGCCCAGAGAAAGGGCTCCGAGTGCCATCTTTGGCACCCGTGCCATAGGTTCACCAACACTGCACTAGAGGGTTGTAATAATAACACATAGCCTAAATCTTGTCCCACCATTTTGCAGTTGTTTTTAGTATGAAGAAAAGTTTCAGCAGCTGGTTTTGAAATGCATTCCTGGCATTGAAAAGACTGTGTTTGGCATTGTGTAAACGCACCAGAAATATTCTAGTTCCTTTCCAAATTAAAAAAAAGTTATTCCTTAGGCCCAGAGTGCTTCCAGAGCTATATTTACATGTGAAGGGAGGTGGATGGAAATGAGCAAACTCGTTGCATAAAGGGCTCTTTGATGTCTATACCTGTGAATCCTTATATCTTTAACTAATGTGCATTTCTTAGGTGCTTGTCCTTTCACAATATATGGGTTTAAGTTTTATTTTTTTTGAAGTGTGTTCAGCAGTTGGATCACTTAAATGTTTAACTTCTTTTTCTTTTCTTTTCCTTGTGTTTTACTTACCTACACTGTGCACTGTGTTTTGTTTCCAGGCGTGTTGCATTCAGCTGCATATATCTGGCACTACAGCTGGGCCAGGACTGATGAGTTTGTGGCTTATCATATGTAGTCACAATGGTTCTAGCCAACAAAGCCAAAGATGAGGGATGGTGGGAGCTGCTGTTTGACAACACCTGAATGGCCGTATGTTCCCTATCACTGAGTTACTGGGTCATCTGTACTGAAGGTGAAAGCACTTCTGTTGACACAGAACAGGAAGGAGGAATCTAGCAGGCACCAGGCAAAAAAGGGAGTGTGGGACCATCTCTGAGATGCTTATTTTCAAGGTGGCATTTAATCTTATCATAGATAAGCTGGATGCAAGCTTTTCCTTTCTTTTTCATTTCCTTACATAACACAGATGTTTCCTTCCAATATCTCTCTATCAGCAGCCTTAAAGTTCTTTGACAGAGGCATGGCTTTCTTCATGAATTATTTTCTGAATTGGTTTTCTTCACCCTTTCATTGGGGAAGAAGAGGAGTGGTATTGCAATTAAAGCCACTGTTTTTCAGTTTTGCAAATGTTTTTGGTACAGATTCTTATTTAGTGAGTGATGGATTTTGTTAGGTGTGCAAGTGAATTAGCAAAACTTCTTTCCAATGGGTTAAAAAGAGTATCCTGACTCATTATACCTCTGGAAGTAGCAGTACTAAGTGTAAAGGTGACAGCAACTGAAATGAGTCCTAGAATCCCATCAGGAGATAATTTGTTGTGTGACTATACTAGACGTTGGATACCCAATGTGGTGTACAGTGATCCCCCACCTATTGCTGGGGTTAGGGACCTGACCTGACCCGCAATAATTGAAAATCCGTGATATGGGGAAGCAGGTTGAGTCAGGCCTGGGGGGGCGGCTAGCTGGGGGCTCTTGTACTTACCCCCATCCTGGCCCTACCCCGAATGGGCCTGTGAGAGCCTTCCTGGGCCTTCTGGAGGCCCCAAAAGGGCCTCCCTGCGAACCGGAAGTGACTTCCAGTAAACCGGAAATTATTTCTGAGGCCTCCGGCAGGCCTAGAAAGGCTCTCGGAGGCCTCAGAAATGATTTTCAGCGATCCAGAAGTAACTTCCAGTTCACAGGGAAGCCCTTTTGGGGCCTCCAGAAGGCCCAGGAAGGCCCTCACAGCACTGTTCAGGGCAGCTCCAGTCCTGGGGTAAGTATGGGAGGCTTGAAACAGGACTTTACCCCCTTACCCTAAGGGGCCTTTTTCATATACTGTGGTTCCGCGATATAGTGGGACCGCAATATATGAACTGGGAAAGGGCGGGGGGCCACTCTAATGGATAGCGTGGCAGAATAAAACTCAAGAGGCCTGAGTTTAAATCCCTATCCAGCCATGGAAACTTACAGAGTATGAAACTGATAAAAAGAGTATAATACTTCACTTTCATTGAAAGCCCTATTAAGGTTGTTCTGAGTGTTTTCCACCTTGATGGCAAATAACAACAGCAGTAGAAGTTGCTTTGTTTATAAAGCTTTTGCAAGTTGCTGTGTTTGTAAAAGCCCATTTACAAGAGCACTGCATTATATGTGTTTAATCCTGCAACCATTCCTGTTAGCACTAAGCATCCCTTCTGTCCCAACATCTCTAAGATCTCTGAAATTCTCTCTTGCTCACATGTGCATATTTTTTTTAGTTGTGCAGAAATCTGCTGCCAGAATAATTCACCTGCCTAGTTAACTATCTTTTCACACCAAGCAGTTCTTCTGTTGCGTTCTTAATCTTCGTGATCTTGGCCACTGAATGGCTTATATAAAGGTGCTCCGTCACTGTTGAAAATTAATGAAATATATAGAAGCAGCTGTTGGACTTGTTAGGATGCTGATTCTCAAATGTTTCAGCATCCCTTGTTTATTTTAATCATGTCTCTTCAACTTCCCTACTTATCCTTTAGCATTACCCAGTGCTTTTTAGTAAAAAAAAGAAAGAAAGAAATATTTCATGATTTATTTAACTTCCACCCACTACCTTCCATCCTACCTGCCCCCGCCTGCTATTATTACAAAGGCTGTTTCTTTAGTCATGAGAGCGCAGGGGGTGGGGTGGCTTCATGGTCAGAGATCGTGTGTAGCTGAATGCCTTAGTTTCAGATCAAAGAGGAGTGTAACATTGCCATCCCTTACAACAGGCATGTCCAAAGTCAGGCCTGGGGGCCAAATGCAGCCCGTTTAAAAATTTTGAGTGGCCCGCAGCCTCTTCTCCCTGCCGGCTCAGCCTGTCATGCATCTCCGCCAGCTGGCCCTTCCCCATACCAGATGGAGGCATCAGCTTGCAGTTTTAAGTTTTTCCTGCCCTCCCTGCCTCTGTCCACCCACCCCCACCCACCTGCCCAGCCTACCTGCCCCCGGCTCCGTTGCTGCAGTATTCTCCCTTCCTCCTTGCATGTTATAGATACTTGTCCAAAGTTTGGCCCTGGGGCCAAATGCGGCTGAATGGCCAGCCCCCATATATTTTCACCTTGCCATATCTGGCCCTCCTTGCAAAAAGTTTGGACACCCCTGCCTGACAAGCTTTCTTGAGGGTGTGGGGGTTGTCAGGACCATTTAGGAAGCTAGTTACTATACTAGTACCAGCAGCAGAAGGTGATTTCTGTATGACCTAGAAAATGAGTAGATTATATATACTGTATGGAGTTTCAGATCCAGTAATTAGATTTTCTGGTAAATCGATGGAACAGCTTTCAGATCCACCACTGGCAGGTTAGAGGCTTCCCCCGAAAGGGCCATGTTGTATGTCTTCATTGGGGATGGTCCAAGGATGTCATAGTGTGCCAAGCAGGAAAAGCGGGCCAAATTGCACTAAGAGTGAAGTGGAGTATCAGCAAAAGTCTCTTAAAAGGCTTAAAAGGCTTTTTAAATGAGAGAGAAGTAAAACAGGATGAGCAGGTGGTAGTGGGGCTAAGAAAATGTATAATATTTTATGAATGGTCCCTAAGTCAAACCTTATTTTCTCCGCCTAAGGAACTAGTGCACATAAAAGGCATTTCCTGAGATAAGTATGTCTCTTGCTTAATGTCAGAGGATCCAAAAATTGTTTCCATGCTTTAGAAACAGCTGGAACTTATTAAAGTTTTAACACACCATCATGACAAAAGTGTCTTTGTTGGTAGGAGGAGAGCACATGCTTTAAAAAAAATGTCTTTGAGGTCATGCCAGTAATGAAGCAATGTTTTTAAATGGCAGAAATATCCTGAAGCCCATTCCATTTTGAACAAATTAACTTTAAATAACTCATATTTTAACATTAAGTAGATCTACTGAAAAAAAGAGCACAAGTTGTGCTTCCAAAATATTTGATGTTTGGTCCACATGTGCGAATATGCGATTGGCTTAATTTTCTTGGGCTTATGCTGACATATTTTCCTTTGTTCTCTTTGGAATTGTTGGTCTAATAGAGCGGAGCTACTAAAAGAGGTTCAAAACGTGATGTTGAATGGAAATTATTGTAGCTTTTATGTAATTGTCAGGTAAAGTGTTGGAGCTTTTTACACATATTATAACACTCTTTGATAGAGTAAAAAAATGACACCTTAGCGAATGCAGATGCACACACCATTAATGCCTCAAAATACACATTCAAGGTGGGTGTAACTGAACAGACAGGATCCTTGTGTCTTGCTTTGAGAGCCAGGTTAAAATAATGGTATAATACTTTTAAAGTGTCTTTAAAATTCATATTCGAAACCTCCAAGCGTGCTTCAAATCCTGGAGTGAATATTTGTTTTTGATGTTATTCCACCTATGGGTGCTTTGCCTTAACTTTATTTGCCTAGCTGTGCATGCAAAAAAAAAAAAACCCACCTATTTTTAAAAAAAGGAAACTGTCATCTTTTGAGAAATCATTGGCGAGATCTTTCGTACAAAATGAAAAACTATTTACAAAGATAATCCTGATGACAGATACAGTAGTGGTGATGGTATGAATTAATTAATTAAGAATCCACAGTCAGTCCCTCAGCTGGTGGTGCAAGTCTCTCTCCGTCCTGGCTTTGTGTACTTTATGACAGATGTACATGCCAGGACATCAGATGCTGGTTCAGCTGTCAGTCTTGCCTTTCCAAGCAGGCTCTGGGCAGGTTGCCTGCCTTTTTAAAAAGTGGCTCCCACAATGCTTATCCATATGAACACCTGCTCTTCAATGTGGTCATAAAGAGAGAAGACTTTATGAGTGGGCAAACCTAGAGACTGAGGGAAGAGTTCTTCTGCTGTCATCTTCCCTGGGTGTTGTTGGGAGTCCATGTTTTCCATTCCCTACCTTTGACTCCTTAAAGCCTTGGAGAAAGCCTTCCTCACATGAAAATAAAACAGTAATTTGCTTTTTCTGTTACTAGTTTCCTTCTTCTCTTTTACCAATTTAAGGGATTTCACTAACGGGCATCAACATTATTTTCAGCATGGTTTTCAAATAAAAAGCACATGGATGGTATAATCATAAAATACTGTGGGTGCCATTTTGGATGGAGAACGACAAAAGTCCTTTAAAAAGGCTTTTTAGAAGCCTGACAGATTTTCTTGCCCTGAGTCAGGGGAAATGCCTCCCCTCCCCCACCCCCAGTTGCCACCTGGCTCACCTCAGATGATGGAGCCACTTGAAGGAAGGCAGAGATGCAGCCAAGGTCTGATGCAACAGCCTGTGTCTGCTTTAGCCTATATGTGGTATCACAGGCCACAAGGAGCACCTGCATTGTTGTTGTTCTCTCTTTTTTGGACCCAAGAAGATTACTCTCTGAATCAAGTGCAGTTCACTGCAGATATAGAGTGAGATCGGCGTACGGTGCTAGCCCAAGCATGTGGACTTTTCCTCTGGCTGTTGTGCTGTGAGGTAGTTAAGGGAAAAAAAGAGGTCTGAGGGAAGGGTGTGGATCTTCCTTGGATGGCTCCCAAAGAACATAGTGGCTCACTACAGAAATGGTTAGTCTTCATCTCAGGTGAAGCAGTTTGTCTCACTAAAAATGCAACGAGACTCTCATGAATTTTCGGAGTCATCTGGTAGGGATACAATCAGTTAAGGAGTTTCTTGCTCCCTCGAAAAAGGAAGGAGATGTGTTCCTGTTACACAAGGCATGTGTTGTTTTGTGACAAACACCTCCTGCTTCTAATCAAGGCATGATCTTTTTGAGACTCTCCAATGAGCGTGCTTTGAGAAGTGATGTTGAAGTTACTTCCACCTCCACCTCTATGGATTTGCACTTTCCATAGGACTGTGGTGCCAGTTCACAGAAAGATAAACAAACAATGTCTTGAATGTTTTTCATTCATCATGACTCCCTAATCTTGGCACCTGGTGTGAAATGTTGCTGGAAACTTAATCTGAGAGCTCAGCTACAGCACATTCCATTTCCCACGCAAATTGCCTAGAAAGTCAATTGGTATCTTTTACAGGACTCAGAAAACTTAAATGTGCTTTCTCCTGGCAGCTCCTCTGCATCTATCTGTTTGAATTTTGGTGGGCTTCATCACCTCATAATATATTGTGGCCTGCAGATTTCATCCTGTTCCAAAGGAATCATGAAGTTAGAGATCTTTGTTGATTTTACCATTGTGGATAATTTTACCATTACTTGTAATGGAGAAATAATTGACTCTTCAGATTTTCTGAAGTGAGGTTATGCTTCAAAAGCTGAATCGAAGCAAGCCATAACTCAGAAGCTCTGGACTGAACTGGCCTGCTAACCAGATGGTGTTTCAAAACAAAGTTCTTTTTCTACCAGGTTAGAATTTCTTTCTGTCCAAGTAGGTATACTTGCTATCAAGCGGTAACATGGAAGATAGATTATGCACCTTTTTCTCAAGGGGCACAAATTAGTTAAGAAAATTACAGTTTTTTTCATGTATAAGATTATATTTTTGTCTAAATGTGTTAGACCAGTGGTTCTCAACCTGTGGGTCCCCAGATGTTCCTGGACTGCATCTCCCAGAAGCCTCCACCACTCGATGTGCTGGAAGGGGTTTCTGGGGACCCACAGGTTGAGAACCACCATTGAGGGTTGTCTTATACATGGAAATAATAATAATAAGAGATTACCATGTGGTCACAAAACTGTAATTTTGGGTTGGAAAAATGGGGCTTATACATGGGGATGTCTTATAGACAGAAAAATACAGGATAAGTATATTTGGGAGGGTCCTGTGCTGTCACTCCTTGATATATCAACCCTGCCCCTACTAGCGGAAAATAGAACAAAACTGGTATGGGTGGATCACCAAGTGACCCAAGCCTTCTTGCATACTTCTTTGCAGGATCCATGCTACAGAGTATGGGGCAACTAGGTTCTCTCTAGATTCTTTTGACGACCTTCTTTTGCACATAATGATGAAACTATAGTCTGAAACATCAGTAGGGCACTAGGTTACTTATCCTTTCTGCATAGGGTTTTAAAGCCAGAGATCCCTCATACAAAAGCAAAATGAAATGAATCCAAGATTTTTACAGTGCCACAGAAAGCCTTGGCAAGATTTTAAGAATTTCCCTCTTAACATGGACCTGGATTCACAACAGAGATCTGTCCTTAAGAGGTATCAAGTGTGAGTTGGATATGATTATAATTGGCATCCATAATGGCTGCAATTGACCCTGTTGCTTGTTCCAGGATGCTTCTACTCCTGGAGCTCAAATTGTAATGTTTCTCCTGTTGAAATAAGCCATTGGTGACAGCAAATGGTCCTGCCATTTTTATAGTTGTCCTGCCTTTTCTTCTCTCTATGAGTTTGCAACAGGATGTGATTTAAGTGGGAGGCTAATCAATGATGTGCTGTGGCCAATCACCCCTGTGCCCAGGATTTTATTGGCTTGATGCTGCTGTTCCCAGTAGTTGCAGATTGCTAAGCCTCAGCACTAGGGCTCTGTTTTTAAATCCACGTTGACTGCTTCTTTCAAAACAAGCTGCTGTAACATGCTTTTCTGTTGGCAAGGGGAGTGAGATATTAAATCCTATTTACTTGAGAAGGCAGCCTGTTTAGGCTCATCAGCAGGCACTTTGGCAGTGATGAAGCAATATGGGCCGAGGAGATCATAAAGGAAAACAACACACCAAACCCAAGAGCAGAAGCGCCTGTAAACTGGCAAGACATAAAACTTTCATTAGCATGCTGATATATCCCTAATTGATATAAACATCAGACTCTGCATAGTCCCCAGTACTTAGAAGATATGCATCTAAATAATATTTAAATGGGCATTCACAGTTTAAAGCCCACAAGAGGGTGATTGTACTTGGCTTAATTAAATGAGCTCAGCCCCCCTGACAACTGCATTATTGCTGCTAAATAAAATAGTCACAGTGTGCTATTTTTTAAAAAACTTGTCTAACACAACAACAACAATAATAAAAACAAGCCTGAGTACTAGAGCACTAAATTACAGGCAAAACAAAGATGATAAAAACCATCCTGTGCTTATATAAGTGTATATAATATTGCAACCTAAATAAATGTGGGGAAAACTCTGATGCGCTCAGTTGTGCTTAATGAAAACACCAAGCATTGTCTCAGACATCTTTATGCCTTCTCCTTGCGAAAAGCCGCCTTGATCTTGAACATGGAAAAATCGCAACTGTTATCCCCCTCCCCCCCAACACACACACACATTAGGTTCAAAATGCCAAGGGTGAAACTGGCAGTAAGTTTCACTTACTGTGGTGCAGTTAAGGACTTAGCATATAGTCTGTAACCTTCAGTATCCATTAAGGCAGGGGTGCCCAAACTTTTTGTAAGGAGGGCCAGATTTGGTGGCTGAGAATGTGTCAGGGGTCGGTTGCTCCCCGACCCTGCCACCCCACTGCAAGCCCCACCCACTGCCCCCTTGCAACCCCACCCGCAGGAAGGAAGGCCGGAACCAAGGGAGGGAGGGAGGGAGGTGGAAACCAAAAGAGGAAGGAAAGTGGGGAACAAGGGAGGGAGGGAGGAGGGAGGGAGGGAGGGAGGGAGGGAGGGAGGGAGGTGGGGACCAAAGGAAGCACAGGGAGCCGTGGCCACAGGTCGCCCCTTGAAAGAGGTGATCTGTGCAACCTTGCACCCCCCCAAGCTCCCCAGCAGTGGCGACGGCTTGCCCGCCAGCCCACCCCAAAGCTCCTTGGCGGTGGCAGAGGCCCACTGGCCTGCCCACCCCACACTTTCCCCTGCGGTGCCGGTGGCGGCAGACCGCCCGTCCGCCCAGCCGCCCAAGCTTCCCAGCGGTGTCAGTGTTGGCAGATGATTTTTTTAAAAAAAACATGGGACGAAGGAGGGGGAGGGAGGGGCAGGCCAGCCAGCCGTGGGCCACTCAGAATGGCCTGATGGGTCGGATTTGGTCCCTGGGCCAGACTTTGGGCAGGCCTGCATTAAGGTCTTGTGCCTGTTTTTTAATGTCCCTCTCATTGTTAAATAAATACATTTTGTTGGAGTGTCCTTAATCCTCAAGTGTCCATTAGGTCTCTGTATATTGTGTTTCCTGCTATTAATTTAGCCTGAATTCCACATGTTAATGTCAGTCTGCAGGTTTCATTTGAGTCTGTGAATCTTATTGGATGGGTCCTGTCTTAACAAGAAAGTAAGAAAGCGACTGATTTATTAAGAGAAGTCACTGATGAAAGAATTTTACTGTATTGATACAAGACTAATGTGGAGTAGGACCTTAGCAGGTGTGA
Source organism: Phrynocephalus versicolor (assembly GCA_023846285.1). Lineage (NCBI taxonomy): Eukaryota > Metazoa > Chordata > Lepidosauria > Squamata > Agamidae > Phrynocephalus > Phrynocephalus versicolor. The sequence goes on from JAHTLZ010000114.1 coordinate 16,199,743, forward strand.
TATACATGTGAATATATCTTTGTACCTATAGCCTCTAAGAACCAACAAAAGAGTAAGAAAGAATTTATTTACTTGTTATAGTTAGGATTATATCTAAATGCTAACTTTTTATGCTTTTAGAAATGTATAGCCTCTCTGACTCTGCAAAGTTGAAAAAAATAGAAAAAAGAATGTCATTGTTTGCATCCTTTAGGCAGCAACACCCAATTTTACAGCAGTAAGGATTTCCGCAGGAACACTTTCTGGAAGTGGGTGGAGTGCATCTCACAAAGTTGTGGCACACAGTTCTTTTTGTTGTACCCTTTCTGTTTTGCAGTTATTTGTATGGAAGGGCACCATGCCTTTAATATATAAAGTTTATGTAGCAACAGATTCTTCCCATAGTTTATTGACTAGCATATGGAGCATGACACACCTTTGCCCTTGTTTTCTTAACCAAGTGGATAGTGATGCTTGTGCAAGGGTTATGGTTTGAAAGTTCTATTAAAGTATCGGTGTTTTGTGTTATGGTGTTCTCTCAGTTAAATGAAGGAAATAATATTGTGTATTTGGTCTGTGTTGTAAAATAATTTGTGTTAGTCCAGATCTGTTTCAGAAATGTATGCCTTGTATTGCTACCATCAAGCCATATTTAACACATATTACTTAAAAACAAAAGCAAACCAAAGTGTTCTTATATACTGCCCCATACCACTTCAAGTAGTCTCTGGGCAGTTTTCAGTTTCAATTACAGTATGCAGGCTACACATTGCCCCCCCCCCCCAGCAAGCTGGGTAGTCATTTTGCCAACCTCGAAAAGATGGAAGGCTGAGTCAACCATGAGCCTGCTACCTAGGATTGAACCACAGGTTGTGAGCACAGTTTGACCTGCAATACAGGCATTTAACCACTGTGCCGCTTCTGTTTCTCTGACCATTGCTTTCTCAGTATTCCTTTTGCATTCTGTGAGACAAACTGACCTCAGGATCTAAAACTTCAGGTGGAGCAGAACCTAGGTTCATTATGAGGCATTGTAACAGTGTTTGTAAGTGCTTTTATATAATGACTCATCCTAATACCACTTAGACTCAAAGTCAGCTTTCCTTAGTATATCAAAGATAACACTTTTATATTTTGAAGGGTGACTTCTTAATGAAACAACTGCACTCTAAAGCGTGTATTAAGCCAGGAAGTCATCTAAAATTGTAACACCAAGTACTCTCCAAAATATGAGCAGCTGAAACTGTAAGTTGAACTGAAAATTTATTTACATTTTTTGTTATGGTGAAACAAAATTAAACGAAACAAAGCAGAGCAAAACAAAGCAAAAGACAAAAGCATGTGGTACCCTAAAAACTATCATATTATTTTAATTGTAACCTTTTGCAGATCAAGTCTTTCTTCAGACATATGACAACAGGATGAAATATCAGTTTCATACCAAATATTTGTTGGTTTTAGGGTTTATGGTTTACATTTCAATGCAATGATTTGAATTATGTTGTTTTAGGGCTGTAAAAATACCTCTTTAAAGAGTGTCACTGAGTAAAATGTATATGATAATAGGATGAGTATTGAAGAGATTGCCAGCAATAACTATGGCAGGTCTCACTATGTAATGAAGCCCTCAACAAGTTAACACGGAGTCATACTTGTGCAATTCAGCTAAGGCTTCTGTACACAGATAAATCCAGAGTCATCAGAGTGGATAGAGGGAGGAGGCTGGCCCTCCACAGGCCTCGTAATTCGGACTAAAGAGGTAAAAGGTCCTACTCCACCCAGGAGCAAGAACTCACATTTTCCAGTCAAGTCATTTTTCCTGTTCCAGAGCAGGAACCTCTTCCCTTCAGGCCCCTCTCTATCCATACTGACTACACCTGATCACAGTTCTCTTCAGCTAAGTAATCTTAGCACTGGACTCGGAGTGTTGCAGTGCTTTGTATAACTGGCTTGTCTGTGGAAATTTCGCATAAATGTCTGTCAGTATTGAAATGTAGTTGTCGTCATGCTGATTTTTACTGACTGTATAGAGAGCACATATAAATAATCTTAAACAGCTACCAATACTTCCCGTACACAATACAAAATGCTGGTCATTGCTTAATAAGCCATAAATAGTTTGTGACATGGGTATCAGAATGTCTTGTATTACTATATGAACCAGCCCAGTCTTACAGTCTTGGTTCAAGACTCTTTATCTGGTCCCATGGCTGTCTGACAGGTGCAAGGAATAACCAAAGAGAAGATCGCCTCGGTCATGGTGCCTCAGATTTGGATTACTCCCTCCAGAAAAGCTTGCCTTGTTTTTGTTTTTCCACAGCATCTGGCATTCAAAGTGCTGCAAGTCTTTATACATTTGTGAATCTGTTTAGTTAACTAAGTTCCACTTTATAAATTTTTATCATATCTTGCATCTCTGTCATTATCTTTGTAGTTTATCAAGGTCATTATTTCAGACTTTGGCTCCCAGAATCCCCCAGCTGCTGTCTTTTTAATAAAGTGACTCTTCCAAGCTCTGTATGCCTCTCACTTGGTCTTTACTGGTTCTATAGTGTTCCTCAAGTGTGCTCTTCCCAAGAGAAAGTCCAGAGCTGCATGTTACAGGGAGCTTGGGAGTTCAGTCCCTCACGCTTTCTGGGAGACAAGTCACCCTGTGTAGCCTTGTCTAAGCTGCACAGTCTTAGAACACCCCCCCCCCACACATGGAATGGTAAGCCACCTCTGAGCAGTCCCTATCTGGAAAACCCTAGAAAGGATTGCTATAAGTCAGAATTGACCTTACAGCCTGCAATTATAATTAATTTATTACAGACGATAGGAAGTAGGAATAATGTTATTCTGTTCTTGGCACTCATTGTTTGCAGTATCTTGTATGCTACAGGCTAGCCTCTGTAGGCTATTGTGAAAACCAAAATATCAGTGTGTGTTTTGTTGTAGAGACATTTTTCTTAATTTTTTGATGTACGCACAGAGTACTTTCTTCTCACCCAGCTGCTCCCAAACTGGTGAAGCATAGGAATTGGTGAGCAGATGGAACAGCTGTTACAAGCAAGAAATTTGGAATATCTCTACATTTTCCAGATGTCCTTTGTGAACCCTGGTAGCCTCGCGGGCTTTGATTGGGTTCCTGCCTTCCAGTTTTGGATCCAGTTCACACAAGCAAGGGACAATGAATAAAGCTGAACAGGATTTATTGAAACTTGGAAGGGGAGAATAGATAACAAGCTATTATAAGCAAAGTCCACAGCCCCACTTCCCAGCACTAGTTCCTACTCTTTTTCTGGTAGATGACTGGTTTTTGGTTCTGTTCACGTGGATGGCCTCCGTCTCTCTGGAGAACAGTTCTACTCACTAAGTCCCCCTAGCCTGGTCAATATACTCAGTTCAAGTGCTTCTTCCTGGAGTTGAAGATTGATACAGTCACACTGAGGATAAGTATTTTAATGTTACCCCTTGCACGCCTTGAACTCTTTCCTGAGGTCAATATTCACGAGATTTCTTTTCCCATCTGGTCATAGAAGGTGTTGCATCATTGATTGTTCCCTCTCTCTTCTTATCCATTTTGTCCTGTTCCCTCCAGTATGAAAATTGTGTTGATGGTTTATATTTGTACCTGTAGACTTCCCCCTTAGACACCTTGATTTGGACTCATACTCACCACCATGGATCCTCCATAAATAAATGCACACACAGATCAGCCACAACATTAAAACCACATGGTTAATATCTTGGAGATCGTCCCCTGTGCCACCAAAACAGCTCTGATGCATCGAGGCATGGAGTCCACAAGACCTCTGAACAGGTCCTGTGATATCTTGCACTAAGACGTGAATATAGTAGTAGACCCTTTAAGTCTTGCAATTTGCAAGATGGTGCCTCCAAGGATTGGATTTGTTGTTCTGGCACGTTCAGTAGATGCTCAGTTGGATTGAGATCTGGGGAATTTGGAGGCCAAATTTGCCATGTTCCTCAGAACATTCCTGAACATTTTTATTTTGCAGGGTGGCAGGGTATATGTAAGAGGCCACTGTCATCAGGGAACGCCATTGCCATGAAGGGGTGTACATGGTTTACAACAAATTCTCGGCAAGTGGTACATTTCAAAGTAACATCCATATGAATGTGAGGACCCAAGGTTTCTCAGAACAGCATTGCCCAGAGCATAACACCTCCTTCATCAGCCTGCCTTCTTCCCCTAGTGCACCTTGCTGCCATCTCCTTGCCATCTCCTACTCTACACATACCCAGCCATCCAGCTGATCGAAAAGAAAACATGATTTATCAGACCAGGGAACTGTCTTCCTTTGCTCCGTGGGCCAGTTCTGACGCTGGTGGTCTTAGCACTAGACAGAGGTAATCCTGGGCCCTCTGGCCAATCTGTCATTACGTGGCCCATACACAGCAAGCAGAGATGCATTGTCTGTTCTGACACTTTTATATCATGGCCAGCATTACGTTTTTCAGCACTTTGAGCTCCAATAGCTTTTCTGTGTGACCTGACGGGCTGGACTTCTCTCCCACGTGCATCAGTGAGCCTTGGGCACTTGCAACACAGCAGTTCACTGGTTGCCCTTCTCTTCCTTGCATCACTTTTGATAGGCATTAATTACTGAATTCTGGAAACAGCCCAGAAGACTTGCTGTTTTGGAGATGCTCTGACCCAGTCATCTAGCCATCACTGTTTGGCTCTTGCCAAATGGGTATACAGGCCCTCTGATGATTCTATTTCAGGATGAAAGGATGTGGCTCCCTTCTTTTGGTCCAGAACATCTGTCACCCCTTCTAAGTCTGGGCTTCCACCTTTCTGCTCAATTTTAGGATTTCAGTCTCTCATTTTTCTCTGAGAAAATGTAGCTACAACATTTTATATTTTTTTCTGTACTGATGAAGTACCTGTATCTTAGATTTAAAAATCAGATTCCTATTTAAGGAATGGTCTTTTTCAAGAAATATTGGCTTTTCTTTGTACTGTACGTAGAGCCATTGTTTTGCCGAAGGAGGCTGTGGAGAAAGGAAGCGTTTGCTTTTGCCTTGTTCCTTCAAATGACCAGATTGGGCTTCTAGAAGAGGGGCAAATAACTGGGCCACCGCCCGATTTTATTTTATTGCACTGCATTTTATTTTATTTGTGCTAAATGTGCAGAAGATGCTTTAACTGATGTAGATAAAGTAGCTTGCCAGCAAATGCATGGTGATACCTTTGCTGTCTGCCAATTCAGTTTTTTTGTACTCAATACACACAAGGTGAAGCTTCACTAGAAATGCAGATATATAGAGAAAAGTAATGTTTCTTCCCTACACACCTAGACTGTTGTTTTTTCTGTAGTGGACCAGCAGATCTAGCACAGAAATACTGCAGACTGGGGATGGATTGATAGAGCAGTACACTCCCTGCTTCTTTGCTGCTGTTTTTTCATGACATTTGACTGGTAAAACTCTAAGGGTGATTGATGGACTGGAAGGGAGAGGACATCAGTCTCCAATATTCCTTTGTTGTTGTTGTTGTTGTTGTTGTTGTTGTTGTTGTTGTTGTTGTTGTTGGTGGTGGTGGTGGTGGTGGTGGTGTGTGTGTGTGTGTGTGTGAGAGAGAGAGAGAGAGAAGGTATTACCATGTCTAGAAATTTCTCAGCTCCAGGGGTTCTGTTCGAAGCAGATTGTCTAGATTTCAATGTGGCTTCAGACCTGGGTGAACAGAGATAGATTTTATTTCCTTGGTGGATGGCTTACATAAGGAACTGGAAGGAAGCATGACTCTGTTAGTCTCTGAGGCATTCAGTGTCTTTTGATACCATTGATCTTGGAATCCTTCTAGGGGTTGGGACGGATCATGGGGGCACCATTTTCTGATGATTCCACTTCTTCATGTGTGGAGGTTAGATGAACTCAGAAGGTGGTGCTGACCCTCTCCAGCATTATGGCCTTTGGGCTGCAAGTCCCCCGGGTTTTAGTTCTGCTCCCCACACTGTTTAACAACATTATTTCTTCTTTCTTTCCAATTCCAGACTGGGTTTGGTGAGAGTGAACTAACTGAAGCTTAATACAGACAAGGTGCTCCTGGTCAGTCAAAAGGCAGATCATGTGAAGGGATTCAATCTCTACTTGGTGTGATTACATTCCCTTTTAAAAGTTAGTTGTGCAGCTTGGTTGTGCTCTTGAATTCATCCCTGAGTCTAGATACAGTATACAGGTTTCAGCGGTAGCCAGGAAATCAAAGCTAGTACATCAGCTATGCGTGTACCTTGAAATGTCTGACCTCCCTGCAATGATACATGCCTTAGTTACATCCTGGCAAATTCCTGCAACATGCTCTATGGAGCTACGTTTGAAGACCCAAAATGGCTCAAAATGTTGCTGATAAACTAATAACCGGTGCTTGTTACAGGGAACATATAACTCCCATATTACAACTGTGTCATTGGCTGCTGGCCCATTTCTTAGCACAATTCAAAATGTTAGTCATGACCTATAAAGCCCTACATAGTCAGGCTTCAGGCTATTTGAAGGACCCTCTCCCTCGTGAGCTACCCTGGCTTTCAAGATCTTCTAGGGAGGCTCTTCTCTCCTTCATAAGGCTGTTGATGATGATGTGAGAAAGGGCTTTTGCAGTGACTGCTCTCAAGTTATAGAAGAAACTAACCCTGGATGCCAAGTACCCCCCCCTCTTTTACTGTGATCCAGCTGGCTTGTAACCTGCTTGGGAGTGGGAGAATTATGGAATGCTGTTTTTATTGATTTCAAGGGATTATGTTTTCAAGTGATTTTTAAATATCACAATTTCCTTATTTTTAGAGTTACACAGCAGTGTGTTTTCAACTGTGCTTCTAATGCCTTTCTACTTGAATTGTGTCCCACCTTGTGCCTCTTATTGCAAAAATGCAGCATGTGAATTATTAAGTTTCTTTCTTCAACTACTTCTATGTTATGTATGTTAAGTGGTGTTATCTCCAAACACCTTGCTTTCTGCAGTGCTCTACCAAGACCATTGGAAAGATTAGGAAAGATCTGCGGAAATTATTTTCACAGAGATGAAGTTGTTTAACTTGACTGAAGATTCTTAGATAAGCTTGATCAAGGTTTTGTCAGTCCGGTCATTAGAGAGTAGAACAACAAAAATGTTATACTTGCTGTGGCTTTAGATCTCATAGTAGCCGGATAAAAAGTATGTTAATGAAATGCAGGACTATATTCTGCATGTTTCCTTGTGGTCGTTGGATTTCCTGCTCAGACTGAAATGCTAAATAGGAACTGCTGATGTTTGCAGTTACCTTTTCCACACAGTAACTCTTGTGTCTCATGTTTGCTCAAATGGCATGTTTCTCTCTCATTCTCTGTTTATTTATCTCCATATAGCCCTGGCTTAATAGGTGAAACATTTTATGGGAGGAACACCCTTTCTCACTTTGCCAGTTACCCTTTTGAGGTACAAAACTTCCTTCTTCCAGTCCGCTATTTTATTTTCCTTGCCTTATGACTCATTACCATCATGTGAATTACTAGTGCAGCCAGATGTTGTAGATCTGCATCTAGGAAAATAGCTTGTAGCCAGGTTCTTGGTTGTTCTAAGCCTGTTCTCATATAGCATGGTTAGTATAAGAGCTCAGTAGAACCATATATCATCTGGCAGGGCTTTGGGGAGTCATGGGAGCTGAACATTGGCTGGAAGGGCTAGGTCCTGACATCCGTACTCTTGGCACCCGATTTCAGTTCCCTCTCATATTATACATTATTAAAGGATGGCAGAATAGTCTAGCCCAGGGGTAGAGTCCATGTCTCATTTCCAAATGTACCACTCTCCTCCATCTTCAGTTTGGACAGGGGGAAAATGCTGCTTGGATCTCTGGAAAGACAATGTCAGCCAGTGTAAGGAATGCTAAACTTTATTCCAAAACTTTCATTGGAAGAGTTAATACTTTTTATACAAATCTGATCTTTGCCCTTGTTTGATTGCTGAGCCCCCTAAAGATATGCAGAGAAGAAAGCTGACCTTTTTTTCCCTGCTTCTTGCGTTGGTCCAGAAAAGCAGCAGAAGCAGAATGGAAATTCAAATTATATTTTTGGCCGTTTGCAAGCAATTCTCTGGACTGGCACGTTGCATTCTAACTTTAGTTTCATTCAAAGCAGAGCATTCCTCTGTCAACAAGCAGAGCATGTTGTCTTCATTCTGATTCTTTGGCTGTATCTAGTCTAGCAGGAGGTGCAGTGTGGGTTCAGATAAAGTGTTGAGATGTCATCAGTATGTCTGACCCATGGTACTTTCCCAAGTGTGGGTTTGTCCATATGTTTTTGCAATGTATAGTGAATTCTGAGGTCCAGTTGACTTGAGATGCTTTCCCATCATGTCACAGAGCTTTTCTGTAACCGTAATCAAAATAAAACCAACAGCAGAGAGACAATCTGAGCCAAAGATTCTTTCCTGTGAGATGTATTTCATTTTTTACTGCAAGGTGGTAGACAACCTCTATCACTCTATTGTCTTTAAGATCAAATACAAACATTGTTGTCAGCACATGCATTGGGCTGGTGTGCTGTGACCAATAAATCTAAATCAATAAGAGCCAGATCATTATAACCTGTCTTTGTTATTCACTCCATTAACATCAGTCATGATGGATGCTTCTGGTATTCATATGCCATCAGATTAATTCACTAGGAATTCCATGGCAATTCATCATTTATACTAGGCTATATTATGTTTCCCACAAATCTAAAGCCTTTGTATTTGTAAGAAGGGAGTATTACAATGTTGGGACAACTGCTGTCTTGAAGTGCTGACTTTTTCTTAGCTTCCCCCAACTTAAAATGTCACATTTTAAAATACAGTGATACCTTGTATAAAGGAATTAATTCCTTCCAAATGAAATTCTGTTAAGCAAATTTTCCTTTATACAAATTTCCCATAGGAATGCATTGAAAACAGAGTACTGTAATCCCTAATTGCAAACATTTTTATGTTGTACAGATTTGCCCCATAGGTGATTCTGTTAAGCAAATTTCCCCTATCTCCGGAATTTTTTACGTTGTACAGATTTTGTTACAGTATACAAACCGCTTGTTATACGAGCGTCCACTGTGTTTGAATAGTTCTTCCATTAAGTCTTGTGTTCAAGCAGTAACATGACCACTGAAACAGTGTAGTACACTACAAAAGTGCAACAGGCACTATCTCTTACTCACACCATCCTGATATATGAGCGTGACTCCACCAAGGAAAAGGAAGGAATGTGGGCCCCCCACCCCCAAAAAAGAAAGTTTATGCTTTCAGAGAAGCAAAATATTGTGAACAGAATTGGAAGTTGCAATAGGGTCAGGAGGTGTTGCCATTTATTTTTCCTAACATTCATCAGCATATTCATCTCTAGATTGTGGTGACTTTTAACTGTTGGTGCCCTGGGAGAAAGCCCCACTTGCTCCACCCTAGTTCCAGCCCGGCATCTTTCTTGTCATTATGCTTTAAAATAGTGCATGCAGACTGGCAGCATATTTTTGGAAAAAGTGAAAATTGTTGTTGTTGTTCAGTTGTTCAGTCGTGTCCGACTCTTCGTGTCCCCATGGACCAGAGCTTGCCAGGCCTTCCTATCTTCCACTGCCCCCCAGGTTTGGTCAAATCCATATTGGTTGCATCGACGACACCGTCCAACCATCTCATTCTCTGCCATCCTCTTTTCCTTTTGCCTTCAATCTTTCCCAACATCAGGGACTTTTCCAAGGAGTCCTCTCTCCTCATGAGGTGGCCAAAGTACTGTAAAAAGTACTGAAAGTAACTGAGAGTAAAATAATGTAAAAGCTTTCCTAGAAGAAATGTGGATATTCTATATATTGAATGCCTGTTTTAGAAACCATCCTAAAAGCTTTCCTAGAGGAAATGTGGACATTTTATACATTGAATGCCTCTTTTAGAAACCACTCACTTCCTCAGAAAACCATCTAATGTAGTGCTCCCTTCAGTCTTCAGCAATATTTTTGTTCCTTTTTCTTTCAGTCTCATTCCTCCCTCTACCTCATACTACTATTGACATATGTTGGTATCAACCAAGATTTTGCTATTGGTAAACTAAAGCTTTCTGATAACAATCTTTTTAAAAAACACACACACACATATATATATATGGACATTCGTAATATTGATAGAACAGGGCAACAATAAAGTACCTTGAAATCTGCTGTGGATTAATGTAAATTTGGGTTGATTTTCATAGTCTGTGAAATGTGTTCAGAAGGAAAGTGTGTGCTGGCATTTTTATCCATTAACTTTCCGCTTCCTGTCTAGGGATGTACTGAAAGAAAAGTGTTAAGCTTTGTAGGAATTGGTTCTTTACTAATCAAAACAGTAAGAATGTAATAGTTGTTTCTATTTTAATCAGCAATTTTAAGTCCTCAAAGGTTTTAAGCAGTTTGGGTTTAAGACCTGACATAGAAGGTCATGTATCATTGATCTGATCAAATTTAAACATGTTGGCCTGCACGTTCGAGAAAATTATTTTTCTACCGCCTTGTTGCTTTTTTAATAGACGTTAAGCATAAAGTACAATAATTCAACGTGCTTTGATGAATTATTCATGTTGTGATCACATTTGATTCCCCCCCCCACACACACACAAATCTCCTGGAAATAATTTAACCATTTTGTTCTGTTCTTGTATATCGTTCCTGCAGGATGGATCCTTGGGCAACATTGATGATCTGGCCCAGCAGTATGCTGATTACTACAATACCTGCTTTACCGATGTGTGTGAGAGAATGGAAGAGCTTCGCAAGCGGAGAGTGTCACAAGACCTTGATATGGTAAGTGGACGAGGCATTGCACCCATTTGCAAGCTGGTGCACATTCAGTATTGCTCAAAAGCATTCAGTTCTACTCCACTCCTTCAGGATAAGCAGACATACTTGACAGCAGCCTTGTGTTACACTCTGTACATACCATATGTAAATAGTACACTCCTTAGTCATAATTATCCACCCACACCCATCCCTGATCGTAAAAATGAGCTTTAACCCATGTAGAAAGCATACATGAAAACAATATCATTTAAAGCATACTAAGTAATAACTATTGTAGTGCTTTTACTGCTTTCAAAACAGCAGAATTTGGTACAACTCACTTCATACCGTAACAGGTACCCCTAGAAATGGCTTGTGCTGTTCTGCAGTTGTATAAATACATGCTACTTAGCTTTATAATCTACCAGTTGATCCCAGTTCCTGGAACTGTTCAGGTTGCCTTGTAGCTTGAATTATAAATAAATAATAAATAAATAAAATAAAAATAAAATTTGACATTACCTGTGCTGGTTCTTGGATCCTGTCCCCCAAAACAATTCAGTTGTTTTGACAGCTCCTGTTAAAGTTTGGACTAAACCCCAAAGTGGAGTCAAGTCACCACTGGGCTTCATTATTCATCTGGATCATGTGAAGTGATGTCATTCTTGCAAATGTATGTCTGACTCATAATGGTCAGTTTGTTATGAAATAAGTGGGGTTAGATGTGTTGGCCATTAAAAACATTCCAGAATACACCATTCAGATGATACAAAGCTTTACAGTAAGCATGCTTTTGAGATTACCTATTTCTGTATGAAACAAAATGCGACAAAAGTAAATCAGGAGGGCGGGAGGCAGGAAGGAATCATCTAAAATTATTGCAGTAGTAAAGCAAGGAGGATAGGCCAACAGTCAGTGGGGCCCAACAAGTAACGTGAGAATGTAATATTTCACCCATGCCAGTTTGGTGAGCACTTGTTGCTTGTCTACATTACCCTACTTGTCCATTTTGTTTCAGGACATAGCTAGGCAGGCATCCCCTTCCTCCCTGAACACTACGGGGACTGGAGAGCAAGTTGTTTCCTTTTCTTCCATAGCTTCCAGTTGTATCCTGTTTGTTATAGTTTCAAATACCATGTTTATTTTATTTATTAGATTTATACCCCACTCATCTGGCCACTCTTGATCAGGACCTAAAATTAGGTGGAGAACCAGTGTGGTGCAGTGGATAGAGTGGTAGACTAAGAGTCAAAAGACGTGAATTCCATCCCCCTCTTGGCTGCGAAAAGTGACAGGGAGGTGGCAACGGCATACCATTCCTTGAGCTCTTCATACAGCTCAAAAACCCTTGTAGGGTTGCCATACATTGGAAGTGACTTGATGGAAGGTAATGTTGCAGAGCCAATGATTGGTAGCCGCCTTGATAGGGGGTGGGCTTGATGATCGAGATGATGGTCCCTTCTAACTTGGCAGTTCTAGGATGATGGTGATGGTGATGATGAAGAAGAAGAAGAAGAAGAAGAAGAAGAAGAAGAAGAAGAAGAAGAAGA
>JAHTLZ010000114.1:16212039-16247615 GCA_023846285.1 Phrynocephalus versicolor
GAAGAAGAAGAAGAAGAAGAAGAAGAAGAAGAAGAAGAAGAAGAAGAGTATAGGAAATCAAAACAAAACAAAGTGTGCTGCTTATGTACTGCCCTCATAGTGCTTAAAGTACTATCTGCACAGTTTGCAGTTTAATTATACAGACTATGCATTGCTTCTTCCCCGCACCCCTCCAGCAAGTTGGGTACTCAGTTTACTGTACTTACCTTGGAAGGATGGAAGGCTGAGTCAAACCCAAGCCAGCTTCCTGAGCCCCAGATCAAACTCAGGGCACGAGCAGAGTCTTCACTGCAGTACTGTAGTGTAACAACTATGCCACAAGGCTTTAGATGTACACAAAATCAGGTGAATGTATTTGTCTGAGCTGCTATGAATGCCTGTGTCTTAGAATAAGAGAGGGGATAGCAGACTATATATTTTATTATCAAATTATTTTAAAAAAATGTAAATTGAACATCATCCTTATGAATCCTTTGGTGATACTGTATATGTAAATACAACAGTCAAAACTTATTGTTAGTTTACACTTGTATTTTACAACATCATCTAAATCTTGGTGGTAAAAATCACATGCATTGGTGAAATACTGGTTAGATTTGTGGATGTGTGCCTAATCACATGACTAGGCAATCCGCTGCTGAAATGTATGCAGTTTCCTTTGCATTCCTTGTGTCTGGGATGGTCTTGTTTTTCCATCGAGCATCCAACTTTGGGAGCGTCACACATGGAGTGATGAGGCAGGAAGTGGATGCCAAATAGCCAGAATTTATATTATACAAGCATAATCCAGTGAATGGAATGTGGCCCACAATTATGATAAGTAAAAACAAAATAAAAATGAAAGGAACAGTAAAATGACAAAAACCTGGTGGCACCTTAAAGACTAATTGTTATATTTCATTCTGAACTTTTGTGGCCATGTCCACTTTCTCAGACATAAGAGAGAGATACAACATGGCAAGAAAGTCAACCAATTTACCACAATCTCTATATTTTTGTCATATATAAATATTTGCCATGTTCTCTCTTTCTCTCTCTCTCTCATATTATGTCTGAGGGAGTGGACCTACCCACAAAATGTCTGTGAAGATTCTTAATCATCCAAATGAGGTTATCAGGAAGTTGAGTAATGGCAACAGGACTTCTTTTCTTGTGAGATTTAAACGTTTCGCTACTTACCTTCAACTGACAAAGCTGCTGTCCCAGATACCTTGTCCACAAAAAATCACATTAAAATATATCAGTCCTTAAAATAAGCCGATTAGGGTTCCAGCATGTTTCTGTCTGTTTCACTTATTCTTTTATTTTTATTTTCTTTCTGGCATGTAATGCTTCCACAGACTACGGCTAGGGCTCCCTCTTCTACAAATGGGCTATAATTGTTATGCTAGAAGTATAAGTAGTAATTATACATTCCCTATACAAAAAACAGTACAACCAAGGAAGTAGTTGAGAGATAGCTAATGTAGTAAGACATAAAATCAAAAAAATCAAAATCTAAGTACAGTTTTCTACTGGGTCAAGTGGACTTTGGTGGTACCGGCTGTATTGCTGAAGAGACAACATTCAACAAATGAGATACCACAGCAGGCAAGGCTGTTTTTCTTGACAGCACCAGGAGAGCTTTATGATCTGCAGGGAAGATCTTTTCCTACAGATCTTAAGATATAGTCCCTCTGATACAGTGAGAGATGCTTTTCCTAGGTAAACTGTGTTTAACTGGATTACTTGGAGACTTTCCCTGGAGAAATGTCTAGAGGACTGAAATCTCTTAAGGAAGAATGCAGGATGAAAAGTAGACAGGATATTAAAATGCATTAACCTGAAGGGAGAAAAAAAATATCTGCCTTGAGCCCCTTGTATGACTAGAGTGAAAATAATGCATTTATTCGTAAAGTTAGAAGCTTAATTTCTAAACCATGCTGAGTTACAAATTTGACAGAATTATATAAAGGAGGCAGCGGGAGAGTTTATTGTTGAAGCACTGCTTATCATGATACTTTTTAATGCTATTTTATTTTTTAAAAATGCCTCCATTGGATTAAACTAAGCAGCATGACTTAATGTTAATAAATTGAATGTCTTAATTATTTTGTGTGGCTGTGGGAGAGAGCACACCATTGTTGTAAATCACGCTGCATACAACAGCCCTTTAATTGTTCTTTGAGTCACAGCTTTGCTTACTATTATCTGCTTACACAATATATAAAAAAAGAAATTACCACAGTATACAACATAAGTGCCACGCAAACTGAACTCGCCTGAGCTGTTTTCTCTCTCTAAGCAAAAAAATGCTGATTTTGCCAAGTTCCACATAGTACAGAGGACAGCACCAAGCATTTAGGGGAAGCATATGACTGGTCTCCTCGTGGAGGAAACACCCTCTACGCACGGGTGGAGAAACTGAAGTTTGCCAGAGTATCCATGCAACTCAGCTTCGTATTGATAGAAAGAGACTTGGAAGGAGAAAGCCAGAGTCCCTTTAGTATGCAGTAAATGCTAATGCTATGTGAAGATGCCAGCAACCACCCTGCCCTGTTCCAGACCACAAAGTGTCTATGTTCGGCCTTTAGAAGCACATTTCTACCTCGGAGCACGCACACACACACACACACACACACACACACACACACACGGCTGCCTTGGTCTGGAACCAGTAGCTGAAAGGGCAGAGTGTTTGGAAGATGAAGGAGGGGGGGGGGGATTCCTTAAGTCAAATTGTCAGACCAAGGTCTTAAAAATCCCACAGCCAGTTTCCAAGCCGAGGTAATCAGAGCAGGGCAGAGCTCGCCGTTCTCTTATTGCTTATAATTTCTGGGACAAGCAGTTACATCACAGAGAATTCTGTCTGGTTTAGAAAGTATTGTTTGGTTTTTTAATACTCTGTGTTTGACATGGGCAGCAATACTCCCAGGGCATATTTATACAGGGAGTGGTGCTGCCAAAAACCCAGGAGCGAAATCATTGCTCTTGATCTGGCAGGTGTTCTTCCACCACCAATTACGATTGTCCCTCCAGAAGCTTTTGTGCGGGTTCAGAGGTCTTGGAGGGAGTGCCGTCTCTTCATACAGGACACCGGTCAGATTACGGCTGATGCAAAAATCCGTCACATGTTATTTTTGGCTTATTTGGTGTTCTTATTGTGGGAGATATATAATTCTTTCAGCGTTCCTTATAGAAATTGTGGAAGATCCAACAATCCATTTGTAGATTTCATTAGCACCTATATTGGTGTGTTCCAACTGCTGCTGACCAGACTTTTTTTATTCAGGTCCCCATGCAATTTATAACTATCAGAGCACCGTATTATCATTTCTTTTAACACCAAGACACATGTTAATATTAGTGTCACTAATTAGATGGGTTTTATTAAGCCCTTGCATTTGTTTCCTAGACCGGAAAGATTGCTTTCAGTACCCAAACAAAGGCTGAACTAGAATTTGCAAGGGATGAAGAGTCTGATCCCCTCTCCATGTTGTTGGACTCCAAATCCCAGCATTTCTTTTGACCACTGTGGAGGCTAAGGCTGATGGGAGTTGCAGCCCAACCACATCTGGAAGGCTGCTGTTCACCTTTCCCTTTTCTAAAGACTGATGGGACAGTGAGGAGACCTAGTGTAATCTCAAGGCAGATGATGCCACAGATGATGCTGGGCTCTGCAGCGGGAAGCACCTTTGTCCGATCGCGCGCTGCTTGCCCCGACCTTCCGGGACTTTTGCCCACCCCCACCCCCAGCCCCCCCTGCTTCCGCATATCGCGGATTTTCATGCATCGCGGGTGGGGTGGGTCCCTAACCCCTGCGATCGGCAGGAGGTTACTGTATGCAGAGATCAGGACACCTTTCACTTCAGAGGTGAAGGCATGAAATGTGCATCAGTTCTGTCTTGTTCTTTTATTCTGTCTTGCCCTCCCAATTGTGGTAGATGAACTAGCCCTCAGAACAGGAAGTGGTGGTGGTGGTGATGGTTTGTCTGCCACTGAGGAATTGTGGAAGGCAGCATCTTCCACAATTATTTGCCAGTTCCTTTGCCAGTTAATAAAGCATAGTTTATGGACAGAGAATGCCCTTCTGTTTGCATGCATGGTTCTGATGTGGTTCTTATAAATGATCATTATGCTGTGGGAAAAGGTGGTTTGTGAAAAGCCACATGAGTTGGATTCATTCACATCAAAGGTGCAATTCAAGAAGATGCATTAAATAGACACTGGCAAATGGGAATGGACATTTCCAGATGAAGCAGCAAATTCTGGCTTGGCTACATAGCACAAGAGAGGGAAAGATCAGACTGGCCAGCATGTGATTGTGTGGTTAAGATACAATTGCAAAAATAGGTTACAGACAATACCTTCATAGGCCACTATTAAAAATAAAAAAAGGAATATTGCAAGCTTTCGAATGCAGTCAATCAACCTTCTTCAAAGCAGGTCCCAGAAGTTCAGACATGGTGAAATATGTTCAGTGCAGTTTGTGTTTGTGGCAATGGCAATTTAGGACGTACAGTATTATTTGACCCATTAAATTTACATGGCAATTTAGGACGTACAGTATTATTTGACCCATTAAATTTACCAGTAATGCAGGAATTGGGTTCCCAAGTCTCCTCTTGGTAACCAGTTCTGCTATGAAACTAGTGCAAACCAGAGATTCCTTGAAGGATGGCCTTCCTCCCCGATTTTACAGCTAACATCTGAATCCCTAAGTGCCTCCCTCTGCCCTGTTGTCTTGCTGGAGGTGAACTGGACTGGCTGTTGCTTGCTCTCTGCTCAGTGCCACAGTGTGACTCCCTTAATAGGGCTCCTGCTGGTCTCCTTGCTTTTGATTGTTGAATTTCCAGCCTGGGCTGTTTCTTGCTCCACCTGCGCCCCATCAACAGCAGCCATCTCCTGGTGGTATTTGTGACAGTCTTCTCCACCTTGGGCCCTTCCAGATGATGCTGGACATTGTCTTTCCTTGGCTCCAGTTGCCACAGCCAATCCTTGGGGATGACTGCTGTTGCAGTTCAAATCACATCAACCCTAAAATACATAATCTTCTTTAAAGCAGCTTTGTGAAAAAGAAAGACTAAAAGAACCATTGTGACCTCAGAACCTCTGCGTCCGAAATCATCTTCTGTAAGTTATAACAGGGCAAGGGAAATAAAGTAAGTGGCAGATAGCTGTGAATTAAAAAGTCCCTGCTTCAGGCCTGGAGCATGTATGAAGCCATCCAGTTTGCACTTCATGAAATTACATTTGAGCAATGAATATACTTTAATTAGCAGCAATCAAAGATTATGTCATTTCCCTTGTGCTCATGTGACTTTTGCAGGAGGATTTGCGTCAGTGAAGTTTTGCAGTTGTAATTGGGAAGTACCACTGATGGAGTTCAGTTGAACATTTGTTTACAATTACGCTTTGGCCACAAAATTGACTTCCAGATGACAACACCTTGTTAAGAGGGCTTATCTGCTTCCCTTCTGACTGGGAAATTG
This sequence comes from Phrynocephalus versicolor, assembly GCA_023846285.1. Lineage (NCBI taxonomy): Eukaryota > Metazoa > Chordata > Lepidosauria > Squamata > Agamidae > Phrynocephalus > Phrynocephalus versicolor. The sequence continues at coordinate 16,217,511 of JAHTLZ010000114.1, forward strand.
GATCTATGCACTTTACTGCCAAAACACAGTTTTGTACTGGTATCAGCTGAGCACCAAGGAGCAAATAGCTGAAAAAGAGCAATTTGTGCTGTGCTGTCTCATCCATCACCGCTGATGGCCATCTGATGCCTGATTCTGAAATGTTCTACTGTGGCAACAGATAACAAAAGGCAGAAGCTCTTACAGCACGAAAGTTACAGTGCAGTTTGTGTTTGTGGCAATGGCAATTTAGGACGTACAGTATGCTTTGGAGATGATGAGATCTGGGTATTATTGTGGTCATGACACCTGTGGGCTGAATAATATGACTGAGACCAGTAGCAGATCTTTGTTAGGTGGAGGTCATAATGGTTGATACTGAAGGACAACATTGGATTGATATGACACTCCAGGAATATTACAAACACTCTAGGCTAGTTGATTTGTTTCTAGATACTGATAGTCCTTTAAAATGGATAATACATCTACACAAAACATCTCCATGGGAAAAACAGCACCCTTAAACATGATCAGCATCCTCAAACATTTGGGATACATGGGCAGAATACGCTAGAATTGAAAATCAGGGGAAGAGTATTTTGTATGCTTCTCAGTGTGTGTGTGTTTCTGATGGTGGCCCATTTATGGTGCTTCTCTGTGTAGTTGTTCACATAATCTTAAAATCTTATGCTTTACTGTGTGTACATTTTGCTGGAACAAGACAAAGGCTCTTTCTGTTGTAGATCTGTTTTTTTTCCTTTATGTTTTTGTCAGGAGTACAATCCTATGCACTGACATGTAGCAGACAGTCCTGCACCCTCCATATGTTTCAGACTGCAGTAGGCCCTGGCTCTCTACTGGGGCTCATGGTACAGATTCAGCAGGCATCTGTTTTGTGCAGTTAACCAAGAGGAAGCCAGACTGTATTTAATGAAATTAATCTCTGAATAAATGTGCATAGGATTGCACTATTACTATGCAAGTCAATCAATTTTATAGATGCAGTATACCAAGACTGTCCCCTAAATTAAGATATATTTGGCTACAGGTAATTATGTCCTTCAGACAGTTTAAAAAGAGAAAGGTAAAGGTTCCCCGGCAGATGTGTGCTAGTCATGTCCAGCTCTAGGAGTGGTGCTCATCTCCAAGCAGAAGAGGAAACACTGTTTTACCTTCCCACTTTTTACAGTGGTACCTGGACATGCTTTCGAATTGCTAGGTTGGCAGGAGCTGGGGTTAACAGTAGGAGCTCACTCCACTGCGTGGCACCTGGTATTCGAACAGCTGAGCTGCCGACCTTGCAGCTGACAGTTTTCAGTGCTCTAGCCTGCTGAGCCACCACAACCTCATGACAGAGAGCTTGGAAAACATAATATTTGAAGAGGAAGACCATCTTGTATTTGGTCTTCCTTTTTTCCTGCTTCTTTCAACATTTCCTATCATTATTGTCTTTTCCAGAGAATCTTACCTTCCCATTATGTGCCCAAAGTATGAAAGCCTCAATTTTGTAACTCTTGCCTCCAGTGATAGTGCAGGCTTGATTTGTTCTAGGACTCACTTGTTCTTCTTTCTTGGAGGGAAATTAATTTATTTTCATTCAATTACCTTTCTCATTTCTTTAACTCCAATTTTGGTTGCATGTTAAACACAGTCTTCAAAACCAGTTGTACTGGCACACCAGATTTCTACAGGTTAGTCTTGAAAACTAGCCCCTCCTTGTAAAAATTACATCTTTAATTGTATTAAATTTCCCATTTTCTTTGGAGAGCAACAAAATTACAAAGTTCAGCTTTCCGAAATGTCCATATGTTAAGGCTGTTACTGCAAGAAAAATGTAGAAATCTTGTTGCTTCTTGAAGTTCTTGAAAGTTTATGGAGTAAAGTTCGATCATCAGATTCCTCTAGTGTCCATCTATGATATTTACCAAAAATATATGTAAACTCCATTCAATTCAGTGTGGCTAATATTCGAGTAAACATGTATTTTTACAGGTAAGGTATACAGTATATCTCACTGCATTTCTAAACTCAACCTGGGAAACCCATCTAAATGGTTGAAGAATCAATATTTTTAGGGAGATAAATTATGGAATTATTTTAAAAAATGCAGTGCATTTCCTACTGCTTCTGTGTTTATCATGTTTATTTTAAAAACAGTTTTAAAATGCATCTCCAGTCTGTTTCCTAAAACTCCTTTGAGACTTGTTTAGTTCATCTACAGTTAGCACACACTGGTGAAAATCCCATTCACGCAGGCTTCGGTTTGCAGGATTCTACACCCAGTGAGAAGGAAGGCCATGTATTCTTGGTGTAATTGATTGCAAAATACACGAATGGATTTCTTTGGGGATAGCCTCAGTGCCATCATAACTGCTTCAGTTGTGCCTAAAGATTCCACCTGTGTTGCTGTGGAACAGGATTTTACCTGGGGCCTCTCAATAAATCCCTTAATGAACTAACTTGAATTTACTTTTGATTCTGAGAACTACACTGGTTAATGATTTATACTCTGTACATTAGTGTCTATATGTATCTATAATATCTATTCAGAAAGATTTTTCCAGGAGGCTCTTGAAAGAAGGAACCAAGGTGTGAAGGTGAATGGAATTCTTGTTAATAACATAAGATATGCTGGCGACACTGTCCAGCTTGCAACAAGTCTGGCAGATTTGCAAGGATTACTAGATTCTGTTGCTGCAGAAAGCAGTGCCATGGGATTGCTACTTATTGTGAAGAAGACAAAATGGATGGTTATCAGTAAAAAACAAATTAGTTCACAGACCCTTCTCAAGATTGGCAGTGATATAATTGAGAGAGTATCATCTTATAAATACTTGGGGTGCTTTGTGAAAGATAACTTTGTGTGAAATTAGTGGTGGAATTGAACAAACTAGAAATTCCTTCCAGAAAATGAGGAAAGGGTTGACAAACCGGGAATTATCTATCAGACTTTGTACCTGAATACTTCAGTCCTATGTGTTCAGCCTATCTCTATGGTGTTGACCCTTACAGACACACTATGCAGGAAGTTGGAGGCATTCGAAATGTGGCTGTACAGACGAATTCTGAAGATACCTTGGACAGCCAGAGTCATTAATGTGGCTGTATTAAAGCTTATGAATGAACAGTTAGAAATCCTCAATAATGTAAAGAGAAGAAAATTGCAGTATTTTGGACACATAATGCGCAACAAGAAATACCATCTGCTGCAAGTTATCCTTCAAGGAAAAATAGATGGAAAGTGTGGCCTGGGGGATAAAAGAACATTCTGGCTTGAGAACTTAAGCCAATGGTCCGTAGTGAACACAGCTGTTCTGTTTAGAATAGCTTTAGATAGAAACCAGTTCAGGCTACTGGTCGCCAGTGTTCTACAAGGACATGGCACTTGAAGAAGACATTTGTGTATACAGTGGACCCTTGTATAACAAACAGCTTGTATAACATAAAATCTGTACAACATAAAAAATTCTGGAGATAGGGGAAATTTGCTTAACATAATCGCCTATGGGGAAAATCTGTACAACATAAAAATGGGATTACTCCGTTTTCAATGCATTCCTATGGGAATTTGTATAAAGGAAAATTTGCTTAACATAATTTCATTTGGAACGAATTAATTCCTTTATACAAGGGACCACTGTACTTTGACTTACTGCTGGGGCTAACAATTTAAAGATTAGCCTCACACATTGCTACATTCCTTCTCTCTGTGTGTATATGTGTGTCTGCTTTCTAGGCGACTGATGTGTTGCCAAACTAGTTGTCTTTGAAGATTGAGGCTTAGTAGAAGTGCAGAAGGATTGTCTGTAGTTCTAGGTACAGCTATGGTCTTTCTGGCAATGAAGAAAGCATCTGGATAGTAATTCAGTACAGGTCCTGAAGTGAATTTCGTGCCGTGAAATATTTGTGAACATCTGGATGTCTTTGGGTTTACAGTGTTTTTTTTTTTAATATACCGCATGTTGTCTTCTCCCACAGTGTACCTTATCTGCATAGGATAGTTGGTTTACGATTAAGAATTCAAAGCATTTCTATTAAGTTCTCCTTTCCTGGCTGTATAGTTGGCAGTTCTTTGATCTTTTCTTGTTGTGACTGTTTTCATCCTAATGCAAGGTCCTAATTAGATGCAAAATACCCTGAAGAGCAGAATTTTGTGCTGATTTGTTTTATGTATACATTTAAATTAAAAATGCCTAATAGATCCCTAAATGAGATAAATAGATGCCCTATATTAAGTTTGTTTCTTTAAATGTTCCTTCTCTAATCTTCCAAAACACTTTGAGTTGCAAATCCCATCAGTCCTAGCTAGTATTTCCAGTGGAGACATGAGGGATACAAAACCAGTGACATAATGAGTATTAAACTCTGAACATGAAGTCCAAATCTCTGTGTTAGTTCCCTAGGAATGGAGTGTTTATCAGGAAATGTAGTTCTAATTTTGTTACAGATCTCTACTTGGGAGATTCCTTGGATGCCCCTGTTAGATTTTCAGTGACATTAATTATATTTGTTGCCCATCATCATCATGTGTAGGCCTTAAGGGTTCTCTCCATCTGTCAGTCTTCTAACACTTGACTCTGTTTTCATATCATGCATGTGATGGACCTCATTATATTCCATTGTTGTCCTGAGAAATGCTGAGAAAGAATTGTTCAGAGCCACTCTGAGGTGGTATTTGAGCAAATCTAAATCTTATTGTATATCCATTAGTACTGCCATTTGTATGACTATTCCTTGAGTACTTTATGCAGTATAGTAAAGATGAAAAGACCTTGAAGATAAATTGCTGATGGTTAAAAGTTTGTTTTCACTGTTGCCATCTCAAGAACATTAAAGATATAGCTTGCTATTAAATATACAGACAGGATGAGCAATCTTGGGAGCCTTGGGGGCCGCATATTTGCCCCTGGCCCCAAAAGGCCACTTTATATACATATATAAAACAGAAGACGTGCTTGAATGGATACTTTTGCTAACACCCTTACTCGTCATTTCTGGTTGCACTTGTGTTCTTTCCATTACTTTGTGACTTAATTTAAATCATTTTCTATAAAGACAGAGGCATGTTTAATATGGCATATGGATTGTTTCTTTTAGGAACATTTGCATCATCATTTCAGTCTCAAAATTTTCTTCTGCATTGCTGTTTCATAGCAACTACGGTTGTAGGCTTGTAGGCTTTATATATTCCTATGGAAATCAGAGACAATCAAGATTATCTTATATCACTGATTTTGCTCAGCATAATCTGGATTTAAACCAGTCTTAATACTTAAGGACTGTCCCAATTTTAAGGTCTTCTCATAAATGTGGCTTAGCATAAAAGCAACAGGTATGTTTCCTAAGTTTCACCACAACCTCTGTTAGCAGTTCCTGCACTTGTTTGCTTGCCAAGAGAAGGACATCATGCCTTCTGACGATAATTGCCCTATCTTTAAATAACAAGAGCAGTTGCAGGATGGCAACTCTATTTATTTATTTATACCTCTAGCAACAATGTAGCAATTAAATAGAATCATATGCAGACAAGTCTTGTCCTTTCACAGGGGTTTCTGCCCAAATAATGGCATATTTTGAATTAAAACATCAAAGATAGTGGATGTCAAAGCTGTCATGATGTTACAGAAGTATTCATTTGAAAGGGAATGCATGGAATAGTGGCACTGTGTCATTAAAAAAAGAAAACAACCTAAGAACTCTTGAATAATCTAATTCACATTTTTTTCCGAGTGGTGCACTGGCAATAACTTTCAGGGTTCTAACTATTATCCTGAATTCGTGGATGCCACTAAGTTCTGTTTTTCATTCCAGCCTATTTCTAGTATTTCTTACGAGATTCTGACTGACTTTCTTCAAATGAAGATAGAGTGTCAAGGTGAGGATCAAAATAATTTGTTGTGGTTCGGACTCAAACAGCTCTTGTAAGCTGACAAGTTGCTAACTTCCACTTTCAGCTGCAGCGGCTCTTCCCTCACTGAAGTTCCCTATAAGCTTCTAGGGTAGAGCGCCCTTTGTTTCCCGTGTTGCCTCTCTGTTGCTACAAAGACGGTTAAAACAATGAGTTTTTCATGCTGCATGTTGCAGAAGATTAGCAGTGGAGACAGAGAGAACGTTGATAAAGCTCATTCTCTTGTGTTCTTGTATGACTGCACTTCATACTTGCATAGAGACATTATTATATTGGTAATTCTGTCCTGGCAGTACTGTGTGTTTGTAATGTATTGTTTTAAATTGCTCAACCCAGTCCTCATTGGGGTGATCAAAACAGTTTCCTCGCCATCCTTCCTTTTGGGATTCCCCATTCTACCAGAAGGGAAGTTTCCTAGTTTCTGTTGGATTTCCCCCAAGGATTCATTTTCCCAAATCTGGTCGATTTCTAAAGGTGATCAGGGCTGGCTTGTTTTCTAAGGTTTCAACACTTGCACACTCAATACACCCACAAACCTTCCAAGAGTCCCCTGCTTCCCTTTCCTTTCCATTATCTTTTGAAAAAATCAGTAACTGAGCAAAGAAGAAGGCGGTTGCTTATTTATTTTGCTTGTCTGCTTGGCATAGGGACAGACCTGTTGTTTACAGCTCAGAGTGGACTGGAAATAAACCGGAAGGCTGAAATTCATTTGTAGATCCTGTTTAAAATTAGTGGCATATCAATAAACTTGGGTGGGGGAGAGTGTGACGATGGGATTTGGATAAATCTTCCACCAGACTTCTGATGCAGATATTCCTACAGTGATTGCATTTACAATTTTTTCGGGTGCCTGGAAAGGAAATGAGGTTGCAGATTAATTCAATAAGAATCAAATTCCAAAACAATAACTGCACCACTTTCCACATGATTTCTTGGTGATAAGAAATAAATGCCATATTTTCAGCAAAAAGGCTTAGATCAAGTCCAGCTCATCATCTCAACTTGATCTAAGTTGACCGCCTTTCCATTGAATTAATGGAATGTATAGAATTGTTGGCTTTTCAGAGTTAACTGGGAGTTGAGTCATGGCTACTGGACTTCTTTTTTGAGAGATAGAAACATTTCGCTGTTCATCCGAACAGCTTCATTGGTCTGAATACAGCTAGTGCAAGTAGTCCTTCTTATAGTCAGCTTGACCTCTTGTCCCCTGGTCTGATTGGCTCATAAGATGAACAGTAGCCTGAATAGGCTCGTTAGGGAGACATTAGTGTCCATGGCCTTAAGGTAAACAATGGCCTAAGGTGCTGAAACCCATCTTTCAAAGATGAGGATGTACACATATTAGACAAAGAAGAGAGGTGGTTTGAGAGAGGAGTAAGGGAAGCCATTCATGTTAGCATTGAAAATCCCTCCCTCAACAGAGGTGGTGGGCTCCGGCATAGTCTATCTGCTACTTATCAGGCTGTACTTTCCAAAGTACCCAGGCAAATCAAAGAGCCGTCACCACCAAGGTCACAGCTAACGACCCATTCTTGATGGGTTTCAGCACCTTAGGCCATTTTTACCTTAAGGCCATGGACACTAATGTCTCCATAACGAGCCTGGTTCAAATGCTGTTGCATAGAATGGCAAGTCACACTAGAGTAGGCCCTTTGAATTAGTGGGGAATTTGATGAGTCACTTCTGTGTCGGTTTTTTCTATTCAAGTGGACCCGTGACTTAGTTTGCTAAAGTAGAGACCCACTTGAATCAGTGAAACCTGGGAAGGATTTAACTCCCCAATTCCCCACCGATTCAGTGGGCCGACTCTAGTGTGACTGACTACAACACTAAGCAACAGGCATTCAGTCGTGTATTAAACAGAATGTTAACTCTTATTACAAAATGGCATAAAGTTTGATGGGGCTTTAGGTAAGCTGCCACTTTTTACTTTGTGAAATTACATGAGCATTAGTGATGGCAGTCACTACCACTGATTTTATTTATTTATTTATTTATTTTTACAACTTATATGCCGCCCACTACCCAAAGGTCTCTGGGCGGCTTCCAATCAAAGAATTAAAGCAGTTAAAACATCAAATATCAATACATAATTAAAACAATAATAAAAACCTTACACCAAAATCATTACACTAAAATTGCCATCAGAGGACCCACAGTCTATATTGTATCAATTAAAAAAACTTCTGGAACAGAAGGGTTTTTACCTGGCGCCGAAATGTCATCCATGTTGGCACCAGGCGGAACTCACTTGGGAGGGCATTCCATAGCTTGGGGGCAGCTGCCAAGAAGGCCCTGTGTCTGCAAGCCATCCCTCTCACCTCCTTGAGGGATGGCTCTTTCAAGAGGGCCCCCTGGCTCGATCTTAATTGCCGCGTAGGTTCATATGGAAGGAGGCGGTCCTTCAGGTATCTAGGTCCTAAGCCAAAAGTATACTGACAAGATTTTCCCTTAGAGCTGGATTTTGATGTACTAACCTAGATATTCCTACTAATACTGTTTTGCTATTTACTACAATTTAAATACAGTATGTTCTCTAAAAAGATCAGCACATCAACCCTTTCTGTAACTCTTCTATGGAAATTCTTAACTTCAAAATTGCACTTTGAAGTACGGTTACCTAACAATGCAGATTAATCAATGGGCCTGTGCTAACACAACATGGAGAACTGGCCTGTAAGTGCTTGGATTAATCACCGATAATTATACATTAAACGATTGCTACAGGTTGCAGCTGCTTTTTAAGCCACATAGGTGCATATTAGTCAGCTGATACTACTGCTCTTGAAAAAATGTATTACAGCACATTCATGAAGTTGCTTGCTATGAATGTTGAAGGAATTTTCTAGTAAAATATTATAGCACAATAGAGATGCAGAAAACGGTCAGTATAATTTTGTATTTCAAGGAGATCCTTTTTCTGATCTAATCTCTCACCTATTTGGTATACAGTATTATATTAGACAATTCCCAGCAACCAAAGCCACTGATAATACACTTAGTGCAGTGGTTCTCAACCTGTCCGTCCCCAGATGGTCCTGGACTGCAACTCCCAGAAATCCTTTCCAGCACAGCAATTGGTGGAGCCTTCTGGGAGTTGCAGTTCAAGAACATCTGGGGACCCACAGGTTGAGGACCACTAACTTAATGCGAAGATGATTGACCAAAATATTCTTTAAAAATCAGTAAACAGAGCTTGGAAATTTCAGTCTAACTTTGTGATATGCTTTTTATAAAAACGTGAATACTGTTATGTGTAACTTTCTGATGATATTTTTCTTATGTAGCTTCAAGGTTAGATCTTGGCAGTCTTAAAACCCGGTCACAGCTCTGGATGCTAATTATGCTGCAGATCAGCAAGGAGTGGGTACTTGTCTATAATCCTGGTTGAATTAAAGCAAATACACACTTTAAACAGTAGTATAAAGTACACTTGCCTTGCACTTACGCTGTTTCAGATGGGTGACTGCATGATTAAATGCCTCTGTGTGGAAAACACTTCATTGTCCATGGAAAGCTAATGTGTTAGAGATGGGGACTCTCACCTCTTCTGTAACATACCACTTTTCTGCACGTAGAGGGTTTTTCTATTTCTTTTTTCCTGGGGAGAATTTGAATGTGCCATCCCCTCTCTATCTTTCAAGCAGTTTTAGGAAGGCCGCAAGATATCATTGCTTTGAAGCCATTGTTATGGCTTTTCAAACTCTTTATCTTGTTAAGGGTATGAGTTTGTGTGTTGATAAATAATTTCTCAATTATCATATCCATGGAGAGATTTAAATATGGTAAGGCTATTGGAGTCTATTATTTCTGGGGGTACTGTACTCTGCTTTGTTCAGTGTTTATGGCAATTGTTGATAATAGCTGTGCAGTTAATGAAATCCAAATCTGTAAGCTTTGTCCAGTGTAAACCTGCATGGCCTGAATCCAGTTCCTGGACCAAACCATGGTAGACCTCTTGAACCAGTTGCTTAATGGCAGATCAGCACTTACATGTGCCCCATTGATTCACTGGGGCCTATCCTGTTTGGATAACTCTTGGTTTAAGACCTTTGGGTGTAGACAGGACTGTAACTGTGTCTTCTCCTTTAGCTTAAATATATCCCTCTGTTGATGGAAGGCTCTTAGTTCTGCCAGAGGCTTCTGTATATGAAAAGGCATATATTTTATTAACATTGGGCACTGCTTTAAAGTATAACCCTTGCGATATTTCTTCATTGGCAAAGAGAGATAAATGATGACACAAGCACAATTCATTTCTGGTAATGAAGGACTTCCCAGTGTTTCCTACATTTTCTCCCTGCCCAGCAGTATTTTCTTCACCTCTTCAGAGTTGTAATATAAGACTAACAGTAAGTCACTTCTTCAGATTAATATTTGGTGCCCAGGATGTGTGTTTCCCCCCATCCATCTTCAGCAGATATTGGTTCAAAATCGCTGATGGTTTTCGCCTTCTCGTGGTTTCTGTAGCTGCATGCTTTAAGAGATGCCATTTGATTTCTTAACATAACTGAAAAGTACTCTTGATTTGTAGCCTTCCTTTTTGTTACTAAAACAACCATTTCCAAACCCACCTTTCCTACTCAATCTAGATATTTGTAAATGGCAAACATAAGACAAGAATTATCTTCAGTTATTGTAAATGAAATATCACATGGCCTTTTAGTTTTTATAAGGATTGTAGGGAAACAGTGTCCTTTAAAGGTTTTCTAAAGATTTAGAATTATTGTATCATTGTTATGATTCAGAACTCTTCGTGTGTTTGTGTTGCCAACAAGACCCCTATTTAAGACCCAAAGATATATTTCAAGACTGAGCAATAAAGTTCAGTTTGATTTATTCTGGAAAGAGTTTAGCACTAAGACAAACTGGTTTAAAGAAATGCATTCAGTTTTAACAGTTTTCACAGGAATAGTCCTATTAATGTCATAGCAAAGAAAATGATAAAAGACTCTCCTGCTTCCTAAAATACTGATTATTTATTTTGTTATTTTTAATTGTATCACACTTATTGATGGTTTTTGGTTATTTACTGTTACTCTCATTTTGTTTAATTAATGTGTTTTGTACATTTATAGTCGTTACTTTGTAAACCATCCAGAATGATCTTTGGTCAGATGGGTGGTATATAAATCAAATAAATAAATTATGATGTATTGTTTTGCTCTCCCATTAATCAGATGCTTGAATTTTTAGCCTAAACTCTGGACATCCAATCTGAATGGTTGCCAGTAGGAAGGGATGGGGGTGGAGTGAAATTATAACAAGCAAGTCATAATGCAACCCAGCAGATAAGTGATGATAAGTATGTAATTAAAAACAAACAGTTTATAACAATAATCCTGGTATTGGCAAACTATCAATATGTGGAATATGGAAGCAAATATATTATTTTATTTAAAATATTTTTACCTCACCGTTCTTCTTAAAAAGGATGCAAGGTGGCTTGCAGCTTTAAAAAAACAATATTTAAAGCTAAAAACAGTGAAGTATACACATCCTAGAAGGAATCAGACAAATAGCGCACTAAAATGGCATATAAAAGCAACGCTAAAACCACATTAAAAGCAGTAAGGCACAACCATCCATTGTTTTTAAAAAACATTCAGACAGTCGGTCACTAAGCCTGCCTGAAGAGAAATCTTGGACCCAAGCTGTTGAGGGCTTTATACATTAAAATAGCACTTTGAGTTGTGCCCGGAAATGGTTTGGCATATTGATATCCTGTAATGAAGAGGGTTTACACTGCAATCTTCCTCTGAGTCAGTCCTAAACATGTTTGAGACAAAGGCGTATTTGTTTTAAAAGTGTTTGCGTTATCTTTTACCTCACTGTCGTCCTGGCTTGGCACTGTGGAAATGTACAAAGGTTCCTGAGATTTCGGATATCTATTCAGAAATTATATATCAAAAATGTATATAAGTGTGTGGCAGTCTTCAACATGAAACTACAGTGATAACATATATCAGTGGATTTGAAGATTTCTTAAAACCCATTGGAGTAAAATTGGAAGTTAATCAGAAGACTCATCTGTTTCAAGAAACCTTAGGAACTCCTAAATATATTCTGTGGCGGAACATTACAAGTCATATTATGACTTCTTTTCAATTAAGGAATAATGAAGTATGTATGTAGAACTCTATAGTATGTCAATATTTTTCATATATATGGTATAGTGTAATTGTATAAGTAGTTTTAATGTGTAAGTATTTTATGTGGCTTATGTTTCTTTTTGTAAGTGGTGATCTCTTCACTACTTGACCAGCAAAACTGTTAATTTGCTCTGAAAATCGAAGACCCACGAAATATGAGAATGTAATAGAAATATAACCAGCCATACACAGTCAGAGAGAGCGAGATGACATCTATCCGGGTGTTGCTGATGGCTAGTTTCAGAGATCCTCTGTTGGATGGATAAATCCGATGCTCCCACCTCCACCTTTCTACAAGGGAGAGAGACAGCATTATTTGTCAAGGAAGCAGTCATGTGTCTGCTTAGGCAAAGCTGGTTGTTACATTTTAAGTCTCTGTTTTCAGTGTGCTTTTTTCACCTTTAAACTTTCACAAAAGCACAAATAAGAATGATTGGTTGTTCCAGTGCAGTTTGACTATCACTATAGCCTTCAATGTAAATAATTGTGACTATCACTGTTTTGAGGCTAGAGGAAAACCTCTTTCAAATGTGCTAATTCATCAGACCTTTCTGTCAGTCTGTATTTTATCAGCATCAGTGCTTATATGCAGTGGGAGACAAAAAAAAATTAGAATGGATTGTCACTGGCTTTAAAAACAGATCCACTAAGGCAGATGAATACCTATTGTTAGGTGCTGCTGTGTCTATATTTCTTTTGGTTCAGTGGTTTCTCTCTTCACAACAGGATGCAGAGGTCATATTCAAAGTCAGAAGGTCTAGTCAAGGCAGAGAATGGTTACATCACTTTGGGCACATCCTTTCTGGAAAGAGTAGTTAAAAACTGTTATAAATTAAATTGATTAATTAATATGTTTCAGGGCCTGGATTCCGCCATATTCTATCAACTCTAAGGTGTATGATTGAAAATTTGTTATGGAAGGATGCTGTGTAATCTCTTCTGAAGTGTTGGCTGTCATTGCTGAAATGATGTCCCCTCTATATATTTGACTGTTGCCTTTATGTCCTCCCTTTTGACAGAAAAATAGTGCTCTAGGAGGCAAACAACATGGAACATTACAACACTAAAAACAATTGAAATCATAAGTGAAGCTTGGCATGTTTCCTAAAAGAAAGGAGCATATACACGCCTAACTCTGAAGGGGGTACATTTGAAATTTTGGGAGTGGTACAGGGCAGAGTACTCCCCAGGATTGGGCCTTTGTAGATGGCAACATCCTAACGGATGGCCTATCCTGTAGATCTCGGCAGCGCAACCTCTTAGACAAGTAAATCCAACCTGAGGTGATTCAAGGTTAAAAATTACATTGTGAAATTAGTTTGGGAAACAGTTTGCAGCTACTGCAGGTTGTTCAGTATCAGAGTAGCTGGATTTGTCCCTCTTGTCATGCAACATATTGTGTTGGCTGGCTCGTAACTGGAAGGCCAACTAAAATCTATGAGTTGCTCTTGTTGTGGATGGAAACTGCTAGAACGGTTTCTTTGTTGTGGATCCACACAACTGCCCACCTTTTTCTAGACTTTTCTTGAGGCAAGACTATAGGGACTGTCGTGATGAACACTTACATCATAGAATTTACTACTGCCATGTTGCTGCTGAGGGCAAGCATACAATGTAATTACATCCACTTCCTGTTTTACAGAATCAAGCTGTTTGCTTTGATTGGCACTTTGGTTGGCTCACATATTGTACCTATAGGTTCAAATCTCACTGGTTATTGTAGTGAGGACTGGAGTTATTAGATCTATCAAAGGAAGTTAACTAAAGTAGAAGTCTAGATTGATTTTATTACTCTTGGTGCATTTTGCTGCTCTTATGAATACTTTAATTTGTAGGGCTAGATTTTGAAGAGCGTTGGCTTTTGTATATTGGCAGAATTCTCTAATCTAGACCTCAAAACACGTTTGTACAGTGGAATTTATTAGTGCAAACTAACTCATTGAAGAAGTCTAGTAGAGAACTTGAGGATCCAGATTCCCTGCTAGAAATCTAGCAAAGTAATTGTTTGATAATTATTAGAATGCTTGTTTGGGGTCAAAATAAGTGGTGTGTGTCAGTTTTGTTAAAGCATTATTATTATGTGTGGTTTTTTTATCATCTTCAAAAGGCATATTGTTGTTGTAGCTAATTATAATTGTTTTCCCTTTCAACTATTGCAAAGAGAGTTCTGCTACTTTATCATGAGGTTAAGCACACCCAGATTATAGCTCCTGATTATTTTTTATGAAGGAGTTGCTACTTATGTAGGTTGCCAGCTCCAGCAAGAACTTGTTCAGAGTGTCTGCTGTTATGAACCTTTCATGTAATAAGGGAGAATTAATGTGTACAGAACAACCTCGTTTCACAGTCTCTATAAGAACACCTTTTTAGAGAGAGAAAAGGGGCAGCAATTGTTATCATTTTACTTCTTAGTAGGTGAGAGAGGAGTCTTAAAATAAGCATTTTAAATGGGATTTAAAATGGACAATCTATAGTGTGAGAGCAGACATGAAACTCATATCCCCTTTTACTCAAATGCTTTTTTATCTGGCAGATAAGCTACCTTAAGTCTTTGTTCTCTGGCCTAATGTTTGCTGCTGCTAACAGCTTCAACAAACTCAAGACCTGGGAGGAGAGGAATGTGATGTGTCTGAATGTAGTAGCAAAGGATGTACAGTAGTTCATGCTGCGCTAGGACTATTTTACCTTGTGTTGTTGCCTTTGAATCAGGTCAGTACTTGGTGGGTAGCAGATGGTGGAACTGGATAGTAGGGCACAGGCAGCCTTTTCTGTTTTTGTTCTCTTCTGACAATGAATCTTTAGCAGGACAGTAAGTGTTGTAATGGATACCATGTTTATTAAGAGGTGAATAAAAATGCCTACAAGTGTGGCAGTTATTTTTTGCATGAGTATGAAGGTGGCCTACAACTGGCAAGAAATAGCATGAAATGGTGTGCATATCTTGATCTGTGTTACAGTAAGAAACTGTTTCTTCCTCTACCTGGTAGGCTTTGCTGCTAATTAGAGGTCATTTGTAAATCTACTTTAGAACAATTATTTGGTGCATAGATTTCCCCCTTTTTAAACAAAAGTAGAGTTTTAAATTTTGTTGAGAGCAATTACGGAATGATTTTGCTTACTCGCTCTGCAACTTTTGCTTTCTGAATATTTGTTGAAGACCTTGAAGGAAGAGAAGGGGCAAGAATAAAGAGAGAAGGGAAAGGACAATACAATCCGAGGGGAAAGGGGAATGTCCAAAATTCCCACCTAGATCTTCAAATAGAGCTTCTGGTGTAAACTGGCCCTTTACGCAGTTTGGTCGGACTGAGAAACGCTGTGTTGCTGCCGCCTTTTGCTCCACAATATCCAAAATCCAGTTAGTTATGTCCTCAGATGTAATGCGAGAGGCAAGATTTTCAGTAGCAAACTGCTGTGAGTTGAGCAGTCGGCATGGGCATTTCCCATTACCTATCCAATATAGTGTGTGATAGGAAATGTGTACTCAGCTTGTGGTACCGGTAATTCACTGCAGAAGGATATTCTGCTGCTGTTATGATGATAGAAATACACAATCAGATTCTGGCCAGTGAGTTTGTATGATGATAATGATGTCTCTCCATTGATGGAATAAAGGCAGACGGTTATATTTTCCTCTGCAGCAATATGTGTCCTTCATCAGTCAGTGCTGTTCACAGAATTGATCTTGTCTCTCTGTCCTATATGCAGTAACATATGTCTTCTACAAGCTGTAGGAAGTTATCTCCTTGGGAATAAGTTCATTCTGATATTTATCTGGAAAGGGGCTGAGATCAGCTACATCATAGTCATTATTTGGCCTGTTGGTGTCAAAACGTGGAGGAGGTACAAGATCATAAGTTTGCTTTCTAAAATGTCAAACGGCATTGTTATTTTTCTCAGTGCTAGCTGGAAGAGAAGTTAATTCATGTTCTAATAATCAGAATTAGTATTTGTGTAGTTCTAACAGTAAATAGTGATTAAAGAAAAAGGGAAGATACGGGAAAGTTGCCTTTGATACTAAGGACTGGATGAGTACATTGTCCTGAAACTTTCCACCAGTTTGCAAATTATGGCTTGCAAGACCTGGTATTATAGATGTGCTAGACCTATAAACTATAAACTTCCAGTACCGGGGGGAAATAAAAGTACTACTTTAAGATAACCTAGTGTGTTAAATCAGTTAGGTGTCCTTACTTGAAAATGGAGATACAACTGAAAACTGAAGTGGTGACACAATGTTTAAAATAAGAACAAAAACAAGGAAACTAAATAAGGAAACTGATAGTCACTGCACACAGACACCCATAATGTAAAGAAAGTGTAATGACAGCCAAACCTCCAGACACTATTCAGCTATGGGTGAAAGCCAAAAAATTCAGGAAGGAATGACTTCCCAATGTAAAATGAAAGAAGAACCATTTCACATTTTAGTGTCCCACTTCAGTTTTCTGTTTCAAGAAATTACAGTGCTGGTGTCCATGTACAAGATTTTACACGACCAAAACCACAAATGGAGTGTTCTTCATGAAACGGAAGACGTGGAAGGAAAGCAGAGCCATTACCTAACAAGCTAGCATGAAGGCCGTTCAGAGTTTTTCACTGTTTTATAGTAGATATCTTGGTAAAGTCACCAGGGAGTTTTAGAGCAGGGGTGATTAACTTGAGATAACTCCACATACTTTGGAATCCAGGCTAGAGTCACAGTGTCTGAATTGTATGCAGAGACTTTGAGGCTTTATCAGAGGCACCAGCAGCAAATGAATTATAAGACTTCGTCCTCAAGAGTTATAAAACACGTGCCATCATGTTTTCCTAAAGTGGTTTCACAATCCCGAAGTATCTCAAGGATGGGGAAAGAATAGGAGACAGGGCAGATAACAGGAAGGTCTAAACAATGAAGCCTGGTAAAGTGAAATTGGTCTGATAGCATTTGAAGTAAATGATTATGACATACAAACAACTGTTTGGATTTAAACAATAGACTTTGAGTCCAGCAGAGAATTTGGAATTTGATAGATTAATAGACCAACATATGCTGGTTATCAAAAATTCTGAAAAGGGGCATTTTAAGGGAAAACCCTGAGGAATTTGCATGATAATAAAAGGTGCATTCCTTTTCATGAGACATTTGTAGTGGGCCAAAATGTTATTTTACTGAGACATTTCAGCTTGTTGAAAATCTTGATAGTTTTTTTATTTTACTGTTTTGAAAGTTATATTGAAATACAGTAGAGATGCACATGGTCGTACATTATATTACAATCCTAAAGAAAGTGAAAAGTGGTGTTTTGCATTTCACTTCAACAAGAGTAATAGAGGCAGAAGTATCTTTCACCCTCTCCTAAATCCAGCACCTGGTCTCATTTCAAGTAATCCCACTGAATCAGTTGCTGCGTGGTGAATCAACGCTTAATTAAATTGCATTTATTCAATGGGTCTACTCTATTCTAGTTAGGAATTAACTGGAGCTAGGGCACTGTTGCTAGAGTAGAGAGAACTTGAGCAGGAGTTTCTGGCAGTATATTTTGTACACATCTTTTCTTTAGTGCTGTTGAAGAACCTCCCCCTGGCCTCGCTGTGCAACTGACAACTAAGAGGAACACCAAAAAAGATGAAAGTATAAGCAAACATCTAGGATACAGTGAAAAGCTGCTCTCAGATAGATGCTAAAATGCAGTCTCTTATTTAAGTAAAGTGTTCTGATTATGTACTTCCCCATATCACCTCAAGTAGTCTCTGGGAGGTTTACAGTTTAATTACAGTATACAGGCTACACATTGCCCTCTGCAGCAAGCTGGGTACTCATTTTACTGACCTTGGAAGGATGGAAGGCCGAGGCAACCATGAGCCTGCGTCTGGGATTGAACCCCAGGTTGTGAGCACAGTTTTAGCTGTAATACAGGCATTTAACCACTGTGCCACAAGGCTTCACTAAAAGTTGCACTGAAGAGGAAGGTCTAAAAACCTCACCTGAAGGTCTTTAAGGATGACCTTAAATTACAATTCAAATATTTTCATGCCTTCTTTCCATCTTATTATGAAAGCCAGGGTGACATAGTTTTTGAAGTAGGATTCAGGAGACCTGGCTCCACATCTCCAGCTTGACCATGAAACTGATAGTGTGACCTTGGGCCAGACACACTTTACCAACCTGACCTATCTCTCAGATAAAATTTAATGATTCTACATATAGAATGAATTTCATGTTCATCTTCCTAGTTCTGCAGTAAATATTTGCTTTGTGATGAACAGTTTATTTTAATCTTGGGCAAGATGTACTTACTTGACTAGACATTTATTTTACCAATTTTTATTAGTGTCTCTGAACAAAAGATTGCATCCAGTGCTTGGTCCCATGCACGTGAAGTTCAGTGTTAGTTTTCAGTGGATGATTTCATGTTTTTTTTTGTTTGTTTTTTGCTGTTACATGTTGTCAAATAACTTCATGTTTTTTTAATATTTTATTTATTTTTATAACTTATATGCCACCCACTACCCAAAGGTTACAACAATCCTATGAGTTAATGATCTTGAAAATAATCGTTTAAAACCCCCTTTTCATTTGCATTAGAAAAGAGGAGAGGCTTAGAATATAATGCTTTCTCTGAGCTGTTTGTGGGTTTAATGTGTCTCATCCCCTTTTTGGATGCACAACTTAACATGATTGAGGGGATTTGAGTGTGTCAGGGAAGGTGAAGGCAGTACTGTTTGGAGGGAAGACTCTGTTGTGGGTCTAGATTTATGGTAGAGTTGCCCAAGCAGCAATGGTTGAAGCAGAGAGGCTAGACTAAGAAGATTGTATCTTCCTCAAAAAATAGCAGTTCCAACATTAAACCTGTGTGGATGTGCTCAAAGGAAAGTCTGATGCTGCACAATGTATGTAATTGGAACACTGATTGTCAGAAAGAAGTATGACTCATGGCAAACTCATAATTGTGGAGCTAGGCTAGAATGGAACATTTTGAGTTTACTTGCAAATTAAACAAACACTCAAGAAGAAACTTGTGTAATGCTAGGATATAGGTGAGACATAGCTAAGAATTAGGGGCTATCATGAAAAGTCTAACCAATAACATCAAACTTTATGTAATGCCTATCAGCATAGTTATTATTGATGTTTATACACCACTTGTGAATGCTTAAGAAGAGGATAAAATAGAAAGTTTTAATAGAAGTGTCCAGGACAAAAATTGATTATACATAAACATAATGGACTGATAACCATGGATGACTAGAATGCCAAGGTAGAAAATAAGTAGAACTAACATTGTCAGAAAATTTGGCTTAGAACTCAGAAGTGAAAACATAGTAATTTTTAAAATTTTCTCAAGCCAACAATTTATTTCTTGCAAATACATGTTTCAGACAATTTCACAGAAGGTTTTACATATGGACGTCAGTGCTATGTAAGCAGGCTAAAATTGAAAAAAAAGACCTATGCCAGCCATAAGTTGGCAATATATCAAAAACTTGAGTCCAAATGTAACCCCCCTCAAGTATTAAGTTAGTGAGAAATGCAATTATTATAATAATCATTGCAAAGAAATTCAAGCGAAAAACAAGTGAAGGAAAAATAAGGATTTTCCCTAAAAGATCCAAGAAATCAAAAGAAAAATCAAACCAAGATTGGTTGTTCTGAACAATCAATGGGAATATAGTATACTATTTTATCAAGATAAATATAGAGAGGATTTAAAATATTTAATACAAAGTAAATTTTTTAAATGACACATTTGAATATGGCACAATTTATTGGGTATGCTCCTGTTCTTACTAAAAAAAATCCTCATATAAGAAGGTGTGGCCCACAGAGTTCTTAGTCATTATTCCAGTTATATCATGTAGTGCTTTTGGTTATTTAAATCCTGAAAAAAAGCATTTAAAAAAATCTGTCATTACTGAAATAAATCCCGACCATGAGCAAAATCTATTCTAAATTTAAATAGGGAAAATGCCTTTGAGAAACGGTAGAATGTAATGATCAATTATATAGAACAGAGAAAAGTTTCTCTGTCATTACTTCATTATTGCTTTGTTGAGTTATGGCAATGGAGACTGAAGACCTAGAATATAATACAGGCACTTGCCAAAGTTACTGGGGCGTTATGGCTCAGTGGACTAAAGCTCTGAAAACTGTTGGCTGCAAAGTCGGCCGCTCAGAGGTTTGAATCCTGGGTGCCACGCAGTGGAGTGAGCTCCCACTGATAACCCCAGCTTCTGCCAACCTAGCCATTTGAAAGCATGTAAATGCAAGTAGATAAATAGGTACTGCCGTAAAAAATGGGAAGGTGAAGCAGTGTTTCCTTGCAGACATGCTGGCCACATGGCCACAGACTTGCACAACATTGCCTCTTCGGCTTGAACACAGAGATGAGCACCGCCCCTAGAGTTGGACACGACTAGCACGCATGTGCCGGGGGGAATCTTTACCTTTACTTGCCAAAGTTAAAGCATAAGCTGATCTTCTGTCAGGTTGTGAAGGGAGGAGCCAGGTGGGTGACATACCCTTTTAAATTTTATTGAATCATAAATGGTTTTCCTTGGTTATTGTCTGCTTGTTCTGCCAGAGCTTCCCCTTAGAGCCAGTACTTTAAAATTCAGGTCATCGTGCACTTGCAGCTATCTCTTTGTTGCTGACGTTATGGCGTTATGCTGATGTTAGAAAACCCAACAACAGGATGAGAAGGCTGTCCAGCTGTGAAAATTGCTAATTGCATGTTGAGAAACATTTGTTCTTTTCGTTTCGACTGGCAGGCTTGCTTGTGGACATGAGATGTCATTCTGGCAAGGCCATTGCTACTAAATTGTATAAGCATTTTTTTAACCATATGGGGCAAAGTGTTCTCTGTCTTTCTACTTCTCATCAAGGCCACTTTATGAATACATAAAATAGGATTATGTTCCTTTTTTCCTCCTGCAGGAGCCAGGTGAGAAATCTGAATTAAGCCCTTCTTGTTGGTTTGGCTCCCAGAACTTCTGAAACTTTGCACAGAAGAACACAAGCCTGTGCGCTCCCGACTCCAGGATTTAGAATCATGACTTTCTATAGCAAGAAACAGTTATTTGTTTACTTCTCTTACTTTATCCCTGAGATAATATCTTCTGCAGACAGAGGGGAGATACTCTTGTTCTGCTAAGTTTGGCTTCTGCCAGGTGTTTAAATTATCACTGTATTGTTTTGGGGGAGGAGTCTCTCATGACTGAATTTATTTTCTCTGATTCATGCTATTTTCAAAACTTGGGTTGAAACAAGTAGCAGAAAATAAATCACGGTTATCGACAAAAGGTGGGTGTTTTCCCACTAGGATGCAGCAAACTGGACCAAAATTATGTTTTGAATTGAGTCTCTTGTATCAGATTGTTTTGACTGTTGTTGCTATAATTAAATCACCTTTTCTTTCGACAACATATATGTACTCAGCTCAAAGTTTGTGAATGTTTAATGGATGATTTCCGTCCTCATAAGTCTGCATAGACAAATAAGTATTTTTGTAGTGTGATGTTCCATTTAGTGTGGGTGATAACACTGAGTTTTTAATTAGCTGTGTAAGCATCTAAGATGCTGTACTATTTTGGTTTTGTCTGATTTTGGTTTTGCTGCTTTAACACTCTCATAAGAATTGTTGCAAGTTATATAACATTTGCCCTTTGTTTTCAAATAAGACCATTCACACCTTGTTTTTTTAGTTAGTTATCTTTATTTACAGTCAAAGACCAAACTAAATTTTTCTTTAGCAAAGCAAAGCAAAGCGTTCTGCTTATATAACACCCCATACTACTTCAAGTAGTGTCTGGGTGGTTAACAGTTTTTAATTACAGTATGCAGGCTACACATTGTCTCCCCCACCCCCAGCAAGCTGAGTACTCATTTTACTGACCTCCGAAGGATGGAAGGATGAGTCAACCATAAGCCTGCCACCTGGGATTGAAGCCCAGGTCGTGAGCACAGTTCTAGCTGCAATACAGGCATTTAACCACTGTGCCACACAGCTCCTCACACTTTTTTTATCATTTATGAAAAAAGGTTGAATGAAAGAGTGTTGATGGACACACAGATGACCAGTTAGTTCAATACAAACCTGGAAGATACAGAAACAGCAGGTGCTGGTACCTGGTCTGGACCTTGTTGTACTTTTGGGATACTTGCATCCTTGCTTTTGCATTTCTCTCTTTGTTTGTGCATCTCTGATTCTTATTTCCATACTTACCGGTATTTCTCAGAACCTACACTGGTAGAAGAGCCTCCTTTGCCATTTTTGTCTCTTTAATTCTCTCATAGATTCTGCTACTCAGTAATCTTGAATTAAAATGATAAAATAAACATAGAAGTGCACTGCAAAAGAAAGCAAGAATATTCAGATTTAGTTGATGTTTAATCCTTGTAATAAAACATGGTTTGTTTACATTTCTTTTCCTTATGCCCTATTTGGGGAGTAATCTTCCTGACATGGACACAGAATAAATACATAAGGACAGTCAGTAGTGCTCTGATTCTGGTAGATGGTTAAGACATATATTTGAACATAGAAAGTGTTGATCCTCACAGCTGTACCCAACCGTAATCAATAGAACCTTTAGACTGATATTCCAGATATTGGTATATCTGTCTTTTTTCTCAAGAACATCAGAATATTTTGTTTAAAATATATGTGGAGATGATTGTTATTCATCTCATTTCCCTCTGACCTTTCCAAGGCTTATTTCTTTTGAAAACCTTTCCCGAGACATAAAGTGGGGCTTGGATTGAACCATGGATTGTGTTTGTGGTTTAGTGAGTGAGGAGAAGCAGAAATGCTTAAACACAGAAGGCAAACAGGATTAATTTAGAGAGCTGTAAACAATTTGCCACCAGCAAATATTGTGTGTGTGTAAAATAGAGAAAGGAATGTGTCTCACTTCAGACTTGCAGTTCTACGTCAGGCTGTCTGAGGCCCTGTCCTGTGCTCTGTCTGGCGTGTTAAAAGTCAGTCAAGCTGGCCTTTGGTAAGGACTTCTTGGCTCAGACAAGCATTCCTTCTTAGACTTCCTTTGTGTGATGCAATAGGAATGGAATAAATATGGGTTGCGGAGGCCATGGTGGGGGATATTTGACATTGTCAAACAGTTCAAAACTAGGCCTCTTCAGACATCAGCTTGTTTATTTTACAGTAAATACTTTTCACAAATTTAACTTGATCTAATTGTGCAACCTAAATACGGTGCCTGCCGTTCCTCAGAAACAAAGAATTCAAATTATTATTTGTTCTAATAACTTTCTGAGGATTGGAATCCTACTTGACAGGATGCCATGAACCATTTATTCCTGGGTGTTTTATCCCTCCTGAATTGCCAGTTATAAATAGTACATCATGGAATGCCTGTTCCTCCACCATAATAATAAATAAGTTGTCTGCACACCTACACAAAGGTTTGGAGATGCAAGTTATTAAGGCACTTTGCTACAACATTTGGAGTGTAGCCCTTCACATTGTTCTTTGCATTCAAATCCCATATTCTTCCATTGGACTGCAGGTGACAATTCCCCATGCTCACAGGTACCCTGTAATACACCCTTAATAACCGTAAATAAACATTCATTCATTCCATCAAACATCTGGTGTACTTACAAGCAATTAAGAGCATATTTCAAGCTAATGTTTCTTGAAGGAAAAAACATTTATTTTTTATTGGGAACTCACTTGAACTATTCCATCACAGCTCCTTAGCCCCACTCATTTTAGTGTTTTATACAAAATGTTTTCATTTAAGATACAGCATACAAGCCCCAACAGTAACATGCAAGAGTAATGGAGCTGAAAATTTCACATGTCCTCCTTTAATGACTGAAAAGGACAACTTAAAGAAAAGCAAACGGAAACTTAAAATATATTCTTTGCTGATCTGAATTATTGGAAAAATCACTGGACTGTTTAATTTTTCTCAGATGTCTGTATAGTACATTAAAATACGGCCTGTTCTTGATTCTTTTGTTTTGGAGTCTGAAATATATCCAAGAAATAAAATTTGGAACCTGTAACTTAGTTACAAGAAAGTAGTAGCGTCAGTGCAGAACTTAAATGTGACCAAACAGAGAAGAACCTTTGTTAGATTGAGTTTCACTTCTCAGAGAGTACCTGTATATGGTTTGTGGTGTGTGTGGTTTTTGGTAATTCAGTCTGCAGTATTTTGATTGTTCAGTTGTTCTATAAAGAGCAGAAAGCCTTTTCTTGATGAATATCGTTATAATTTGCACAACTGTGTGTATATGCTTGTGCATATACCATATACTATTAGGGGAAAGAAAGAGTAGGAAGACTGGTTCAAAATTCCATCCAGAGCAGCTATATGTGCAGTTTCATTGCTAAGCCTCTCACGGCATCGGTGTGCTAGCAACAGGAAAGAAGATGACGCTTTCAAGAGTCGCATCAGTGTAAAATTTGCTGGCAGATGGTGGACGTGTGCCTTAGAAAGTAATTGCACTGCCACTACTGTCATGAATTGGAAACTTCTGATGTTATATATCTGAAGAGATTGGGAAAAATGTATTCCTGCAGGCAAAAATTGTTTGAGCAGCCTCTGTTCTACTGTTGTGATATTCTTCCTGCATATTAAATTGAGATGATATTGGGAGTAAAAAAAAAATCCCAGGGGATTGCAGAATGTCAGATTCTTTCTAGAGAGGGCTTCCTTTACTGACACATCTCTCTTACAGATCTGCTGTTGTGCAGAATTTCTTCCCAGCTTGATGCACGTCCATCTTTTATGAGCAATACAGGTCACCCCATTGCAGGAACTGCTTAGCATCCTAAAACTGGCACAGCATGGAAGAAAAAGAACCTCAGCAAAGGGGATTCATTTCCACTAATTTGTACTTCAGTTTGGAAAATTGTCCCAAGTGGCTTTAAGTTTCAAGTGACATTCCTTATCTTTGGGTGCCTTCAAAAGAACTGTCAACAGCAAAAGATCCATTTTCTTTGAACTCCTGCAATACGTAGGTACATGTTGAAAACAGGAAGACCAAGAGAAAGTGTTACATAATATGAAATGAGGGCTGACAATTTTTGGGGATATTTAGTAGCGGATATGGAGGGAATTCTGCACTTCAGGAGAGAGTCTGTTGGGCTTGCTTAGTGTTTAAATTGTCTAGAAAAAGTAAACTAAATAATTTGATAGTATTCAAATAATAATGTGGTTTAGCTGTTGTGCACTGCCAGGTTTGTTGCACCAAAATTATTCTTCAGGGACTTTGTGGCAGAATTTCATTTTAAATTATGAGTACAGTGGTACCTTGGTTTACAAGCATAATTCAACCCGGAAGCATGCTCGTAAACCAAAATATTCATATATCAAAGGAAATTTCCCCATAGGAAATAATGGAAACTTACCTGATTCGTTCTAGAGACCAATTTCCATTATTTCATAGAGAGAAATTTGCAGAGGCTGTGGACAGGCAGCGCCAAGCCCACAGCAAGCTCCAGAGATAGATTATTGCAACACCAATGTTACAGGCGGGTGCCTGTGGGTGGCACGGTGGCCTCTTCCCCCGCCGCAAGCGATGTTCTGGGCAGGTGGTGCAGCGCTTCTTCCACCACCGATGTTCTGGGTGGGCAGCGTGGCGCAGGTGCCTCTTCCGCCGCCACCACTGATGTTCCTGGCTGGCGGCGTGGGCGCCTCTTCCGCTGCCACCATTGATGTTCCAGGTGGGTGGTGTGGGCGTCCTGGGCAAGCTCCCCTGGGCCGCGTGGCCTCTACTGCCACTGTGCCACCCAGGCTGGCCTACCACTGCTGTCCCTGCCCCCCCTCACACCGCCACTCGCCATCTGCAGATAACTGAATCCGCGGATACGGGGATGCTACTGTACAGATATTCTGAACTATCAAAATCAGGGTACATTTTGAATTAGACAAATATGGCATAATTATGAATTCTGAATACTTCCAAATTCAAATGCATATCCCTACCCCAAATTTCTTCCCCCTGCTTTAAAAGAAAAATATGTTGCTCAATAAAATAAGTAAATTGAAATTGTTCAGTTGTAATGAATTGTGGATTTTTTTCTATAGTCAGGATTGCATCCAGTCTTCATCTGTGGTGCAGATTCGTGGTATCTTTCTGAGTAATACGCAAATATTTAGAATAACATTCATATCTCAATTACAAATATTTGTTTTAGATTTGAAAGATCGGAGTACCTGAAGATTACATTCTTCAAACCCTTTTCAAGAAGTCCTTTATTTATTTATACATTAAGTTTGTATTATGATGTGAAAATTTACCTGGGGATTTTTAACCCTCTTTCATGAAACACAGCCCTTGTACTACATGAAGACCCATAGAGTTTTAATGAGGACAAACCCGAAATAAAACTACCCATGAACAGAATTTGAGGCTTCTGTATTATTTGTCAACCAAATGCTATTTGTGTGACATTCTAACTGGAGTAATTTCTTCTCTTCAGAATCTGAGGAACACTGTGGCTTTTTAGAAACAAAAACCAGAGAGAGGCTGCTCTCAGTGCAAATAGAATCTGGATTTTGTTAGTACAGGATGCAGCTGGTACTTTCCCTAAGAGAATGGAGGATGGAGGGGGGAGGACCTCTCCACCTTCCTTTGACAAGGAAATCTACTGTGCTGTGTAAATTTTTCTTCTTTATAGTCCGCTTTGGTAAGCAGAATATCCCCCCTTTTTAAAAAAGAGATAAAAGCAGATTGTAAAATGCAAAGATTATATCTAAGCTAAACAATTTGTAGTACATGCATTTTATTTTGCATGCACTATAAAACAAGGAAAGTCAAATATTTGCAGTTCAGAAGTTAGGAAACTATATTTTGCAAAATTTTACGGCAGGTTCTGTCTGCAGTCTGACTGAGTACAGTTTAAGGGCGTGGTAGGTGGTTAAATGTTCCTCCTTTTTGTTTTTGTTTTACCATAGCAGGCAGAAGAGGAGAACCTGCAGTGAATGAGAAATTCTACCTACGTTAGTCCTTCCCTCCTTTCTGGCTTTCATGTCAAGGGGAGGGTTTGTGCGTAGGAGAATCATGCCTTATTCCTGCTGTCTTTCCAACTGGAAAGTTCATTTGGCTCCCAGTTCAGTCAAAGTAATGAAGCAAGAAGGGTCTGTGCACATCTGGTTTTTATGTGGAACGTTGCCCTTGAGAGTAGGTGGCAGCTGGACAGTAGAGAATCTCTGTTTTTCGTTTTTGCTAATAATATTGTTTTCCGGTTAACTCCAGTTCTGTAAAGCCTGTCTGGATTCTTTGTTTCAACTCAAAAAGAAAGATTGTAAAGCCTCCTTTAACATAGACAACCTTGTTTTCGTCCCTCAAAATAATTGAAAGCAGGCTAATATTCCAATTCAAAATCATTTATATTGTTAACATGAAGTGGAAGAAGAGAAAATAAGGATACCTGTATATAATGCAACTGTGGAATGATAAGGCAGATGAAATGAGACACATTTTGTACTGCTTGCATTTTGAAAAATTTCTGACATCTGAAGTCCACAGAAAACTAAGGTGTTCAGAAGTGTTCCTGTTCTGTCCTAGTTCTGACGCAGGGTTCCTGATATTTTACCCATGGCTCAGCAACTGGGAATGTGCCATAAATTGGAGTGCTTTTTCTTCAGTTTTCCATCACATTAATTTGCCTTATGTAGAAAAGGCACAGAAAAACAGAAATGTGTAGAGGGGAAGTATGAACAGCCAGAGAAAGCTTGGCTTAGGGGAAGGACCGTGCGAAAGTAAGCCTGAGTGATGTATACGGCTCCTCCACAAAAGCAAATCTTTCTTAATATGTGAGCCTGACTGATGAGGACTTCCTGTCTATCCGGTATTGTTTTTTTCTGTGTTATTTCATACATTCTGTTAAATAGTCTGTCAGGACTTCAAAGAAGAATTAGATACAGTTAACCCTATTAATATGCCTTTTTTGTTTGCTGCAGATAGGAATTTTGTTGCAGACTGGACATTCATCGTAGTAATCATCCTTAGGGAGAGAGGCCGTGCACATAACCTAAGCTTAACCTTTTACCTTGCAAGAAGTCTACCTCAGAAGTGTGGCTCTATGTTAAACTTAAATGTCCAATGGGATGGGAGATTGGAAGCCAGTAGTTTTCAGCTGTGCTGACCATCCCACTGATGCTGATGGGAAACTGATTGCTATGACCTAGAGCAGCCATGTACGAGAGATAGATGAGGTTTCTGTCAACATGCAGTAGATATACTTTCTGTGATAGTTGTTCTAGTGTTGTACTAAATAAGCCCATGTAGATAAAATAATAAAAGAGATACTAGAAGATGCACTCCCAATATTGGGGCGCCAAATGGCCTTATGCTATTACCTCTAGGAAGACCTGGCCATAGCCTCTTTTGGCAAGGGCTTTTGGGAAGGCATGGTCCCAAAACGCTTAGACCTGGAAGCCCAGGTATGGCAATTGCAACATACAGAAGGAGTCTTTCATTGGAGCTGTGTGAGATTTCCCCCTTAAAGGGGAGCAGTGTTTGTATACCTATGTGCCTTCCTCAGAAGGCAGGCCAATCAGTAATGATAATTTAATTTAATATTTAATTGATATTAATATTAAGGTTATTTTCAAAAAATGCTGACTGGATAACTCAGTGGCTTAGCTCTCTGGCTGTGCTGTCATAGGTTGGGAGTTTGATTCCCCACTGTGGCTCTTGGGAGAAGAGGTAGCCTACATAGCTATGCCAAGCTGCACAGTCCAAGGATGCCCCCCGGAAGAAGGGCATGGTCAGCCATTTCTGAGTACTGTTTACATTGTCAGGAGCCCCATGGTGCAGTGCTTAAATGCCTGCACTGAAGCTAAAACTGTGTTCACAACCTGGGGTTCAATCCCAGGTAGCAGGCTCATGGTTGACTCAGCCTTCCACCCTTCCGAGGTCGGTAAAATGAGTACCCAGCTTTCTCGGGGGGGGGGGCAATGTGTAGCCTGCATTACTATGATTAAAACTATTAACCACCCAGAGACTACTTGAAGTGGTATGGGGTGGTATATAAGCAGAACGCTTTGCTTTGCTTTTTTACCTAGAATATGTGGGGAAAGGTTGCCATAGGTGGTTGGAATTGATATAGATGTAGATATTATGTTTAAAAATAACACTCTGGCCCATTTGGCAGAATAAATCCCAAATGTAATGTAATTACAGTATTTTCCATCTATAAGACTATCTATGTTCCTCCCCTCTCCCATAAAATTGTTAGACTAAAAATTTATTGAGTTTAGTAAGTATTTTTAACGGAATAGTTTACATGAGGTTAAAAACTCACTAAACTTCAATACACCACAATAACAACAACAAAATGCAATTTAAAGCCATGCAATAATAGAACAGACAGTAATTATAACCATAAATTGTGAATGACCCTATGACAAATATAAAATTGATTAAAACATTAACAAATCAGAAAATCATTGACAGCACTCAAGAGATTCAGTTGATAAAGGCAGCTTTAAATAATTCTGTCTTTGTCGTCTTTCAAAACCCAAGGAAGAAAATAGCCTGGCATATTTCAGCTGGCATTTTATTCCATATACAAGGGGAACACAATAAAAAGTAATGTATGTAATAATATTTTTAAAGAGCTACAAAAGAACCTTATAGACAGGTCTCCCTTAATTGTAATGATGTGTTTGCAGTTCCTGAGTCTTGATAACATCAGATTCTCTGAGTCTAGCTGAGGTCCTCTTGTGCAGCTCTGCTTGCGGAACAGCCTCTGGGTATGAATGCTGTTTTCCAACAGTTCAGTCCAGATAGAAGGAAATGTTGAGAAATGTAAATGTTGACTTCTGGATGAACCTTGTTTTCTTGGGATGACTACCATTCTCATGGCACAAGCCTCTGAGTGCTGGGAACACGTGACTTTTCCACTGCAACCAAAAGTCATTGTTCTTACGTGGCTCAGTTTTGTCCTGCTATCCCCACTGGAAATGATTCTTGTATGAAATCCTTGAGGAAGGTTCTCAGTGAGGGATCCATTGGACGGCATACATACATACATACATACATACATACATACATACATACATACATACATACATACATACATACATACATACATACATACATAC
>JAHTLZ010000114.1:16247625-16263745 GCA_023846285.1 Phrynocephalus versicolor
TACATACATACATACATACATACATACATACATACATACATACATACGCCATTGTAATTGGTTTCCTTTTGTGCCACATCATCAGCATAACTCCTGAAGCATAAGCAGGAGCACTTACATTGAATCAGTCATGCTGCCGTTGTTTACACTCTCTCCCTTACACCCTTCTGAGGTGCTGCATTGCTGAAAAGTGTTTAGGACAGCAGCTTGCTTTACCCAATTAGGTAATTCTCCATATTTGCTTTTCTCTAGGAATCGGGGTTTGGCAGATGCTTAGGTAAAAGAAATTAAACAAGCACACAATAGCAGTAGTTATTTTGGTACAGAAATGAGTGATCAAGAAAGGATAATGAAACTGAAAATGTAGATCATTTTGTTACACTCAAAAGGCTTGTGTGACAAAAGTGATGTTTACGTTAACACACATAACACACTTTTTTTAAACTTCTTGTTTACAGTTCACAATTGATAGAGCAAATGCAGGCCATCTAGTGATTACCTAAGACATTGCAAAGGAAACAAAATGTGGTGGAAAGTAGAGTACTGTATTCAGAAAAGAAAAATAGAGTTTAACATCCCAATGAAACAAAGTGCAGCGATTAATGGTATTTGCATTTTAAAGGTTCACCTTATGCGTTTATTCCTTTTAATAATTTTTATCATTGTTCTGCAGTAAGTTTATAGATACATTTAAAGTGCAACATTGACATGATTTGTTAGCTACCGGATCTATATACCTTTCTTTGGCTCCTTCACTGTTTGCTTTGAGTTCACTTGTTGGTACTGCCACCCTGGTATGTTACACTAACCTGACATCTGTTCTGTTTTAGGAGAAACCTGATGCCAGCTCCGCATCCCTACAGCTGCGATCCCAGATTGAAGTAAGCACAATGGATGCAATGATCTATTTCTGTTTTTGCCTTCGACTTGGTATTCTGCACCAGTCTGATAATAAAGCCTGCTGTTGTTCAGCTTCAGCTCAAAGCAATGAATCTTCTCTTACAGGAATCGCTGGGCTTCAGCAGTGTAGCATCAACACCAGAAACAGAAAGAAAGTAAGTTCATCCTTTCACTCGCTCATTAAATTGTATATGAACTAGAGATTAGCATCAATTTTCCTTTATTTTAAGCTCTCCCACAGAACAATCCAGGAAAGTAAAATTAGATAAACACCAAACTTTTCTTTCTTTGCCCACCAGTATGTTTTTCCCCCTCTACTTTTCCCAGTTTCCATCTTTCCTTCCTATAATTTTGTATTTTTAAAAATGTTTAAATTATGAAACTGACTGGATGAAGACATTTTGGTATTTTACTACCCAAGAAAAAATGTTTCTTCTGAGGGCAATGGGTGGTAGTAGAGAGAATACTTGGAAAAACATTATTTAGGAATATAATCCTAAATTATATTCAGGATTTACATTATATTAAATAATTATAATCCTAAACCTTCCATGGGGGAGTCTAGGAAAGGGAATCGAAAACAGTAATGTTTTAAGAAGTAATAATAGTTAAGGTTTTATTTTGTGCTGCAGAGTCTTGTCAACAAATCCCAAATTCTGAGGCTCCTGCCTTAGGTGTCAGAAGAAGTCATGAAAAAAACATGCAGTGGCTTTCCTTTGCATCCTTAGGAAGTGCCCTTGTGGCAGCTGCACAGTAGAATATCGTTTGAAGAAGGCAAGTCATTTTAAATCTTACCAGAGGGTTAGGTGCATTTGATGCCAGGCTGAAACGTTGAGTGGCCAAAAGAGACATGATTTAAGTTTGCACTTATCAAATGTGACAGTTTGATTGATTGGTGCTAGCCTCATTCCCCGAGAAGAGCAGCATTGCCTCATCAATCCAGCCAGTTACATGCTGTAAGAGGCTTGTAAAATCTGTGTGCTGGAGGATGTAGCTTCTGAAAGAGAGTTAAAAAGAGAAGAAACTGAAAGTCAGTGCTCTTAACTTCATATGTAATGAAAGCTTTGTTCCTATTTTCTTGGTCGCTATAATCCTAGTTCTTTTAGAAGCTTCCCACGTGCTCTTGAATTGGTGAAAAAGGGTTTATAGGCTGTACTGGGGAGCAGAGTAGGTTTTGGGGTCAGATGGTATCTTAAGTTCATGTTAAATAATGTGAATCAACTGTTAAAAATCAGTGTTAAGTCAATTTATCATTTCAGGTTTTATAACCCCAGAGCCTTACTGTGTCTTAAAAATGTCAGTGAATCAATGTCAGAATTATCCCTTCTTTTCTTTCATTTTTCTTTCTCTCTTTTTTTTACTTCTCTTTGTTTTTGGGCATCTGGCAAGGGATAAAATAATTAACCATTCAGTTATGAGGGTTTCTGTTTTCGTTTTCTTTTTGTCTGAATCTGAATCTGACATGAAATATGATCACAGTGATGATGGTGTAAAGTTGAAGCTAAGCAGTGAACTACTACTCATATGGAGGTTCTTGTCATCCCAATAAATCAACAGCCAGCATACAGAGAGGTAAAAAAAGTAAAGTCCTACTGGTTTGTACCGGAATAAAGGATATTGTCAAGAAACAGCTGAGAAACAGGACAGACACAGGAATGGCTCACTGTTAGATGTCATTTCAAGGGTGACACTGTTAAAATCCCTGGTTTATGCTAGTTGGACCTCAGGTGTAGACAGAGAAGTAAATTTCATTTGTCATTCCTGGTACGTACTAGAGATGGGTTTTTCATTTCGGACGTGGTCAGCTTCCAAAATGAACTGCAGGAGCCCAGCTGATGTTCGGAACCGGAGGAATGTAATCAACCAAACCCTTACCTTGCGCTGGGCTCGTGTGGGGTTAAACTCCAATGAGGAAGACACCTTTGACATCATCGTTCCTTTTTCCTGGCGCTGGCCAATCAGACAGGGAGGCGGGATGATGCATTTCCTTACACAGCTCCTGATTGGCCAGCACCAGAGAGAAGGAACAATGATGTCAAAGGCTTCTTCCTCATTGGAGTTGCACCCTGCACGAGCCCAGTGCAAAGTAAGGGATTGGTTGATTTCATTCCTCTGGTTCCAAACATCGGCTGGGCTTCTGCAGTTCATTTCAAAGCTGACCACTTTTGAAACGAAAAGCCTGTTTCTAGTACATACCAGTGGATATTTTGATGGTTGTGAAGTGCTCATATTACATATTTCTCTAAGAGAAATTCTAGTGCTGATTAAAGGCTGCAGTAAAGTTTTAGCTGATCTCTCTATATAGTGCTGCAGGGAGCCAGACAAGAAGAAGTAGCACTAATCACATAAAATGTGTGTCTGATTTTAGCAGCAGAAGCTGCATCTAAACAAAGCATAGTGACCCTTCCCTGTTCCCAATGCTATCAGTTCAACTTTTTCTCCCAAAGCAGTCTTGCATATCCACTGTCTCTCTGTATATTTGTACCTCCTCTTCCCAGAGTTCCCCAGTGGGCATGGGGAACTCTGGGAGAGGGAATCCAAAATAGCATCTTACTGGTTGGGAGGAAAAGCAGTCAAGTCTGCCTTTCGTGCTTCAGAATCTTGCAGGCGAGTCTCAGCCTCTGACTCTCCTGCCTTATGTGTCAAAATTAGCTGTGAAAATATATGCTGGTCAACGCCTGGTTTTCACTTGTAAATTTGGGAAATACCCTTGTGTGCTCAGTTGAGTGGCCAAGAAGAGGAGTTAAATCAATTGGGGGAATATTCCAAACTGATATTCCTCTTTCATTGAAAGCCTGCCTTGTTTCTCTTTTTGCATAGCTAGAAGTTTCACATTGAATACGTGGAATTGCTGTCATTGCCTCCCCTGGCTTTTACATCTTAGCAGTACTTCTATGTATAATTTTGCAGTGAGCCCATTCCTTTGGATAACCATCCTTTGGGTTTGAATGTAGAGTGCTTAATTTTTAAATGGTATCCATATCTAAGGTCTGGTTGCTGCCTCTAAGAACTCTCTCACATGACCACAGAATTCCACTTCTTAGTTCATTAAAAGGTGCCTCTTAAAATCGTGTTCCCATGACAAGGTGCCTTTAAAAAAGAAAAGAAAACTTGGCTTCGTCCCCTAAAGCACAGCATAAGCGAAGTTTCCTGGTACTACCTCCAGGGGTGTTGTGGTTTGTTTTGTTTTGAGTCACTTTTATGAGCCGCTTCTTTTCCTTCGCATCATGCATCCAAAACTTCTGCATTCCAGAAATGCCCCAAACCCATTGTTCTCAATTAGCTTCAGTTATTGATGTGTGCCACAGGCTTTTGCCAGGAGGTGTTAGCAGAGAGCACAGACTGAGCATAGATCACGTTTAAACGTGTCTTACGCCTGTGGGGACAATTCCCTTAGATTTCTTAAATGTCACTGCAGTCCGGGATGTGGGAACTACTGAGGCCACATGATCGTGGGAGGGGAAAAGGTGCCTTTTTATAAAAATTGGCTCAAATGGGATGTGAGATAGCGCCCTTAGTTCTCCACCCCTACCCCAAGATGCTGTCTGTAGCCACCTTTAAAAGTTTAAAGGGAGCTTCCTCAAAGCATAGCTAACTTTGGACCATCATTGCAATTTTCAGGAATTCTTTAAAGGCAGAAGTTCAGTGTGTACAGTAGGATTACAGCAGCTTACATTACTGAAAAATTGACACTAAATGATATATATCTAGAATCTAAGCAGAAGAGCTTGGAAAAGCACTGGATGGCAAATTCTGGAAACATTAGTCTAAGAAAATGAACTTTTCCATGTGCTGCCCAGGTATGTCCTGCCAAAATCATTTCACAGACTCTGGAACAGCAAGCCGCTCTACATTTCTTAAAGAGGAGCTGGAATGTTGATTGTATGAAACATCATGCCAGTTTATTTGTATAGCTAAGAAGCCATGAAAGAGGCCTTTGGGATTTCTTGTGTCTCATACTTGAAAAGAGAAGGGTTCCCATATTCTGTGGCTGGAGGTAACACATCTGTACCTCAGTTTCCAGGAAAAGAAAGTCAGAAGATGTTGACCAGTTCAGGGTTGGTGCCATCTGTTCATAGCCTGTGAGAAAAGAGTTGGAAGTCTCGGTCTAATTTCTATTGCATAAAAACCACAAAAGATACTGCAAGAATTGGCAGTAGACTAAGGGAACTTTTAACAGCCTACTATGAAGTGTTACTAAATAGGCATTCAAGACTGATTTGCTTGAAACGTGAGCCTCCAGAAATGGAGGAAAGTGTGCAGCTTAAATTGCAAGCACCCACAGCTGTAGTAATGGGCCTTTTAATAAATCTAAGACTTCTACTTACTGTATATATTTCCTGCCCTTGTGTAGCTGCTCATAGCAGAATGGTAATTATGATTTACTTTTTTTGTACCATGGGTGGGGGACTGAGAGACTCACCCAAAATTTTGCTGGTGTGAGGATAACTGAATTTTACTTACAACTACAGTCATAACTCCTGTTCTGATATCTTGGAGTTGGTAGCAGCTGTCCTGGAATTGTTTACTCAGGCAAAACAGGGAAAGGTCTGTTGATCCTTGCCTCTTTGGCAGGAAATCCGGGTCAAAGTAAGTCAAACCACCTCTGCATCCTGTCTTTTATCCTGTTTTTATCAGGGCAGGGGATTTGTACGTTCACTTCTGGGAATACTTTATGCCAAAGTGTTGTCTCTTTAAGACAAGTTACCCCTCTAGGTTCACACAGGCAAGACAAGCTTGTTGTGTTTCAATTCTCCTAATTAAAACAGAGAACCTGGACTAGAGAACCTAGAGCAATGGTGGTGAACCTTTGGCACTCCAGATGTTTTGGACCACAACTCCCAGAATTCCAAGCCTAGACTGACAATGACAAAGGACTGTGGGAGATGTGATCCAAAACATCTGGAGTGCCAAAGGTTCGCCACCACTGACCTAGAATTAGTTGGAGGGAATTCCAAAAGTCTTCTAGTCCAACCCCCTGACAACGCATGCATCGACAGCTTAAGCAGCCTATCCCTACAAGCCCCAAACAAAGGGAAACCCACCACAATCTGTGGCAGTCCCTTCCATTATTGCACAGTTCTGTCTGTCAGGACAGTTTTCCTTATGTTTAGGAGGACTTTGGGGACTGCAATAAACAAGCTTGTTCCAACTCTCATTTAGCAGCTCCTCAGATATTTGCAGATGGCCATCATATCACCTCTCAGTCTTTATTCCTCCAGGTCCCTCAACTCTTCCTTTGGTCTCCAACCCCTTGATCATCTTGATTGCTTGCTTCTTGTTATGTTTCATCTCATCAATATCTTTCTTAAACTCTCCTCCAAAAACAGACACATCACACAAAAAACCCTTAAACATACAGACAATTAACAGGTAACTTCGCAAATTCCTTTTCTTACACTGTCTCTTTAATTGCACCATCTGAATGTAAATTTGTATGCTACTGTAATTGTCTTCATGACTTCATGACTTCATCTGTTTTTTGTGGTGCACAAACAATTAATCCAGAAAAGTTTTGTGAGATCAGTGTAAGCTAGCCGTAAAATGGACATTTTCCCTGCCTTCCAAGGCATGGCAATGTTCTCTTTTTCAAGTCCTTGCCAAATGTATTATGAGATTGTTAGGGTGTCAGCTCACACCACAGAATAGGTGTCATTCAAGCTAAAGACTACACAGTGGATAATCAATCTGTACCTCTTTGACTTAAGAAGCTTTGCGTTTTACTTTCTGCTGCAAATGTTTTGCAGGCATAAAATTTGACATCATGCTGAACGCTGCTCTTCCGTGCATCTTATGATGAACTGTTCAGTCTGAGTGCATGCCCTGTGATTTGATCTTGGGCCAGAGGGAGGAGTTTAATGTTGTTATGATAGACCCTGGGGGTAATTTGGTTCTTGTATCAGCTCCAGGATTGTTGGTGAAAGAGTTGGTACAGGTGGTACAGCAGAAATTATTCTGAGTAGCCGCAAAGAAGCTATAAGCTTCTGCTTGTGTGGCAATAAGTAATTTAGTGTTCATTTGGTTTGATAACTTAGATGCAGATATTTATTAAGCTGGTAGCTGTATTACAATATAAGTTTGGATTCAAAAGGCCATTAGATGTTATAGATATTCACCCATCACTAGTTTGTAGATTATGTTTCTGTCTTGTTTGAAGAGAGCAAAGCCAGGGAGATGGGATCTGATGTCCTAAACAATAATCATAGGTGCAAGACCATAGAATGTTGAAAGTACTGTTTATACAAAATATATTTATTAATGCTCCTCTTCTTAGAGAAATTATAACTCATCTAAGTAAAAGAACAGACTTCACAGAAGTCTAATTTAAGACAGTTGCTTATGTTATCATTAATGACCAGACTGAATTCTTAATCTTTGGAGGGTGCTGAATCAGCACTGTGGGGGTCATGTGACCATTTGAGTTGTTTCGAAACTGTCATATTTGATTTCAGAACATTTTCAAATAAACCAGATCAACTGTGGCATTTCACCATGAGCTCATCTATAATGAGATGGAAGAACTACACACTTGTAAAGAAGAGAGCAAAATAAAGCAAAGAAGAAAAAGGGAAGGGGGTTTGAAAGTTGGCTTTTAATTAACGTGGAGAATGACTTTTGGCTTCTTTAAGTGCTATAAGTCGAATTTTAAAAGGAAAGGATAAGAGGAATTGTTGTGCTTCGTACTCTTAATGAACTGTGTTCCCTCCCCCCTCCCTCCCCCCCTCTCTCTCTCTGTGTGTGTGTGTGTGTGTGTGTGTGTGTGTGTGTGTGTGTGTGTGTAAAACACACATTCTGATGTTTGAGGCTAGATTTCATTGGCAGCCACTTGATTCATGCTGCCTGCAAATAATTTCCCTGAGAGAAGTAGGGCAGGAAACTCCCACAATAACATTCACAATGGACGTGAGAAGCCAGCCAAACATTGCTTGTGACATGTGACGAGCCAGGCCAGTGTGCCTCGGAACAGCTGAAGGAATATTTCTTCCTGGTAATTGTACTCGGAGAACCGAAAACCCCTTTTCAGAAGAATGTGGAGCTTGTTGAAGCGAGCCGATGCTATTTGCCACGACCAAAACACTTTTGTACATGGTGATGTGCTTTGAACCACATGCCAAGCTGGGTTTTATGCCTGCATATTTTCAACCCTTAAATCTTCTTTTTGCAAGAGCCTGTTGGAATCCTAGCTTTTTCCCTGTTCACTAAACTTGGAGCAGTACTGGCCTCCCTCTGTCGTTTAGTTGCTTTCAATGTGTGCATGGGGTTACTTTCTTCTTTATATACAGAGAGACAAATGCATGTGCGGAATTATCGTGCACTCATATTTACAGAGGAATTGTGTTTTCTACTCACAATTGCCCACTGCAAAGAATGTTCATGGAAGACATTTTCACAAACAGTAAAAATATTAAGTGGGTTCTTTAGTAATAATAAAAAAGAAACTGAAATCTCTTGTCAAAATTGGAATGACATCCTCAAAGCACTGGGAAATCCCTTCAACAATGGCTTCCTCCAAGCTGAAGGTGTCTTCCTTTTCTCATCTTGTATTTCCTTCCCTTGAAGAGAGTGGAACGTTTCGTGCAAGTGTTTCCTGAGTTGGCTGCTAACAATGGCTGCCGCCGCCCTTTCTGGTTTGTTAAAATCAGAAGAGTAAGAAGATTGTGAAGTGGTTGTTGTGTTGTTGTTTAACTCTTTTTTACCTCTGAACTTCAGGCAACTTTGACTGAGAGGGGAAGACTCACTTAAATGACCTGTCCTGGAGATAACTTGCTTAGGCTAGGAAAAATTCAGATTTTTTTTAGTCCTACTGTTTTTTTTTAAGTATGGTTTTAAATGTGGTTGAAGAGAGCTGTTCTGTGCTGGTTCCATCAGGAGTATCAGTTAGGACATGGCAGAGTGAGTTCATACAAAGCAGGGGGAACTTACCTTCTGTCATGTTGATATACTGTACTGTATATAACTTTTGCTGGGGACAGAATAGGAGCAAAAGCAAATTTCTTTTTTCCTTTGCCTCCTTTGAGTCATGTGGTGCCTGGTCAGTCCCAGGAGAGTTTATACCCCAAACTTAACTCTAGGAGCAAGTGTAGACACCAGTTCTGACCCCGATTAATATTTTTTTTACTGCTTGCCCCTTTGTAGGTTACGGGCTTCATTTTTCAGGAGCATCCAACCATTCAAATGTTTTGAGGGGTCTGGGAGCTCCACTTGAAGGCTACAGAAAGGAATCTCGTATCTGGTTCCATCAATACTTTTTCTGAGAGTAGAAATCAGAGTGGAAGCTGTTCATAGTCTCGTAGGTAACTGAGAATTTTGCTGTCTACAGAGCGTGTGTGCCACTTCTGATTCCACCTACAGAAGCAAACTTACTTTTCATTGAGTTGACTACAAGACTGCTGGTGGAGTAGCATACTTCACCACTGGTGACAGTAGCAGTTAGTTTTAGGGAGTGAAGGAGAGGTTCTGCTTCAAGGGAGAGGGATGACCTACGTAAACAGAGTGCTGCTGCTTCTCTGCGCCACCACCCTCTGCCATCTGAGGCACTTGCTACATTTTGGCCTACTGACCCTGGAGGTAGTACGGGCGTGTCCAGGGATAGCTTGACACCAATGGGTCAGGCAAAAAGATGGGCTCCCTGGCAGCTATTCCAGGTTGAGACACCCTGAAGCCCAGGCACCAGGATATCTATGATGTGGAAGATATTGGGGCATAAGGCCATTCGTGAGCTGCTGCTCACACAGCATGAAGCCATCATTACCCATCAGCTTCAGCACTGTGATATGAATGAGCCCACTCAGAATAACATCTGGAGTCATAGTATCTTCCTGAACCTCCATGAAAGATCAAGAATTTTTAGCAGCCTGAGTTCTGAGCATAATTTATTTATTTGTCTGTTTTTGAGTATTTTTACCCCACCTTTCTCCTTGGAAAAGGGCCCAAAGCGGCTTACAATTAAGATATAATCAGTTTGAGAAACAGGGCATTGAGGGGCATCTTAAATCTTACTGTAGAATACCTGCAGTCTATTATAGGCTTAGTTTTACTTTCGTGCTTACAGAAGCTCTTGGAAGTCCCCTGCTGTAATGGCATTTTTCTAATATTCCCATAATCCTTTTTGGGCCTGTTCTTTGATCAGGACTTTTATTTACAACATTTATTTTGTCTTAATTATAGACCCCTCAATAAGGGGACTTAAGGGGACTAACAGTATTAAAATGAATAGGATTAAGAAATACATTGATTGACTAAAACATATAAAACATTATTATTTATTATTTATTTTATTTGTAATATTTTTATACCGCCCATCTTCCGAAGCAGAACTCTGGGTGGTTAACAGATAAAACAGTTAAACCAGAAAGAACAATAAGACAACAAAAAAGGCAAGGTACTAATAAAATAAGTAGAAGCAAAACCCTTCACAGGAGATGACGCGGGCGGCAAAAAAAAATATTAAGTAAATTAAGTACAAAGGTCACTATATGCCTCTCTAAAAAGGTGAGTTTTCAAGGCCTCTTTAAAGGCGGGCAGGGACTGTGCTAGGTGCAGCTCACTAGGGAGATGTTTCCATAAGGTAAGTCTCACCACATAGAAAGTGCGGTTACATGTGAGCGATTTCTGCGCCTCCCTGGGTGTGGCCACCCTAAGTGAGCGTGCCTGCACCGTTCTCGTGGGCCTGACACCAGTTGACCTTTGGGAGATGCGCTCTGACAGGTACTCTGGTCCCAAGCCGTGGAGGGTTTTGCAAATCAAAACCAGGACCTTGAACCCTATCTGGAGGACAATGGGCAACCAGTGCAGGTGAGCCAGGACAGGGGTGATGCACTCGAATCTACGAGCGCCCACCACCAGTCTGGCTGCCGCATTCTGCACCTGCTGGAGCCTCCGGACAAGGGTCAAGGGCAACCCCACATAGAGGGCATTGCAGTAGTCGATCCTCGAAATCACGAGAGCCTGCACGACTGTCCTCAGGGAGGACTCATCGAGGTACTGGCGGATCTGGGAGATCCTGCGGAGATGGAAAAAAGCGGCCCTGGAGACAGCCATCACCTGGGCTTCCAGGGAGAGGGCTGAGACCAGGACCACACCCAGATTCCTGGCCCTGTCTTTAGGCTGGAGGGAAACACCCCCCAGTCTAGGGAGGGGGCCATTGTACCCAGATGAAGGCGGCCCGAAAAACAAAACTATCTTAAGTAATAATGGCATTCAAGGACTCAGCCATGATTGTTAAAGAACAATCTACCTGAAGACAATTTTCAGCCAGCTTTGCAGTTCTTGAACTATACATTTAATACAGTATAAGTTAATTGTGTGCCATTTTTAATTTTTTTTTAAAAAAATGGCTATGCTTTTAGCTTTTCATATGCCAACTTGGAGGGGATTGTTCTTTCCTCTGAAGGGAAGGTCCCACTGTGTTCCAGCCTCTAGTAGAGAATGAGATTTCCCAGTGCTTAACCGGTACTCCATAAATAGTATGGAGATTTGACAGGTGAGATAAATAGCATTCCTGGCAGGATGCTGGATACTCTAGATGCCAAAAGATACAGTGGTCTGACTTGGTCAAGAGTGGATCTGCTTATACTATAAAATACATGAAGGCAGGATCATCTGGAACTCCAGAAGCAAGTGGCTCTACTAGCTGATAGGAGCCAGGCATACAATAGTAGTGTGGGAAACGGGTTTGCATTGTCTTACAGTTGGAACACAACAACATGGTG
The DNA here is from genome assembly GCA_023846285.1 of Phrynocephalus versicolor. NCBI lineage: Eukaryota > Metazoa > Chordata > Lepidosauria > Squamata > Agamidae > Phrynocephalus > Phrynocephalus versicolor. Next base: position 16,259,238 of record JAHTLZ010000114.1, read on the forward strand.
GGTTTGAGCCTGTTCCCCACCCAGAAATTTTGCAGAACTAGAACTGAGTTATGCAATCTTTAAAACAAAACAAAAAAGATTATCTTTAAGTTTTCCACAAGCTTTCTTAATTTTGCCAGCTTAATTAGAGGAGGGGGTCCAATAATAACAACAACAGAGCAGCAGCAGCAATACTGTCTTAATTGCTGCTTTTAAGTAGTAGCAACTTAGAATGTTTTGCTGACGAACTGAAGTCCTCTTTGAGATCCACCAATAGTTCTTGATCCATCTCTTGCCCACTTGTACTATAAAGCAAGTGCAGGCAGCAAAGCTGGATCTGTGCTGCCTGTGAAGAGGGAAGCAAGACAAAGCCAGAGGAGTACGAAGTCTGGAACTGCTGAGAAAGTTTTGACCTGCTGAAAGAGCCATTGCTATGGAGATGTGGGGACAAGATAGCTGAATGGAGCTCTTTGCCTTCTATCTTTCTCACACTGAAGCTACCAGGGTCAGAACCTCTCAGCCTCCCATTTCCCTTTAGCGTTGTGCAAATCTTGACAGGAACACTAAAGACCCATTTTCTTCACAGTGTCATCCACCCTGAAATAAATTATCGCATAGTCACTCAGCTCCACTCCTAAAGGTGTCAGCTCCCACAATAGTTTGTTTACTAGGCATTGTGTCCTGCAGGCAGATAAACATCTCCATCTTCAGAGAAGCCCGACAAGTCTGTACTGATGCATTCATTTCTCCAAACATATGCAGTAGCTTTATTCATGGCTCTTGGTAAACAGTAATTGGGAAGGGAGAGCAGACTACAATTATGCTATAGGTAGTTTGTAGCATGTGCCGTTGAGTTTTTAGGACAGCATTATGTCCCTGCACATTTTGCATTCAGTATTATTATTCTGCACTGTGAAATGTAATCCTGTCAGAACAATCCTATTCTCTGTTTCTCATAGAGAAAGTGGTGGCTTTTTGAAAAGCAGTAGCACACTCACCAAACCACCTTGTGGGGGTATTTGTTTGTACTGATGGTTCTGTCCAGCGTACAACTGCAAGACGATGTCACGTGTTCAGACACAAATGGCTTTGTATTGTAAAATTAGTATTTGTGTACATAAAATAATCCTCACAGATGTCTTCGTTGGAATCTAGAATATGCCCAGGTCCGATAAAGCTGAAACGGCATCAATATGTACAAGAGGAGCCAAAACCTGTCTCTAAATGCATCCCAGCTTTCATCTGCATCTGTGTGCAATCTGCTCAGTCTTTGGACTGCGTCTTGCAGCCTTCACAACCAAAGGAGGCTAAGGAGAGAGAACACGCATAGCTGTTGCAATGAGATGTGTGCCAGCAACCACCACAGCCCAACAATGGGTGGAATTTTGAGAGCCTAGACAAAAAATGCCTTTTATGTATGCGTTCTTTGTCCTGGTTTTCCTGTTCTTTTTCATACTTTCCTTTGCAATGAGCAGCAAAAAAAAAATCTATTTCTCTTATGCTGTTTCATTAAAATATTATCAGAGGGATCTGTCTCAAGTAGAGAAATGCTTTGTCGGTGAAAGCTACTGTTTTGCAGACTTCTCCCATTTACCATGCTGCTCCATGTAAATCTTTTGACCAAGAATTACAGTGTTTTCTTTTGCAGTGTTTGAACATAGAAATATAACAGCCTTCTGAATATATATATAATCGCAACACACAAATATTTCAACTTTGGTGGTGTTCACTTTTGTTTTCTCCAAATGGAATTTTGCAACATGCGATGCTCACCTCCCAGACCAAGCATTAGACATTTTAAGAAACTGATATGTGTTTACAGTGTACTATACTTTCAACATCTTATCTCTTCTTCCTTCCATCAAGCTTCTAGGCATAGACCTCAGGATAGCTTTGATATGTCCGGATTCAGTTAAAATGTTGGATGTTTTAAAATGGCGTTGATTTTGTACTAAAAGCAAAGTCTGATAGTAAACAGATCTCCTTCCCCATCAGAGTCTGTAATTGGCCATGTGTCCTATTCTTCCATATGTAAACCACCGGCTGTGTAAATCCTTTTTACTATGCACTCTGGTGTGCATTCCATTTGGAAATCTGCTAATGAAGCTGTACATCAGAGCGTAGCAAACACCAAAGGGCCAAAACCACAGAGTAATGGCGTTTGGCTGCTTTTCATACATGCAGCCTCAAAACTTCTGCCAAGTGTCACTGCATCATTAAGTTTCAGAATCAGTTGTCAGTCTGTGAATGGAAGAACACAAATCATGTCCCGTGCAAGTTCATGGAGAAGTTACAGGTTCATTATAGCCAAAGCTGCACAGTTGTCAGATCAGGGGTGAAGAGCTTTTTTTTTTAAGGTACAAAAAATTCTTCTTCCCATAAGAAAATAAGAACATAAGAAGAGCCATGCTAGATCAGGCCAAAGGCCCATCTAGACCAGCTTTCTGTATCTCACAGTGGCCCCACCAGATGCATCTGGGAGCGCATGAGACTAGATATCTGTCTCCTGATACCACTCCCCTGCATCTGGCCCTTGAAGTACCCTGGTTTCTCCATCATGGTTTGTAACCTGTGATGGACTTTTCCTCCAGGAATCTCTCCAATCCCCTTTTGAAGGCATCCAGGCCAGATGCCATCACCACATCCTGTGGCAGGGAGTTCCACAGACTAACAACGGGCTGGGTGAAAAAATATTTTCTTTTGTCTGTTCTTACTCTCCCAGCCCTCAATTTGAGTGGATGTCCCCTAGTTCTGGTACTTTGTGAGAGGGAGAAGAGCGTCCCTCTATCCACTTTACGCATGCCCTGCATTATTTTGTACATCTCAATCATATCCCCCCCTCAGGCGCCGTTTTTCCAGACTAAAGAGCCCCAAGTGTTTTAGCCTTTCCCATATAGTTAACAGTCATTAATACTCAGCCAGGATTTAAAGGCAAGTATTTTTCTTTATAAGGGTGCACAGGTATTTTCCTCTAGAGAAGGGGGTCTTTTCCCTGTCATACTTATCTCCAAATATTGTCATAAGAGCTGTGAAGGGGGGACATTAGAATCCCATCATATTAGTGACAGGAAGAGGCAGGCCTTCCATTTGTATTGGACAGTCTCAACTGCTATCAGTTGGTTTCTCTAAAGGAGTAAAGAAAAGAACTAATATACTACCAGAGCCCGGATGGAATCATTAACCCAAGTGTTTTTGTTTCAAATGTCATGTCTGCCACAAACTCATTAGGTACAGTACTATTAGAGAGCCATAATCTTTCCCCGTCAGTACCTCTTCTTTGCATACTCCAACTTGCAGTATGAGAATAATAATACTGATATATCTTATAGGTGCTGCGGGACCCTTGGGTTCTGTTTTCTGCCCTATGCTGTTTGACTCCAGACATGAGACTGTCTGGAGTTTAGAGGTTTGGTGTCATCAGTACGCTGATCACACCTGACTGTATGGCTCTTTTCCATCTAACTCGGAGGAAGCTATCTTGGTTCTAAATCAGTGCCTGGCGTCATTAATGGGCTAGATGAGGGCAAATGAACTGAAACTTAATCCAGACAAATCGGAAGTGCTCCTGATCAGTGGGAAACCAGATCAAGGAATAGGGATGCTGCCTGTGCTTCCTGAGGTTACACTTCCTCTGAAAACATAGGCATGCAGTTAAAGGATGCTGTTGGCTTCATCCCTGAGTCCTGATGCCCAGGTTTCAGCAGTGGCTAGGACTGCCTTTGCACAGTTAAACCTACTGCATCAGCTGCACCTGTTTCTTGAGAGGTATGACTTGGCCATGACGACAAAGGCCCTAGTTCCATCCTGGCTGGGTTACTGTAACACACTCTACGTGGGGGGCTGCCATTGGAAAGTGTTCAAAAACTGCAAAGGGTCCAAAATGCTACAGCCAGATTGATAACTGGGCCTGGCTGCAGGAAACATATAACTCCACTATTGCAGCGGGTTTACTGGCTGCCAATCCATTTCTGGGCACAATTCCAAGTGCTAGTTTTAACCTACAATGGTACTTCAGTTTATGAGTACCTTGATTTACGAACATTTTGATTAATGAGCAAAATTTTTGCCTTGATCAATGAGCAGTGTCTTGCAAAACTAGCACTGGAGGTGCTAGTTTTGCCGTCACCCCTCCACTGCCGAGTCAGGCCACCAGCTTCAAGCTGCCGTATTTGGTCCACCAGCACCCAGCTGTTGGAACCTGGCTGCCGGATTGGGGCCGCTGGCCACTGGTTGCAGCAGCCCCAGGATAGAAGTGGCAGCTTTGCTGCTGCAGGAGCCGGAGTTTGGTGCTCACCTTCTGCCTTATCTTTTGACCAACCAAGTCTGGCAAAGTCATCCCAAGAAACCTAGGGAGGCTTGCCACCACTGTCACCACCTCTGCCCTGCATGCACACCAGGGGCCTTGTGGTGTGCAGGTGCATAGAAGAACCACCTCAATGTCTGATCTCTTCCTAGGCTTAGGCAGGGAGGATTTGATGTGGAGTGTGTGTGTGTGTGTGTGTGTGTGTGTGTGTGTGTGTGTGTGTGTG
>JAHTLZ010000114.1:16263755-16277484 GCA_023846285.1 Phrynocephalus versicolor
TGTGTGTGTGTGTGTGTGTGTGTGTGTGTGTGTGTGTGTGTGTGTGTACACGCACCAAGTCTAGGAACCTGAGAAGTCCAGTGGAGGGAAGCAGCAAACCCATTGCTACGTCCCTCCTCTGCTCTCTGCAGCCCTTCCAGCTGCTGGGTCAGGGCGGCTGGCACCTACCCACTGGGTCCTGGTCAAAGCAAATTTCCTCATAGGAAATAATGGAAACTGAGGCCCGAGAATGAACCAGGTTAGTTTCCATTATTTAAGAACATAAGAAGAGCCATGCTGGATCAGACCAAAGGCCTATCTAGTTCAGCTTCCTGTACCTCACAGTGAGATTATTCATTGTTCATTCATCTGTTTATTCATTGTGTCAACCTTAGCTACAGAAAGACTAGAAACTGACACTACATCTCTCTCTCTCTCTCTCTCTCTCTCTTTCTCTCTCTCAAATTAAATATATTTAAATGATTCTTTGCTTTCCTTTTCACTTTCTGTAATATTTTATTGCTATGTGCTGTCAAGTTGTTTCTTATAGCAATCTTGTGAATTAACGACTTCCAAAAGGCTAACAATCCTGTTCAGGTCCTGCAAATTCAAGACTGAGGCTTTCTTTATTGAGTCAATCCTTCCCTTATTTGATATTCCTCTGTTGGCTGCAAATTTTCCTTTACATTGTTGTCCTTTCCAATGAGTTTTGTTTCCTTCTGATGTGTGCAAAGTGCAATTTTGCTTCTAGAGAGAATTCAGGCTTGATTTGACATAGCATCTACTTATTTGTGGAATGGTAGCAACATATTTTTGTATTCCGCTAGGGAAGGCCAACTGAATAACCGCTTAACATTTATGTAAGTCGACTTGACCTAGTGGACCTAATTGGATAAAAGAACAGCGGGACAGGGAGAGGAGAATCTGCTTTCCGCAAACTGCACAAGCAATACAGCTCATTGCATAAATGTCTATACAGTGTTTAGAATTTGGTTCTATTAGATATGGAACAGTAAACTTTGTATACTTTTTAGAGTATCATTGCTGGGAATAAGTGGATCCCTAGTTGACATGTAATGTTAAAATGTTAGCAGTTGCTTTGATTAAAGGCTTTTTTTTGCATGGGTGAAATGTAGGTGTCAAAATAAATCACTTGATCTGTGCAAAACAATAATACACAATAATGCTTTACCTGGAGGTTAAAAGTAACCTTTTTTAAAAAAAGCTGTTAAGCAGCCTCCCATTTTCTTCCTGCTTTCTCTGGGGTTTTCCCAACACATTTGCCTGCATGATGTTTGTAAACTGCCCAGAGTAGCTTTCTGCTAGATGGTCTCAGTATATAAAATAAATAAACAAAATGTTTCATGTACCTCTCTCCTGAATTGTTTTTTTTTAATCTGTCTGGGACAGGAGTTCCTGAGAGGAGAGATAAGAAATTGTATAAATGCTGATTTCTGTATGTGCCATACATACCCTTCCACATCCTTTCTTGTAAAGCAAAAGCAAAAAAGCAAAGTGTTCTGCTTCTATACCACCCTATACCACTTCAAGTAGTCTCTGGGCGGCTTACAGTTTAATTACAGCATGCAGGCTACACATATGGTGGAACCACCTTCCTAGCGAATTTAGGACTGTGGAGCCCCTCTAGGCCTTTAGGAAGCAGGTTAAAACTTGGTTTTTAAAGGCCGCCTTTGGCAATCAAGGAGGCTGATCTGTTTTATGTCCTCTGTTTGCTCACCTGGTTTATTTGCCACCATCTTGCATCTTTGTATTTCTGTATTTTATTGGCTTCTGTCTCTTAAATGTTTTTATATGTTTTATTAATATGGATTTATTTTGTCATCCCTATTATTGTTCATTTTACATTGTTCACTATCCAGAGTTATTTTGGGAAAGTTGGGTGGTATATTAATATAATATAATATAATAAATAATGTCACTCCATGAAGGGATGCATCTCTTCTGTGCCTGTTGTTTGTGGTCCCTCTAACCCAGGCATGTCCAAACTTCGGCCCTCCAGATGTTTTAGACCACAACTCCCACAGTCCTTTGCCATTGGCAATCTAAGCTTAGAATTCTGGGAGTTGTGGTCCAAAACATCAGGAGGGACGAAGTTTGGACATGCCTGCTCTAACCAGTAAAGCAATTGGCGGCTTGTCCCGCAAACTCACCCAAGCCATTAATTTTCTTTTTAAAAGCTTCCCCAAATGTAAACCCCTTTCATTGGCATCCTTCAGTCTCGAAAGACTACGGTATCATGCCTGGAGTAGAGATCCTAAAAACAGCACCTAGTGTGACTAAATAGACCAATTCAGGAATGGCAGTCTCAACCGCACTGGGGGCAGATGTGTTCTGTTTCCTGCCTGGTCCTCGAGTTTCGTTCTTTCCGTGCCTGCCTCTTTTCCTCTGCCTGTTGGACAAATGCCTCTTCAAATTTATGTAGACCATGCTGTATCTCTTGCCTCCAGACAGTGCGATCGGAGGTCAGGGTTTCCCAGCTGTTGAGCTCCATTCCCAAGGCCTTCAGGTTCCTCTTACAGATATCCTTATACCGCAGCTATGGTCTCCCTCTGGGGCGCTTTCCCTTCATTAGTTCTCCATATAGAAGATCTTTTGGGATCCGGCCGTCATCCATTCTCACAACGTGTCCAAGCCAGCGTAGGTGTCGCTGTTTCAATAAGGTGTACATGCTAGGGATTCCAGCTCGATTCAGGACTATGCTGTTTGGAACTTTGTCGTGCCAGGTAATGTTGAATATTCGCCTAAGACAGCGCATATGGAAGGTATTAAGCTTTCTTTCCTGTTGAGCATGGATGGTCCAAGACTCGCTGCAATACAAAAGTGTGCTCAGTACGCAAGCTTTATAGACCTGTATCTTTGTATGTTCTGTCAGCTTCTTATTGAGCCATACTCTCTTTGTTAGTCTGGAAAACATAGTTGCTGCTTTACCTATACGTTTATTCAGCTCAGACTCGAGTGAGAGTGTATCTGAGATAGTTGAGCCAAGATACACAAAGTCATGGACAACTTCCAGTTCTTTTGCAGAAATTGTAATGTGAGGAGGAGAGTCCACATTCTGGCCCATTACTTGTGTTTTTTTCAGGCTGATTTCTAGCCCAAAATCTTTGCAAGCTTTACTAAAATGGTTGAGCTGAGATCTGGAATCTGGTTGCATCCATTGGCTGGTTGATGGGCTGGTCCGGATTAAATTTCTAATCAGCTTGAAGAAGAAAGATGATGTGCCATGACCTAGTGCCGCTGTTACTGCCTCTGCTTGGATGCATTTACTGAATCAAAATTAAACTTCATGCTATCGTTTCCTCTCTAATGATGTCCCGGCAAATTGATGATTATGTTTTTCATGCTTATAAACTGTTGGCCTCTAATCACTTCGATTATTTACAGTGTGCCCTGGTCTAAAATAAAATGCCACTTTGTTTTCTCTCAGAGCTCATCATCAGAATTTATTGCAAACTCTGCACTGCCCTCTGCTGCATATTTTTATTTACTTGTTTCATACATACTACAGTACGTACCAGGTTACTGTAGTTTGTAACTCTTGCCACAGAAGGTATATCACAGTGTAGTTAGGCTTGGAAGTGTAGATGAAGTAAATTTTAATATATAGTCACAGCTGTTCAGTTGGATCATGTTTTTAGCATTCAGAATGGAATAAAAAAAAGTATTTGCAATGAAACGAACGCTCTTTTAGAATGTAGATCTGCTCCAGTTTTTCTAAATGAACAAGGTTTTTCTTCCTTTGATTTCTAAACATTCTTGCTGCTTCCACTGGAAGAAACAGTAAAGTTTCCTTCATCACCCTTCAGGAAAGTAAGTTGAAGGGTTAAGCAAACTGTTGCTCTCATACTTTTGTATAAGATTCTATTACTTGTAAAATTGGATTCCAGTTGGCTTAAGAATATTAGGGAGTATTTCTGAACTGCAAGCATTGCATGAAAAGTTTTAACTGTTGACTCGTAACTTGATAACAAAGATATTTTTAAAAAATCAAAAATTAAACAAAGCTTCAGAATTTCCTCTTTCTAGTCGTATGTGACCAGTGGGGTGCCTCAGAGTTCTGTTCTGGGTCCAGTGCTGTTCAATATCTTTACTAATGACTTGGAGGAAGGAACAGAGGCTATGCTAATTAAATTTGCAGATGATACCAACTTGGGAGGGGTTGCTAATTCCCCAGAGGATAGAATGGAAATCCAAAATGACCTTGACAGATGAGAGTGCTGGGCCAAAGCTAACAGAATGGGTGTCAACAGAGGGAAATGTAGGGTGCTGCATCTAGGTAAAAAGAATGAATTGCACAGATATAGGACGGGAGATATGTGGCTGGAAAACAGTACATATGAAAGGGATCTGGGAGTCTTGGTGGGTGGACCACAAATTGAACATGAGCCAGCAGTGTGATGCGGCGGCCAGGAAAGCCAATGCGATTCTTGGTTGCATCAAGAGAAGCATAGTGATAGATCAAGGGAAGTGATAGTACCACTCTATTGTCTATTCTGCTTTGGTCAGACCCCACCTGGAGTACTGTGTCCAGTTCTGTGCACCTCAATTTAAAAAGGATGTTGACAACCTCCAGCGAGTGCAGAGGAGGGTGACCAGGATGGATAAAGATCTGGAAGAAATGTCTTACGAGGAGTGACTTAGGGAGCTGGGAATGTTTAGCCTCTCAAAAAGAAGGCTGAGAGGGGATATGATAGCTATGTTTAAATATTTGAAAGGATGTCATATTGAAGACGGAACAGGTTTGTTTTTCATGGCTTCAGAGACTAGCACTTGGGGCAATGGTTTCAAACTACAGGAGAAGAGATTCAAATTAAACATCAGGAAGAACTTCATGATGGTTATTGCTGTACGGCAGTGGAATATGCTGCCACAGAGGGTGATGGAGTCTCCTTCTTTGGAGATTTTTAAGCAGAGGCTGGATGGCCATCTGTCGCGGGTACTGTGATGGGGGTTCCTGCATGGCAAGGGGTTGGACTAGTTGGCCCTTGAGGTCTCTTCCAGCTCTATGCTTCTATGACTTCCTCTATATTTACCTCCCAGCATAATGCAGTAATACCTCATAAGACGAATGCCACTTAAGACAAAAAAACTCGTAAGACGAATGTAATTTCCAAGGATAGGAAAAAATCATAAGATTTTTCCCTTCTGGTTTACATCCGCCTGTCGAGGTAATGGGAAACAGAATTTCCTTCAAAGCTGCCTGGGGTGGGCATAGATCTGCTCGCTGTGTCGGGCGGCTGGTTTTCAAAAGGCTGCCACCTCTAAGATGATAATTATTATTACACTTTCATGCTTAAACCTTCTTAGCTTTCTGTTTCTAAGTGAAATGCTAGATAATAAATAGCCAGCTCCTAATATCCTTTCATCCCTATCTATCTATATGTTACAATTCTCATGTTTAAAATGGATACAGATTAAACGCCAGCGGTTTTTGAAAAGAGCAGAGATAAACGTCTTGCGAGGAATGTGGTACCAAAAGCTTGCCACTTTTCTGGAAGATGTATGCTGTTAAGGGGACAACTGAGGGGAAAGGGGGAGGGCTGAGGACATTCTTCTTCTGCAGATCCCCCCCTTTGACCCCAGTAACTTTAACTCTTTTGTCCTCCATACATATTTTTCTGCATCAGTCACAAGAAGCTTGTTTCAGAGCATTCAGACTGTAGCTGAGCTACTGGCATTGTATGAGCATGGCTGGAGCTCCTGTAGGGCTGCTCTGGCTGCCTTCAGTGTGCATTCATTCATAAGGGGAAAGGGGAAAGAGGCTGTGGGGGAGGCTTCAGATTTTGGCTACTGTAAAGCCAGACGACCCCCAAGGGGGGACGAGACATTTGCCACAATCATGTTTCTCTTTTATGTCGTAGGTTCTCCCTTCATAAATCAAGTTCTGAAGAAAGTGCTGTAGGTCAGTATCTCTCCTCTTACTCCACCGCCACCCTCTTCCCCCCCCTTTTTTTTTCTTATTCAGTAGTTGACACCAATTGCTTTTTTGCATCAGAGTTATTGGGCTTTTGGAATTTCCTTCTGACCTCAAGGATTATTTCAGTGACACGTTCCTTTAGAATGTGGCATCCTTGTGAATTGTATCTAGTTTGGTGACAGCCTGCCTGCCAGGCAGACAGTGGAATGTGGTGGCTTTGCTGGATTGCTGATGTCAATTATTATGCAAGGCTGGTTCCTCTTCTGCTGTATCAACAGTAACAACCACCACCATGAGAAAATGAATCCATATTGTAGATTTAACTTTGATTTTGTCAAGATACGGTACTTAGGATTTGAGCAAATGAATTTTTCAAAATGCAGAATTGTTGATATAATTTTGTTTACATAAATGAAAATAAAAACTGTTCTTTCTTTCTTTTTTCAGAGTAACTTTAAATTGCTTCAGCCACACATTATTTTCTTGCATCACATACACTTATAACATATATATTGGGTGAAGGGGTTGAAATGAGAAAATAAAACTGATATCAGGATATACACAAGTGTCTGGGGTTTCGCTTGCTTGCTTGTAAAGTAATCTCTGTTTCTTCTTAGGTAAAGCAGATTGGAAAAAGAAGAATAAGTATTTCTGGCAGAACTTCAGAAAGAGTCAGAAAGGAGTAATGAGGCAGTCTTCAAAAGGTACCACTCTTTGATGTTTCTGTTTTAATATTAACTATATAGTGAGTTTAGAATGTAGCTTTACGTAGCTAATGGGCCTTAATTAGGATATATCCTAATATATATGCAACTGTAATAATTTAGCAAGGATAGTAGTTCTCTTGACTTGTTTCGTAAGTTCTGTCATATAAGTTGTATTCCTGTTTCCTGATCATGCATTCTTTCAAAAGCCATAGGATATATAGTAAATTCTGTATTCCATATTGTTCCATACTAAGTTGAAGTTCAACATGGAGTGAAACACATGAGAAGTAAATTTTTAGTGTAGTTCTCATGTGTTTATAGAGGAATATAGAAGAGTGTTTCACACCAGCTGCTCTAGCTGTTTGATTTTTTTTGTTGTGTATATTGCAAATATGTTTATAAATAAGATCTTAGGTTGAGTTATTTAATCCATTGAGAACCCTGCTGGCTTCTCTAGGATTTATCAGCTCTGAATCCATTTGGCAGTTTTAGCTGTAATATTTTGAGGAACAGTATATGTTCCGAGTTCCGGGCTAGTTTAAATTATTGTGCTTTGCTAACTCCCTGTGTCTTAAGATTTTAGCCTGGCGCTTAATTGACTTCTTTTAAAAAATGCCATTGCCAGGACTGTCTCCTGATTTTTAGTCTTATGACTTATTTGGCAGATATAAAATTCAGATATATTTGTACTTCATTAAACCTAACTTGGAAGATGTAATGCAGATACATTGCTGGCTTCAATGAAAATAATGTTATACATTCTTTGCTTGAGTTGTATTATGTTCTTTTGAATGTTCTAAAGATATTCTTTGTTGCATAGTATTGTTAATGGTGAGAGAAATGTCTGAAAATGTTAAGGAAAAAAAGGTTTTATTCCACAAAATCTAATAAATAAATAAATAAATAAATAAATAAATGGGCACTTCTACAGTACCTGACAACAAACCATCTTCTCTGCATGTCAATGTTAAACTATAAAATGAATGGCTCTTGAGTTATATGGGGCATTCCCCCAAAATCAAGCACTATCAATACAGGAACAAAAATCCTCTTGGTTAAATTCTATCTATAATATTGCATGGTATATAGAGTCACTTGAGTACTACGCCCTCCTCAAGATATGACTATTCTTAACATAATGTAAATAAAATAGCACAGTATCAAATTGAGCCTGGACATTCCTTCATTCGGTTGTTTTCTGATGCAAGGTGCACTGAATATTATGCATGTTTAGCAGAGTGATGCTAGGAAAATATGATACTAGATAAAATGTATTTCCTAATCTCCAGGATTATCACATCATTTAGTTTTTTCTATACAGTATATCTGCAAGGTATTCAAAGTAGCTTATATAAAAAAATCACATTAAATATGGCAAATCACTACTATTAAAAGTTCAGTAGGTCTATAATAGACTTCCAAAGTCACATAGCCCAATGCCCTGTTATATGTAAAGCATGCATGACAAATGGTCATACAACAACCTCTGTTTAAAAACCTCCAATGGAAGAGAGTTTGTCACATTCCAATCATTTTCCACAGTTCTTCTGTTTTCTTTAAAAAAAAAAAAAGAGGTTGTAAACCTTAGCAAGGTTGTGCAAATAATGGTAAGACTTGGTTTATTATACACAAAATCTCGTTAGAGATGACCCAACATGCTAAGCTTTAGAATAACATTGCTTTTTCTTGTCTGTGAAGATTCTCAGTCATCCAGGTGAGTTTATCTGGAAGTTGAGTCATGCCAATTGGACTTCTTTTCTTCAGAGATTGAAACGTTCCACTGCTCATTCAAACAGCTTCATCAGTCTTTTACTTCTGCTTTATTGTCCTTAGTGGTTTCTAATGCATATATTCTATGTCATGCATTTTTGAAAAAGAGTACAGTATTGATTTTAGGAAGCAAAATAGGTCGCTGGCGGACAGGAATATTTTATCACCATTCTTATCCTCATAACTGAGGCAAGAGTTAGTTTTATTTATTTCTTTATTTTATATTTCTATACTGCCCCCTTAGTGCAAACTGCAGTACCCAGGGCAGCTTGCAAAATGGTAAAAAATTACAATATTAAAAGCTACAATTAAAATACAATGAATACAATTAAAATCCAGCTAAAACGTCTTGTAAAACACATTTAAAACAGCCATTAACAGAGCCTGTTAGAGGGTGAACACCTCCTCCTGCCTATGAGAAATCATAATAAAAATGAGCCCCCTCACAGATCGCTGGTAGTAAGGGGAAGAGAAAGGAAGATAAAAACAAAACAAAACAAAACAACAAACCCACTAGCTGGGGAAGGCCTCTGATAATAAATAGGACTTCAGGGCCTTCCGAAAGGAGAGTAGAGAGGGAACCTGCCCTATCTCTGCTGGCAGGTGGTTCCGCATTTCAGGGGCCACCACCAAAAAAGGCACATCGTCTTGTTGTCTTTTTTGCCTACTTCGAGGTGGTCACCTGCAGCACAAAGGACTGGGAGGAGTTTTGATACAATTCTCCTGCCTCTACTGCTCTCTTCCGCCTCTGATTGTCTAAGAACATAAGATCATAAGAAGAGCCACGCTGGATCAGGCCAAAGGCCCATCTAGTCCAGCTTCTTGTATCTCACAGTGGCCCCACCACATGCGTCTGGGAGCGCATGAGACTAGATACCTGTCTCCTAATACCACTCCCCTGCATCTGGCCCTTGAAGTGCCCCGGTTTTAAGCCTGGAGATTACACATCTCCCTCATGGTTTGTAACCTGTGATGGACTTTTCCTCCAGGAATCTGTCCAATCCCCTTTTGAAGGCATCCAGGCCAGATGCCATCACCACATCCTGTAGCAGGGAGTTCCACAGACTAACAACGCGCTGGGTGAAAAAAATATTTTCTTTTGTCTGTTCTATTTTCTCAAAACTCGAATAAAAATGCTAGTATGTTTCCTAGATTTCTTAAGTGCAGCCTTAATATTTTAGCTAACTTGGAAACCCTGCTTTAGAGGTGCATACTCAGGGAAGGTCATACTTTGATATCCTAATTTTGTGTGTGTGTGTTCTGTTCAGATAATTCTGCTTTCTTCTTCCCTATCTGCCTTCAGGAGAGGATGTTGGCTATGTGGCAAGTGAGATTACAATGAGTGATGAAGAGCGGATCCAGCTAATGATGATGGTGAAGGAAAAGATGATAACTATCGAGGAAGCTCTTGCAAGGGTATGTGATGACCAATACTTATTTATTTGGCTTTATTCCTTGATCTTCTTTTGTGAGGCTATTTTCTGTATAGGTACCAATTGATATCTTGTTACATTATGTAATCATGATAACCTTGGTAATTGGTTGCCATGAGTACTGGAAAAAATGCAGTGGAGGGGCCTCTGGATGAGGGATGGTGGAATGTTTGTATAATAGTGTTCCCTATGACTTAGTCCAATAAATCTGCATGAAGGCAGTTCTTTGATTAAGTTCATGCAAAAAGTCTAGGTATCACTTCTCATATTGCTTGTATGATGGCAAAAGAAAAAGAAACGAAAGAAAAAGAAAACAAATTATTATGTCACTTAAAAAAGTAGAAACACATAACAGTGAAATAAAAAATTTAAAGTTCTTATTTGGCTAGTGTGCTGAGACAGGGTAACATGGCTACTCCTTTGGAAATTGCTTCTATGTGTTCCCTTGAACACTATGCTGAGTTATAGCATAACTACACGTGGAAACTCACCCACTCCACTGATGACATGGTTATGTTCAGAAGTAAAAATGTAATTAATCCATACCTTTGAAGTTAAAATGTGAAAACGTGCTCTGAGGATGAATTCAAAATCTGTTCTCCATTAATACAGTGGGCTGATTTGTATTATTACAGTCTATATCTAGACATTCCTGCAAAATGTTGTCGTAGGTCAGAACCGACTTGATGGCATCTGATTATTATTAATCCTTCCTAGATTATCAGAGATGATTTTATTTTCATATCTATAGCTGTCTACCTAACCTGGCCTGGTTCTTACTCAACTTTCCAGACAGCAAAAAACATATTTTCCACAATAGTATGAGCAGAGTAGATGTTGCTAAATCACTTCTTGTGATCCCTTCTTGTAGTTATTTGTTGTAAAAGGTTAAAAACTGAATATGCAACATCTTTCTAGCAAGGACAAGAATCTATGATTTACCGGTCTGCCGTTGTTGTTTCAGCTTAAGGAATATGAGGCCCAGCATCGACAGTCAGGGATCATGGACTCCACAGAATGGCCCGATAGTCCTTATCCAACTTTTGATGGTTCTTCCAATTGCAATGTAGGTATCAATCTCTGTGTTGTGCATAAATATATTATTGATGTGGACTACAAATGTGCACAAATCCGGAACATGGTGATTTGTTTTGGTTCATGATTCATCAAGGTCCATGAATCACAAATAATGAATTTACATTTTTTCTGTCAAATCAACCATAGCATTTGTAAATTTGTACCAAGAAACATGAAAATAGCAGGGAAGCTTCCCATGACTCCCCTCTACAAGCACTGAATCTTTGATTAAGTGTGGGTTTTGGACATCTGAGATATGCACCCACAAGGAGGACACCCCAGGGAAGTTCCATCTTGGCATGCAGATACACTGAAAGTGTAGAGAGGCCTAAAACTCCTATACAGTCCGTCCAAGTTTGGTGAAAATTGGGTTTCAGACTTCCACATTATACAAGCCACAAACCCAATGTTCACCAAACTTGGAGGGGTCGTAGAGGAGAGTCAAGAGAAGCTTCTCTGCATGGGTGGTATCTCTGGGGGAGAGTTTCCTGGGGAGAACCACTTTGTTGGTGAATAATCTGTAAATCGGAAATCCAGACTGTACTAAACCCGAAGGGATAGAAGAGGAGAGTAAGGGGAAGCTTCCCTGCAATTTTGGTGCACCTGGGTGCTTTGGGGGCATTTTAAAGCCTAAGCCCAGTGAATAAAAACATCAAAAATCACAAAAAAAATCATTGGTTTGTATGGATACGAATCAATGAATAAGTGATTTTTCAATTGGTATTTCATTTCGTGCTCATATCTACAGTGGGCATGTGACAGTTAATACATAAAGCAATTTAAAATTGAACAAGAAGCATGGAAGGGACAAGAAGATACTGTCTCAGATCAGGTGTCCCTCTTACCTGTTTCTAATGGAAACTTGAAAGACCCCTCCATGTGACATCAGTTATAACATTTAGTATTATTTTTAAATAAATTGTTCTCAGTAAAATATCATTTTGTCAAATACTCTTTTGCCACAGTTTGTGGCAAACTATATTGAATTTTGATTTTTCTGTCTACGGCAGGCTCTTATATACCAGCCTTTTCATCAGGGATCATTGTTTAGTAAAAGGTGCTTGTGGCATAGTGATTAAACTGCAGTATGCAACCAAAATTAATGCTCTGCTTGTGATCGTGCATTCTGTGCTAGGCAGGTGACTGAAGACTCATTGAGTCTTTCATTCTTCGTAGGCCAGTAAAATGAGTACCCAGCTTGCTATGTGGCAACATGTAGCCTGAATAATTACTTGTAAACTGTCCAGAGAGTGCTTTAACTCTATGGGGTGGTGTATAAGCAGCACACTTTGCTTTTGTTTTATGTTTTCATTGTAAATTTGAAAATGTTGTTTAAGATAATTCACCAAACTCAGTGTCTTTATAAAAGTACCTGGACATGCTGATTGCAAAGAAAAAGTTTGCATACGACTTTTGTTTTGTTGAAAGTCTGTTTGTGTGTTCATACACATGGGTTCATTTTGTGAATTTAGCTGCCAAAGTATTTTTGCTACGTTATGCCAAAAGTTATGCTCATGACAAGGCACGAGTTTATTTGCTGCTGTTTCCATGACAATGCCATGTGCCCAGTATAACCATGAATGTAGCTGTATTTATCCTTCCTTGAAAAGTTAAGCTGACTCTAACTCTGCTAAGATGCGACTGATTTTGTGTCAAATCCCATTTACATTTTTCAGATGTCAATAAGGCTTGCTTTTTTCATGAGTCCTTTGGCTGTAACCTTCTGTTTAGATAAAATTTATTGTCTTGTTAATTGGATTTCTAATCTTCTCTACCCCTAAACACAAATTAAGAGGATCATCTGAGAACATGTCACATAGCTGTGTATTTTTTAAAACAAGGCTGAAATCCTGTTCCACAGCTCTGCCTGTGTAATGGGAATGATGCCACCAGCAATGTGAAGTAGCTGCTGATTACAGGTTTCCTTTGGTGATATCAGGGTACATATGCCTCATACCCAATGAAGTGAAGTCAAATGGAGCCCAATATCATCAAAGAGAGCATTTAATCAGTGGAGATTTCTTGCTGATGGCGACATAATTCCTCTTGTGTAGATGGAGCTATGCAACAGGATTTCAGACCCTGGGTTGTATTCAAATATATGGGAAAAATCCATAGGCAGTATGATTTTCTTTTTTCCTTTTTGCATTTCCACATCCCACCCAAATGCAGCTCAGAGGGGTGGGGAGCTTCCAAAGCACATTTATGTAGTGAAAGGGAGAACAGATAAAAGCAAAGACTCACTGAGTGAGCAGAAATCCACTTGTATGCATGGAAGGAACCTATAGTAATTTACATCAAACCTGATATTTTTTTGACCTTTACAATAATAACAGAGCAACTCTGGATGTATTTACAGAGAATTAAATCCAGTGGGATTTAATCTGTGTTGAGTTTAAGGCTGCAGTCTATGATGTTTAAATAGCATTCTATAACGCTAACTAGTGTTAAAAGTCCCAACTCGGCAAAAATAACATTCCCAATGTGATGCTATAGAAGAAAGATCTGCCCCCTTAAATGGCTTTTAAAACAGAAGATGAATGTGGGATCTCTCAGTAGGCAGTGTTATTTGATTTTTAAATGTCCCCACAAAATGAATTAGCATGCATTCAGCTGAGCATAACATTTTATGTATAAAAAGAAAGCATTGTTGGCAGGGGTCATGCTGAAAAGAATTAATTTTTATTGATCCTGCTCCTTCCTCACAACCTCTTGTCATTTACACTTTTTCTAAGGGCAAATTGAGATGTTCAATCTCTTGCTGAGCTAAAACACGCGCACACACACACACACACACACACACACACACACACACACACACACAC
>JAHTLZ010000114.1:16283684-16318008 GCA_023846285.1 Phrynocephalus versicolor
TTTAAATAGTAGCTATAGTATTTGATGACCCCATTTTTCTTTACTTAAATTACACTGACAGTAATTAAGGAACTGAGGGCCAGCTAGAGGTCAGTAAACTTCTGCTAGTGAAGCCAATGATTGTTTGCAACATACCGTGCTCCTCTACCCCTTTGTGGCAAATATATTTGCTCCCAACCAGTGACTTCTGCCTTTCTTGTAAGTTATGCAGGGAGGAAGGGGTTGATGAGGTAACCGTGTGAACAGAGAGCTGCCAATTGATTGAGGTTTGATTCACACCTCAAATAATGGTTAGCAAACCTGAGCTTCTGTCATGTAGTGCAGCTCCTGCATTTGGGCATTTAGTACAAAAGTCCAGCACCCTTTCATTAAAGGAAGGATAAATATATAAGCTTAACATTGAGGGTTCCAGAACAAAAGGTAGCACTCAAGGAAGTAATATTTATTTATTTATTTATTTATTTATTTATTTATTTACCACTCATCTGGCCAAAGGTCACTCTGGGCAGTTTACAAAGTGGGAACATAAATAATACAACAGCTATACATGTACAGAACACATTAATTATATAAAACCAATAATCATAAATAATAAAAAATCATCAATAACCATAATTCAATTGAAAATAACAAAACAGTGACTAAAATGCTAAAATAATATAAGAAGGCAACAGAGGCGGAATAGAATCTCAAGTGTGTGTGTGTGTGTGTGTGTGTGTGTGTGTGTGTGTGTGTGAAAGATTGTTGGACTTCCTAAATGCCCGTGCTTCTAAGTCACCAGGCCTTTGGAGAGGGGGTAGTTGTGGATGCCACACCTTATTGACTTGTTCTGTCTCTCTTCCCATTTTACTCTTCAATGGATTGAATCCTTTATTTAAAAAATGTACTGTATTTCATTTCTGCTCTATTCAGTCAAAATTTAACATTTATTAATATTACACTTCTTGGGTTTCTTTGCATATATTGGTTCCTGAAATTCTCCAAGATTTGGATTTTTAATAAGATATTAGACCACAAGGTCTGCATGTGGTCTTTTTAAAAAAAAATTAATTTTCAGCTTTTTCAGATTAGGTGAGTATGGACAGTGGCAGGAAATGAGAGATAACAATAGGTAGTATTTTCCCAAGTATAATACTATATTTTGACTAAAAATTGAGGGTCATCTTATATATGGAAGAAAGCCAAGGAGAAAACCACATGGTTGTGAAACTGTAATTTTTCGTTGGAAAAGTGGGGGTCATCTTATACATGGGAGTGTCTTATAGACTGAAAAATTTGGCACGCATGTTTAGTACAGTTGGGGGAATATAGAACAAATTTGGGGGTATCTGGCTCTGAAACTAATCTCTGTAGATGGTATTTTCTTTTTGTTTCTTGGTTGTTGTTGTTTTGTGTTTTGATCTGAAATACTCTTGAATGTCCGTGCCATTCAGGAATTTGAGATTTTGGGTATCATGGATGGATAGCAGACTGTATTACTTAGTTTTGTAGTTGTTGGCTGAAATAATGTTGCTTTGTATAGCAAGCTTCACTAGAGCAGGCCTATTGAAATGGTAGGGATTTGATTTATTGATTCAGATAGGCTTACACTAGTTGTAAAAAAATTAGCGCAGAAAGATGAAACTAGAGTAGGCCATTTGAATCTTTAGAATTTACAAATGCACTGGCTCACCAAATCTCAACTGGTCGTCTACTCTAATGTGACTTAATGTGCTATGCAACAGGATTTCAGCCTATTAGAAGCAAGTAAGAAATAAGTGGAGAGGTGGTTGTGAGTTTTTCTGCTTCATTTACCCTAGCAATTGAGCTGGCTTTGGGTACTTTGAGTGGCTGAGGCAGCAAAATATCTTGAGCCTGCCCACACAACAGACATGACTAACAGCCAATCCCTATGGCTAGAAAATGATTCATTAGATTGAGCCACATCATCAGCCACCCAGATGCCTAGCCTAGGCGTTACATTAGTTCAGGAGGATATTTTTTGTTTGAAAGGCATAGGGTCTACAGTAAGAACAGAACTGACAGATATGCAGTTTGTGAGAGGGCAGACTAGGAATTGGGGATTTTTTTTTCTGATAGGAAAAAGGACAAGGACTTCCAAAGCAGTCATGACAATATGGCTTTGTAGTTTTCAGACCATCTGAGAAAAGGATGTTTTTGGTTTATGATGTCTAGTTGTTAGTAACTGCAGATGCTGTTGACCTTATTCCTGCTCCCCTATGGCCCTCGGTGGACTTGTGGAATCGCATGACTCGAGCTGGCCCATTTCCCTCTTGTATTAGAACATTGCTGATGTGTCAGAGGTGCACTTGTTCCAAAAGAAGCTGAGAAAAAAGGCTCCACCTTTACACATGTGCCAGGAAACAGGCCCTGTTTGGGCTTGCACCATTCTGCTGGCCGCGGAGGACTGTGCTGTCTCTTTAAAATAAGTATAATTTTCTGAACTGGCTTGGTCAATTTGTTATGGTTTAAAACTGTGGAGCCAGCTGTCTGCAATCTGATGTAATGTTTCCATGGAAACTAGAAATGAAACACTTGAGCATTCACTACAGAATTTCTACATCCAACGTTGGCCAAAATAATTAAGGCTTGAGCCATTAGAGGGTTTTGTATGGTGAAGGGGGAACTTGCATCAACATTGGGGAGAATTAAGCTGTTCCTGTTTACAGGACAAATACATGTGTTTTATTCCTTTTGAATGCCAAGGAGGTCTCTTCAGAAAACACATTTGGAGACATACAGCGGTGCATATTCTGGGTCTCAGTTTTTCATCATTAGCCATGATGAACATTATTAGAACAGAATAGCTGTATGTCCAGGGGTGAAGTACTTGGAGTAGTTGCATTGTAAGAGCTCTGACCTCTGAGTGTGATGCCTACAGTGCAACATGCTGCAAAATGCCCTCTTTTCTGACAGAAGAAAGACCTTTCTCTGTGAGAAACCATTTAACATAAGACAAATGTTATCCATTTCCTGTAATGCTTCCTTTTCGAAGGCAGGGAGTTTTGCTCTAGCTCTTTCTCTCTCCCTCTCTTTTATATATTTTATATATTTTATATATATATATATATACACACACAGCTGTACAGGGACGGCATCTGTCCTGTACATGAGAATCTTATCTGCTTTTGTGGTCCAATAAATACACAATGGCTGTAAGACCACAATCACAATAAGAAGAGACTTGCTGAACCAGTTCCTCTTCAAGATCCGTTGATGTAGTGGGCCTTACTTTTAACTTCTGCTCAAACTCAAAATGTGTGAAGGTTAAATTTCCCTTATCTGCACAGAAAAGCCATTGTGTGAGCTTCTCCTACAACCCCTTCACTATGCTTCTGTGGCTGTATGGCATTCCACCCAGCTATATCCCCAGCAAGATAAGTGTAAACGGCGAGAGGAGCTCTCCTTTAAGTGGTCCTTGCTTTCATCGCCTAAGAGTCCCAGGTGCAGATTGTAGGAGCTGTCCATTCAAGCAGATGGTTCACTAACTGCCTTCATTTTCAGGCAGTGCCAGGATCTGAGAGAAAACCAAAGGCAGGATAACCACATTCTTAAGCCCATACAAGGGAATGAGTGACAAAGCATTACAAAGAGAGGCCAACTCAAATAATCTCAGCAGAGCGCATGAGGAGGGGCTAGATCAGTGGTTCTCAACCTATGGTTCCCCAGATGTTCCTGGACTGCAACTCCCAGAAGTCTTCATCACTTGCTGAGCTGGAAGGGGTTTCTCGGAGTTGCAGTCCAGGAACATCTGGGGAGCCACGGGTTGAGAACCACTGGGCTAGATTCATTGGACTGGGGATCCTGTTAAGGCAAGTTTGTCAGTTCTGTTGCAGTAGAATAAACAGATCTTGGGGTTCATTTGCTTTATCATGGTCCAATATTGGGTAGGGTGGCCTATGTCGTCCATTTTTCAGAGGTCTGTGTAAAAGTGGGCAGCTTTTGAAGATCTACCCAAATCAAAGCCAGTTTCAAGATACATAAAGCAAGTGGAGCCTGGAGGCTACATAACCGCTGCTGGCACCTAGACTAGAGACTATCTAGGCATAGTATTAGTCACAGTCATTTTTTCTAATCTTGGATCTTTACATACCAATCAGCGCATGCAAACTAGATATAAGATCTATGCCCTTGTGGTTATATTTAGGGGGAAATTGGGATTCCCCTTTATTGTATAAGTGTTCACACTAGAATCAAGATGCGAAAAGTGTTCACAGATTCTTGAAAATTCATTTCTGGGATTGAGTGAATGCATAGGTAATAGGTGCTGATCTACCTGTGATATGGTGCAGAAATTTCATTATTTGGAGTTTTGTTAATAAAATGAATGAGCTGCCGTCCATCAGGGTTATTTTTTTCCATCCACTTTCCATCTCAGCTGTGACTGCTTCCTCAGCAGATGGAGTGTTGGTGTGGGTGTGTGCTCATTTGTTTATAGCTGGCACCCAACATAATGATCATGAGAACAGTTTGAGGGGATCAAATAGCTTACTGTATATTTCTTTAGAGAGCACACAGTTCCTCCCTCCCGACTTGAACATGACTTTTTAAGTCTTTAAACACATCTAGAACAGCCTTCCACATCATGGTAACACACAGCTAGACAACCTTCTACATAGTTCATTTGCTTCATTACAAAATAGAGATTCTTCTTCAAGAACACATTATTGATAACATGTAGATCATCTGCCTCTAAAATTAGGCTACACAATATCTGCTTCAGGGCTTTCCAGGTGCTGCACAGACTGCCAAAAATGGCAAAAAATAAAACAAACAAAGCAAACAAACAAACAAACCAGAAGGGGAGCCCAGGAACATGTTTAAAAAGGAAATACCTCCTGATTTCCTTGCTAGAAAAATGAAGAGAACAATAGGAGGGACCATCACAGTGCAGCCATAAATACTTCCCCGGAGTGGGTTATGTAGCCTAAAGGCAGAACTTTGCCCACCACATATGTAATGGCTAATGGGCAAATGGCTAATGCACTAGTTTGCATTCCATGTGTTATACTATTTTCTTTATTACATGGCCTTTGGAGGTGGGGGGGAGAGATCATCATCAAAAGTTGAGAAGAAGTTATAATATTGCATGATGAACTCTCACACAGATGATTAATGCATCATGCATTATGAACATCAGGTGAAAACAAAAGAAAAAAATCAAAAATAAAGAACACAAAAATGTTGTGACACATTTATACATGGCCCTAAAACAGATTGTTTCTTGGGCACAAGTTGTTGACTGTGTGGCATTTCACACCTCGCAATGGCTTTTAAGACTTCTGCTGATATTCATTTCCTCCCAGGAAGCATTGTTCTACATTACGCAGTGACTCCTACATGATTGTGGTAACACTAGCCTTTAATCTAGAAGGCTTTTGAATTAATGCTTCAGAAAGGATAGCCGTGTTAGTCTTTTCAAGAATTTCAGGCAAAAATATAATATTATATCGCACACCTCATTCTGCTGCTCTGTCTTGAAGAAGTGCACATGTGCACGAAACGTCACATTAAAATATGAAAGTTAGTCTTTAAGGTGCCACATGTTTGTGTCTTTTGTTTTGTTTTGTTTTGTTTTGTTTTGCTTTTCTTTGATTTTAGCCTGGAATTAATGCTTGTAATTTAGATTTACAAATCTATTTATGAGTGTTGGTTGATTTGCAGTTTTCTGAAGAAGTGCAGTCATTTTGCTTAAAAATAAATCTAACAACTGCTCTCTGGCCTCAAAAATATCTCCAGTCATCTAAAACGATGGCTGGGCTGGGCTCAGGAGCGGCAGAGATTAGGTTCACCGTTATTCCTCAAAAAGTCTGCATCTTTCCTAATTATTTCTGAAGTGAAAAGATGTTTAAGAAGTTGGGTGCTTAAAAACCTATACATAACTGATTGCAGTATTATAAATAAACCAGGCAGAAGCTGCTCGGATTGCCAGCTGATCCTTCGCCTTGGCCCAGATAGCTCATTTGATGCTTTTGCATTTTGTCGGCATCATTGTTAAATAAAGCCTATTCAGTCAGGCTTAAAACATGACCAGATAATAATGGTACATTCCAATATGGAAACTCAAATGACCCAAAGTTCACTGACAGGAAGTGGCTCTTGAGATTTCTGAGCTGGCTGTTGGAAAAGGAATGAATTGGGTCGTCTGTATGTGGAGGTAGAGCGAGGGAGAAGGTCTTTGGAGATTTCCAGCTGGAACGTCCCGACTTCTTGGAATGTATTGTGTACAGTGGCAGTTCTGTACTGTAAAAGCAAAGAGAGCCCCACTCTTTCTTCCTTTCTCTCCCCCCCCCCCTTTCTCTTCTCTCTCTCTCTCACACACACACAGAGAGTCTAAACGGGGCCAAAGAGAGGAAGTAACATATTGTGTGTTGGGTCTGTCCTGAAAATGAGAGCTCTGATTTGGTTCACAAGGAATGGATTGTTTCAGCTTGTGGTGTCCCTGTTCACTGGAAAGGGTGGATTTTTTTTTTTTTTTTGGTCTCTGTAATGTTTGATACTTGAGGGAAAACAGCTGGAACCGAGCAGACAGCATCAGATGCGAGAAAAAAACGGGGTGTTGGGGAATATGGACTCTACAAAGTGCCTGTAAAGGTCAAAGTTTTCCTCTGGTCAGTTCTGGAGGAATGCTCTGTTCATAACGATCAGCCAGTTTTGAGAAATCGTCAGCAGGAGAAGCTTTGGGGCAGCGAAGAGAGAGAAGAGGTTTCCGTGGCTCTTTGTAACTCATAAAATAATTCAGAGGAGATGAGATCGCCACTTTCCTTTCCCTTACTTCTCCCCCCCCCACCACCATTTTTGCTGCTGTTGCCATTTTTGATTTACTTGTAAGGCTGGAAAAAAGGAGTCAATGATAGAGTTTCAGCTCAGATTGGGAGAAGCTGTTTATAACCAGGTTTTTAAACATCAAGTTCCACCAGGCCGGGCGAGACCAGTGCCTGACCAAACCGCAGGAGCTTAACTAGAGTGGCTAAAAGAGTCTGGCCCGAAATGTGTTCAGAGCAAACGTGGAAATAGCTATGATCATACATTGCATGGAGAGAAGGACAAAAGCTGGAATGCATTTTGATGCCTGAGACTTTACATAAGAAGTTAAAATGGTACGTTCTGCTCTTTTTAAAAAATTCTCTTCCCCCCCCCCCCCTCTCTCTCTCTCTCTCTCTCTGTGTGTGTGTGTGTGTGAAGGACATGGAGCATGAAAATCCAGGAGTTGACAGTTACAGTTTTTAAGTTGCAGGGTTTGGCGTCTTGGGGGAGCATAATATGCCTGGGGGTATTTGTCTGGACTTTGCAAAGTAATGAAGACTATTGCTTTATTTAACATTTCCTTTTGTTTCTGTGCCAGTCAAGAGAACAGTCAGATGACGAATCAGAAGAATCCGTGAAGTTTAAGAGATTGCATAAATTGGTCAACTCCACTCGCAGAGTGAGAAAGAAATTAATCAGAGTGGAAGAAATTAAGAAACCCAGCACGGAAGGTAAAGATTAGTGATGATGAAAAGGAGGAAACTCCTGCTGAAGATCTTGGGAGTAGGTAGGGATCAGTGGGTGGTTTAGATTTTTCTTTTGAAATATGCATGAAAAGATTGTAAGAAACATTTTAGAAATTTGGTTGTGAGGGAAAATCAGAACAAGGCTGATAGAAGCCATCCTACATGCTGCTGCTGTTATATTAAATTTAAGTTAATCATCTGGATCAGAAATCTAT
Source organism: Phrynocephalus versicolor (assembly GCA_023846285.1). Lineage (NCBI taxonomy): Eukaryota > Metazoa > Chordata > Lepidosauria > Squamata > Agamidae > Phrynocephalus > Phrynocephalus versicolor. The sequence continues at coordinate 16,291,393 of JAHTLZ010000114.1, forward strand.
TAGATGTTTGCATAAAAGGCTTAATATTTTACTAGTGTGTATCAGTAGTGGGGTGGGATTGATGAGTGGATTAGATATTTTTTCTCTGTTTTAGTGATTATCTCTTTTACCCACAATGACTTTTTATCTGTTTATTTGTTGTAGTTTTGTTTTGTTTCTTACTTAATCTTTTTAATGTATTTTAAGAGGTTGTTAGTTATGGAGACTCCGAAGCAAAAAGGTACAGTATCATGTAAATACAATGGATGGATGTCTGATATTACTTATTTCCCCCTGCTCCCAGCTGTAGACTCCTTCCACCAAATTCTCATTGTATCACAGGAGATTGTAGAAAATCCTTTGACTCTGAAATATTTTTTTTTCTGAATGGGCCTGGGACTGCCAAAAAATGAGGGGGGGGGTGCCTTGATGCTCAAGTAGATCTCCACCCCCAGTTCTTTGGATCCACACCAAAGGAATGTTAAATGTTTTAAAGAGTGAAGAGGGTATGTCTGATTTGACACTCTGATTCCTGGCTTTTTAGCACACTAGGTCATTTGTTAGGGAGTCCCTTTAAACACAGGGTAGTTTTATATCGCAGTTCTCTTCGACTATATGTAATAAAAGTATCAAATGAAGATGTTTGTGCTGAATGTGTACCACAATACCCATGGAGTGGGTAGATCTCTCCATGATGAAATGCCAGGCTGGGTATAGGCTCGGAAGATTTGTTTGGGGCAGAGGGATAGCAGCAGAAGAAGGTAGCACAATCCTTTCTGGTAAGCCCATGGAACATTTTATAAAACTCAGATGTTCCTGCCACTTTCTCTTAGCTCATCCTTCTTTCTGGAAGTTCTGGAGCCCTGAGATGTGACTCTTATGTGAGCTGTCTTGCTCAGGGGAATGAGGAGTGCTGAGAAATGCAAGAGAGGGCTTACCCTGTAGGTCGGAAGGCTAGTGGGTTTCTCATGGGATGTTAATTAACATCTGCCAGACGTAGAACCCCTCCCTTCCAGCACTACAGATTATTCAAGGAATGATGAGTCTGTCAGAAGATTCATGCTTTTCAGTGGAGTGGAAGCATACTTTCCTCCATGGCTGATAGAGATTGATTTTGAACCCTTCAGAGTAAAATACAGAAGGGGGGAAATGCCTATCTGTTTGACATGTTACGAAGTAGAGTTTTGACCAACAAGAGCAAGCATTATAAGCATTTTTAAAAGCTTTTAATAAACATTTGCTTTTTTTGTCATGTAACTACAGTAAATAAAGTGCAAACAAGATTTAACGTCACACAGTGAAAAAGAACATTTCTGATACAGATGCAATTTCTGTCCTATTTTGTGTTTGACATGATGCCCCCAAAGTCATTTCAGTTTAACAAAATTATCAATAAACCAAGAATAGCAGCATAACATAATCCTAATGTCCTCCTTCATGTATAAGAAAAGGAGATCAGAAACCCTTGCATATTAGTAGAGTGAACATTTCTATAACTAATAAATGTACATATTTGTATAATGTACATGTACAAATGTTTATGAGAAACACTGTACCTTTAACTTCAGTCCCAGTATAGATTAAACAAATTGCACCCAGATCAGAACTAGGAGTTACCATAGGTTATCTTTACCGATGGAGAGAAGAAGAGAAAGCTCATCAAGGTTTGTCGTTACTTACAAAGTGACCTGAATCTGATAAATATCATGGTCAAAAGTGTTCCATGTTGCTTTTCAGACAAAGACATTGAATTCCAAACAGTGAGGGAAAGAAGGATGAGGTCATGAGGAATGTGTCTTTAGGGGCAATATACATGTCAAGGATACTGGCTTGCCTCCAGACTGTTATCACTAGAAGCAAAACAAAAACAAAAAAAATCTGATACAAATGCAGATGCAATTATTTAGCAACATTAATGTCAACACTATTGATTCAGCCAGTTTTAAATCCTGTTGATTCAGCAAGTCCTATTAGGACCACAAGTTGGATTTAGGACTCAATGTGTATATTGCTGATTTCAAGCACCAATACCTGGAATAAAGAAATTTGCTTTATAGTCTACTCCAATGTTAGTCCCTGCTATAGCAAATCCACTAAATCAAATTAAACGTACCTACTTATTGACTTACTAGTGCTATGCAATTTGTTCTTTTCCTATACCAGGAAGAAAAGGAAATAAAAAGCTTTAGCCTTCTAAATCTAGGCTAGTGTAGGTTGGATTTAAACCTTAGTAGTTCTATTCATACATGACTTACACTAAATTCAGCCTAAGAGCTAGTATACAGAGAAAAAAATAAATACTGTAAGATGTCATTTTTTTAACCATTACATATAATCATGGACTTACAAAAGACCTTTGTGGATTCTTTAGCCACAGCACTTCTAACCTACAACAGCCTAACATTTTTTACAAAACACATTGCCACTTGTGAGTTGTTATTTTTAATTCATGTGGTAGTGGTGTTTTTCAGAAAGGCATTATTTTATGTTCAATTTTAGTCTAGACTAGAGTAGTCCTATTCAATAATCAAACTTAGCTAAGTTTGGCTCACCACAATTCCATGGATTTAATGGGTCTATAGTTGTTTCATTGAACATTTGGGTTTACATCATTTAGCTGACTGGCATGTACACCAAAATTTCAATGTTATTTCTCCATAAATATGTGTTATTTCTTGCTTGTATCAAGATTGCAAGAGATGTAGAAGTCCTTTCTGCATTATGTGGCTTTTTTGTTTTTTGTTTCTTCTCCTTTCCTGTTGGAGCTAATGCCGTGTTCCTCCCTAGGTGTGGATGAGAATTCCACTGACAACTCTCCAGTACCAGATGACAGATCAGCGTTATACTCTGGCGTCCACAAGAAGCAACACTACTTGGATAATTCTTCAGAGAAACAGCAGGATGATAACTGTGACTCGCTGACCACATCTCCTTCATCTAGCAGCTTAGATACTTGGAGTACTAACAGGAAATTGCTCAAGACCTTCAGTAAATCTGATAGCCGTGGTCTTATTAAACCCCCAAAGAAGTTCGGGACATTTTTCTCATACCCAGAAGAGGAGAAAACTCCCAAAGTTTGCCGCTCCTTGACAGATGGAGAAATGAAAAAGAGCCTTGGTTCCCTGAACCATGGGGTAAGTAAAGAAAAGGTTTGCTTTTATGACAACAGACGCAAACACCATGTCTTGGTATCCTTGGAGGAAATCCAAAGCGTCAGGAAGCAGATCCGACTTAAAAAGACAGATCCTAACTACTCGTGTTCTAGAGCTTTTCTCTGCCAGCGTCCAGCTAGGAAAGGTGTGTCTCCTTCCATCTGTGACCTACAGCTTCTTCGTCACAAAGCCAAGGGGGGAGGAGGAGGAGGAGGAGGAGGAAGCTGCAGCTTCCCAAACCGAAGGCTTCGAGGGCGCAGCTCAGTCAGTGAGTTCAACATCACATACGTGGTGGAGAGAAGCCTCTACAGCCACCTCAACCTGTCCCATCTGGTGCGTCCCATGACGGACAGGACCCTGAGCAAAACTGAGGAGCAGGATTTGAGGCGATGCCTGCTGGAGGAGGAGGAGGAGGCGAAGAGGAAGTGGGCTGCCACAGTGGACCGCTGTACTAAAAGGGTTCTCTTGAGAATCCACCAAAAGTCTGTGAGTCCAAGAGTTATTACTGAAGGTGGCCTTTCCAGCTCCTATGAGGTTGCAGTCAGCATGGCTTGTTCCCCTCCCCCCTGCACAATACTTTAAATGTTTAACAATATCTTCGATTTATCTTTCCCCACCCATCGCTGCAAAAAAAAAAAAAAAACAACCCTCCAGTCAGTTGGTAATGGCATGTCCTAGTAAGTGTTTGGACATAGCATTCTGGTCCCCAGTGTTCTTATTGGCAAAACACTTTCCCCTTACTCTTCGGTGTCACTAAATTAAAACACTTCAGGACAGAAAGCTGAGGTTTGTGTTTAATAAAAAGTTTAATGAAGATTGACATATTAAAGAATTCAGCAGACTTGTTTTTTACAAAAAGATGATGTATAACATTATATACCTGGGTATCTCCTTATCAGCATGATTTTACAAACATAGGACTTCTGTTTATGCTTACTTTTGACAAGTCAAATATTGTTCAGTTTCTGAGGGCAGTTTGGATAATGGAGGTAAGAGTAATGAAGCTTTTGTTTATTTGTTTTCTGTTAAGAAAAATTTGCTCATTCATAGTGAAAACAGCAGTCAGGGATGTTCAAGTCAGTGAAAATCCAAAATTTAGACAACACTAAACCATTAAACGGCAACAAAGGAATAAAAATGGAAAAGGCTGTATTGCACAGAATGCAAATGAATGAAAATAAAAGGGATCCCTTCAATATTTTCTCATGACTTTCCTTTCAGCCTGCCAAACCACTTAACCTAGTTCTAAAAACCTTCCCCTTGCTTCTGGAGAAGGGGGAAATATCCTTTAAAACAGGCTAACAGCTTTGCCAGTGTTGCTACCAGCAGACTTGCATAGCTGCTTCTCAAAACAGGAAAAAGCCTCAACCTGTATGCTGCTTTCTGTAGGGTCCAAGTGCCATTCCAGATGTGCTAAACAAGTCAGTCTTGACCCATCTTACACAGGGTGATTGTATACACACAAGGGCCCAGCTATTATTGAATCTCTTAACCACCATGCTTTGATTTAATGTATAGTGACCTACAAATTATTAACTCATGCCCATTCAGACAAAAGTTTCCTACCTAATTCAGCACACAGTGGCATTAACTGTAAGCTAGTTTGAGTAGTAGCTGAAGGGTTGCTTAGTTCATTGTTTCCCAACCTTGCATCCCCAGGTGTTTGTGGACTACAGCTCCCAGAAATCCTGACCATTAGAACTAGTGTTGAAGGCTTCTGGGAATTTTAGTACCAAAACATCTGGAGACCCAAGTCTGAGAATCGCTGCTGTAGCCTGTCATATGAAAATGTGAACTAATGTGTCTTGAGACCTCAAGCTTTGCCAGCCCACTGCAGTCAAACAAGTATAAATCATCTCCACCGTTGCACATACAAACGTTCCTCAGTGTCTTGTTCAATTCCTTTGGAGTCAGAGATGAAAATCAACTGGACTGAGGTTCACATGACTTGGATTTTTCAGGCATGTGCCTCACTGCAGGTGTTCATTCAGCCCAGCAGGCCATTTGATTTGTAGCTGTAAGCACTGTCTGAAATTTCCACTATTTCTCTGCAACTTTTGAGATACTTTTATCTTAGAGTAAGTGAGCTGACATTGAGGGCCACTGGCCACCTGGTAAGCCCATGGCTGAGCTGTGTTTTGAGCCGTGTTTCTTGGGGCAAAATAGTTATGCTTTCCAGTTATTGCTGCTCAGTGGTTCTTCTGTCCCTTTGATGTTACAGAACGACCAAGCCATTTTCCTATTTTTCTTATCCTTGCAAAATTCTTGTCTTAGAAGAAAGGAACGGAGACACATTTGTTAAAAGATTCACAAGACTAGAGGATATTTACCAGAAAACAATTACAGAAGACGGGACATTGAGAGTTTCTAAAGTGAGTTCTGTAGGGTAACTCTCAAGGCTGTGATTGCCATGGACAAAAGAACAACAGAGTCTTTCTTGGTAATTTGTAGCCAGCTTTGCAGATCCATTAAGCTAACAGTCACTGTGAGGGTACATTAATTTCTGTTTACAGCAATCAGTCCCTTTCCCCAGATGTTTAAGACGTGTGCTAAATTCTGCCTTCCTTTATAAGGTGCTTCACTGAGAACAATCATCTTAATATTTATTTTTTATTTATTTATTTACAAGATTTTTTAGCCGCCCCACTACCAAGAGGTCTCTGGGCGGCATACAACAAGTATTAAAAACTCTAAAACAATAAAATTCTTAAAACTATAAAATACAATACAGTTAAAACCAGATACAGTACAAATTATAAATTATAAAACCCTGCTACTCATGTGTCCAACCAAATAATCTAATTAAAATGCTGGCCAAACAGGAAGGTTTTTGCCTGGCGCCAGAAAGCCAAAAGGGTTGGCGCCAGGCAGATCTCCATAGGGAGGGCATTCCAGAGTTGGGAGGCAACTGCCGAGAAGGCCCTGCTTCGACATGCCACCCCCTTATCTCTTTGAGGGATTGCACCTTGAGCAGGGACTCCTGGCCTGATCTTAAAGTACGGGCAGGCTCATATGGAAGAAGGCAGTCCTTTAGGTAGCCAGGTTCTAAGCCATTTGATGGGGGTCCATAATATTTCAGATGGTGTGATACCAAGATAAAGATAATTTAGCTTGAACAGTGCATATAAGTGAAGAGATAGCATGGACATCATAGTCATTTTAAAAATCTTGCTGTTTTGACCCTCAAATTACCTTGCTATCTCCACATAATTTATTATTTATGGTATTGATAGCCGAGAGCCAAATGTCCTTATGGGCTACCTGGAATTTTTCATTTTCTCCATAGAAGAAAGGAATTTCTTTCTCTTCTCTTCTGTCTTTTACCTTTTAAAAAGTGGATAAAGCTTTCAGTTAACTACTTCTTTCTTTTCTAAAAACACAAGAATCTGGCACACAGTACTTGTGAGCTTTCGGTACCTCTACACCTTCTTCCTCTGATTGCATTATTAGTCTTGACTGCTGACTGCAACCTCAGGGAATTGGGGCAGCCTCATATTCAATAGGATGGTTGCCTGTCTTGAATGTCAGTGTATTTGGGGCATCTACGTGTATTTATTTATTTGGATGGCCAAGGCATGCCTCCAACATTCACCAATGTGTTTCTTCAATCGCATGACCATTCCATTGAATAGCCTCCAATGTTTTCATCCACAGACTTTGTTTTGCACATTGATCATAAAATTATTGAAAGTAGCAAAATATATATTTATAGACAAATGCACCAGTACTGATTGACTCTCAAAAATAAGGTCACCACCTTTTTTTAGCGGCTGTTTTGTATGTAGGTTTCCAGTTGAGAGAGACCAAACTGTGGCTTTAGCACTAAGCACACTTATGTACATACTGTATGTACGTACATCGTGAAACATGCTTCACTTCAAAATGTGTTTCTCGTGTTTGATATTTAAAGCTATTACATTTTCTGACTTGGGTTCCCTAGCATCATGCCCGGTTTTGTTTATGTACTTTTTTAAAAGAATACAGGTTCAGGTGTTGACTTTGTGAAGTGGATCCTAGCTTTTGAGCTTGCTTGGCAAAAATGGCATTTCATGTTCACCGATGAGCATGGAGGAAGGATAGAAGGTTTCTTATTGTAAGTCTCTCGATGCAGCTTATTAGCTACCTTCTAGTGAGCTGTACGCTGATAACAGACTCGGTAATTAAAACATCTGTTTGGTGAGAAGTTGTCATCCCTGTATTACACAGGATAATAATTAAATCCCAAATTCTTTATCTTTGTTTCCCCCCCCCCCCAAAAAAAAAAGATTTTATAGTGCCTGCAAGATAGGAGAAAGGGAGAGAACTGTATAGAGTCAACAGTTCCAGGCCCAAGCTGGTAGACTTGTAGAGGAAAACAAAATTCCTCTTGTGGAAATGCCAAGGCAGAAGAAAGGCACTGCCCTAATGCTGATGTATTTAAGCAGGCAAAACTATTATAATGCGCACCAGTGTTTTTGGCTTGGGCTGATGTTCCGAGAGTGACTCATTTCACTACACTGTGCCACTGTAAATATAACCTACTTTCTTTTGTAGCTGTCACAAAGCTTCTTTGTATCACGGAAGACTCTGTGAGAAACGTGGAGTCAGTGCTTTCCAAGAATTAAATCCTTATTAATGTATCTCTCTTGGAAGCTTTGGCAAACGTCCGCTTCTAGGGTACTTGGAAAAGCCTCTCTGTCCTAGTGGCATGCCCTAAAGGCTCCCGTAACCCTCTGTGTTAAGTGAAAAGCAGGTGCACAGGGCTGGAGCAGGTTTTGGAGGTTCAAAGGAGAAAGAGAAGGCCTTTTCTAGCTCCATAAGGGCTGGAAATCCATCAGAGAAACCACCTCCTCGGACTGTAGTCTTGACCAGTTTCGTAATTTCTCTAGGACTCTGTGGGTTCAGCTCAAAGGCTTTTTCATATTCTTTCATAACCAGTGTGAAAAGTGAAATTAGGGTCCATGCAAGATTAAACTGGCAATGTAGCATGAGCCTTCACTTTAGGAATGCTTCCAATACTCACTTGTAGAACATCTTGGGCTGATCAGTATGAATTTTAAAAAATCTGAAGATCAGATTTTTTAAAAATGATCTGCAAAACAGCACCATAATGCATGAATGTAATGTGAGAACCTTTTACGTTTCTCATCACGGTTTGCTTTTTACCCTCATTTGTACAATTGGATGATCTCTCTGGTTTCTTCTGCATACTGGAAGATGTTCAGCACGGTCTATTGGTTTGGTTGTCATGCTTCTGTCTTGTTTCACAGAGAACATGCAGCTTTGGTGGCTTTGACTTGACAAATCGTTCATTGCACATTGGAAACAACTTGGATCAGATGGTGAGTAAAAAGACTCAGATCACAACACAAACTTTCCTACATCTTTTTACAAATGACATTCTATCGCACAATGTAATAATCTGTCATTCAAATTAAAATGCAACAGCTACTGCCGTAATATCAGCCGAAAAACAGTATCTATTCTTGGTTGCAACAAACCAACAATTGTACTATTTTGAACGATTGTACATTGTGGTAACTAGAGAGGGTTTCTTTTATACCATCCGTAACTGTTATGCACTTTCCATAGAATCATACTAATTAAGACACCTATTTATACTGGAGGGATAAATAACCTTCACGTGTGTACTATTGTACACAATACATATTTAAAACTATTTTTATTATTATTCAGAGGCATTAATGCCTAGGCTATGTTGAGCTCTGGTGAACCTGGTAAAAGATACAGTCCATTCAGCTTAGAAAAGATCCCTGGAGGGGTGGGAGACAGCATTCCTTGTTATTGTGTGATATCTCAGAGATGCTCACTGCCTTATCCAGGACAGCACTTGCCTTTTTCTAAGCAACCAAATATTTTAAATATTCAATGGGGATGTTGTAAAGAACCAGAAGTATGACTTCATTTTATATCCTTAAGGGCTGACTACCTTAAAATATGTGGACCTTTCTCTTTTTCTTTATGATGAGCCACCGTCAAGATGGGATTACACATCCTTTTTCTCTTTTTCTAAGTTTATTGCAGAGGAAACACAACAATCATGGCAAATAGGCATTTACAATTCTATTCATGTGTATCCATGATTAGATCATGGAATGTAATCAACCTTGTGACCATTCAAAAATGTTCTCTCCTTTTCTCTGCAACTTCTAATTCGCCTGATATCATTATGTCTAGATTTTTTTTGCACATTCCCCCCCCCCATTACACTACACTAAGGTGATACTTTCCTCCAAATACTCTGCATAAAAGACTGAAAAGTACCACTTTTATTTCTCCCTTTTCCCTTTCCTTGAAGCTAAATTCATGATTGCACCAAGGATTTTTGAGAGCTGGGTTCTGCTAATAATAAAATATCCTTCCTCTGTCTCTGGGAATCCAAATCCGTTAAAGGTTTGGGACTGCCATCCTTTTGTGTGTGTGTGTGTGTGTGTGTGTGTGTGTGTGAGAGAGAGAGAGAGAGAGAGAGAGAGAGAGAGAGGATTAAAATGGTTCTGAAAACATCCCAGTTAGAACACTGGCCAAATGGATGGGTTCTCCAGGGGAAGTTGGGGGGAGGAGGGGAATGGTGAAGTACAGCTGCAGAAGGCTGAGCTCCTGGAAAATACACATCCAAACCGTTGGCTTCTTATTCCTCCCCACTTAAAAAATCAAAACAAAAAATGATTGGCTAATTGGCTCCATGAACTGCTTATAAACTCTCAGAGGGACCTATGACAGCGCAATGCCAGACTTGATGGATTGCGCTCTGATCCATTGAGGAAACCTTTGTGTCACCATGGTCCCTCTGGGTTCTAGTATTGCCATCTACCCACTCAATGTCTTCTACGAATCTTAGAGCTCTCTGAATCATCAAGTTTAACCCCTGCCAAAGGAGTCACAGTGGGGAACTAAGCTCCCAATCTCTGGCTTTGCAGCCAGACACCTGAACCACTGAGCTACCCAGCAATGGTTTAACTCTCAACTTTCCTCTGTTTCTTAGAATTAACATTATAAGATAAAATATTTTAATCTTTAATTAATATTTAATACATGTTTAGGATTATAAATAGTAAATACTGTAATATGCTTACGTAAGATTCAGGTCCTCTTTTTCTCTTTCTGCTATTTGGGTGGTGGTGATGGTGGTTAAAAACAGCTTTGCAATAATGCTGAGCACACAAAAAATAGAATCTTAATAGCTGCCCCATAGAAATCTTATAGTCGAGTTTGCAGTCTCTGCAGTTGTATTTTTAAAACAAAACAAAAATGCAGACAGATTACACAAACCTGAATATCATGTGTAGTTTGACTGTACAACAGCTGTGAATGTCACAACAGCAACAGTTGGTCAAATATATATGTTTAATGTTTGCCATTGCCAGGTGACTCTGCCTTGAATTTAAGCAAGCAGAGTATTGTTTATCAAGATTCCTTCATTATAAAGTGAAAAGTAAATTCAGTGTATAAGAAATAGGATGTGAGATTTCAGTTGGGCTTGAAATTATATATCTGAATCTCCAAAATATTAAAGATAAATAATTGGACGGTGAGTATGTGCTTCTCTGTCAGCCCCTCCTCCTCTTCCCATTCACATAGCTTCTTTGGAATGGAGATGTATTTATTTATTTAAAATATATTTACCCCACTGTTCTCTTTTGAAAGGACCCAAGGCGGCTTACAACATTGATGGACAAGGTAAAAAGTTGGAGATAGTGTACAACAGTTATCAAGAACCTTAAAACACAATATCTGAGGCTAACAATGATTGTGAAGAGGCATCCTATATTATTAGGAAGGCAGTATTAAAGCTTAGAACAATAAGCAAACAAATAAAATTTGTTTGTTTGTTTATATTTCTATACTGCCCCCTTAGTGCAAAAGAAAAATGTCATGCAGAGATGGAAAACCAAACATGGAATATCACAAGTCGTACTGCAAATTCAGTCCAGCCAGCAGTGTATAACAGTCCATCTAAAAGTCACATAGCAGAAAGGCAGTCACTCAGGGAAAGCGGGAGATGGTCGAAGGGAGGTGGAGGATTTTCTTTGTTCAACTTCTTTTTCCATTTTACAGGGCAAAGATGGTGATTTTGTTTACAAGGAAGTGATCAAATCCCCTTCGACTTCTCGCATATCCCTTGGTAAAAAGGTGAAATCTGTAAAAGAAACCATGAGGAAAAGGATGTCTAAAAAGTACAGCAGCTCTATGTCAGAGCAGGTATGTAAGTTCATCCGTTTGCTTGTTTGCTCTAAATTAAACAGCTTGATGCCTTACTTCCTGGAGGAAATATACAAGGGACTCCCAATAACTAGGTTTTGGGTAAGAATTATTAAAACAGCTGCTCTACCCTCCTTCATCTGACAGAATGCAAGATTTTTCTAATGCTGTTGATGATGACCTTTGCATTTGTGAAGAACAGTTTTTACAGAAACTGCCATCTTGTTATGAAATCTGGTTTCCTGGGCTTCACAGGTCAGGCTCTCTCTGTGGGTGGTTCTTTGTAGTTGTCACAGGGGCAGGGGCGTAGCTTGCACTTCCTTTCACTGGTCTTACAGGAAATGTTCCTCCCCTCCACCTCAGTTGCCCTGACACAAGATTTGCCTTCTCCCCCCAGCATGGGCAAACCTGAAGCAGAAAACAACACAGGAAGCTAAAAGAGACCAAGTGAAGGGGAGGAGCCCTACCAGGCAGAGGCAGTGCCAGCTTCTGTGTCCCCTGTTTCTCATTTGTCAGGTACCACAAGTCCCCTCCCAGACCAAAGTCAACTTGGGAGGGAAGGAAGAACATTGGAAAAGTTAGAGTGGATAAGTTAAAAGGGGAGGAGTAGTGAGCACCTGGCAACCCAAGCCAGCAGTCACCTGTGTCTTGGAGTGATTCCCATATGGACATGTCGTGGGTGCCCTCAGAAATGGTGGCAGGGCCAGGGAGTGCTGCTCATATTCCCAGAATGTAAGTGTTTTCCTGCAGAGAGGGAGGTGAGAGGAAGGATGCCAGCAGGAGACCAGGCTTTCCTCATCCTCTCTTCCCTCCCAAGCAGCTGTAACTGGTAGCTCTGCAGACACGGCAGAAGCAGGGGGAAAGAAGGTTCAGCTGGATTGCTCCAATGGTTTTCCTTCTTCTTCCTCATTGTCCTTCTTGCAGTGCTTCTTTCCTTCCCCTAACGGCCCACTGCACCCCTACCTCTGCTTCCGTTCCTTCCTACTTTTCTAGTTTTGAAGCTGCCCACAGACAGGCAGGGTGTCTCTCAATGCCACCCTTCACTCCAGACATTGAGGGTGGCAGCTCACACAGCACCTTTTCCCTCTGCCTGCTTAGCTGCCACCTCAGCCCTACCTCAACTCCTTTGCAGCTCCCGGTTTTGGAAGACGGATGGTGGGGAAGGGAAGAGGGTGGGGTAGGCAGAGGAGGATGAGGGGAGGATCTGCCTTCTCCAATCAGCCAGGCCTTCCGCTGCTGCTTTGCGCCTAGAAGGAATGTTTGCTCTTAAGTGACACTGTGTGCTTGCTGACCCATAGGCCGGTCTGCCCCAAAACTTGAAAGTGAAAGGGAACTCAAAGACGGGATGAGGTGGCGTGAGGCAGGCGAGGGCAGAGGCAGTCTGAGCAGCCCTGGGGTCTGAGGACAAGGGCTCCAGCAACCACAACCCCACCTCCGCTGCCCCCTTTCCTTGTGCTTCTGTTTATCTTCCGAGCTGCTGAAAGAGAGGGCAAGAGAAGGAGGGAGGCCAAAAGGCCTCTTCTCCTATTGCCTCCCTGTGCCTATTAATACAAAAGAAAAAATGTATACAGTTTCCAGTGATGGTGTGGAAACCCCGTGGAAAAATAATGTTCATTGTCTACTTCTGAAGCTTGCAGAGAGAATTCTCACAAGCACCACTGCTTTCTCAGCAGACTATGCCAATGTGTCAAGAAAGCCTGTCTCATTGAGGACAAGTTATTTTGTGAATACTCTTCATGTTTCTAGTTTTCTGACACTGTCAACTACTACAACTGCATCCCTACAAAACTAGCCTTAGGTTACAATGTAGTAAAGCAGTCTTAAGACCCTTTCAAAGCTACATACTGTGAAAAGAGTGTCAGTAAAATCATAAAAGAAAGTTAGGATAGAGTTAGGTCAATAAACGTCATGATTTCATTGTCTACATCGTCTGGTAGCTTGCTGCCCGTGAACAAAATTATATGCCTCCTTCTTGACTTGTGACAGCGTTGCAATGTGCCAAACACATGCTCCACATTGTGCAACAACATGCAGTCATTTGCAGGAAGACGGTCGTTTTCCAAGTGGAAAAATAAGAGAAAAATAAGTGTGTAAATATAATTGCTCTCTTAATATTAGACAACATCATGTTTGTGCCACTGGGATGTGCTGGGTGTTATGCTTGGCAATTGGGAACGGCACAATTAGATTGTGCAGTCAGTCATATGGCTCCAGTTGTCACAACTCGGCAATGCACTGGCGGAAGTGCTTCATGTGTATAGCACATCTGCCTTGGTGTTGTTGTAGCTACCGTGGGTGTAATTTCAAATCATGGCCACATGCCTAAGCAAGAGTCTTTTAACCTCTAATTTGTAAAAAGATGGTTAGGCTTTCCAGTAATGGGAAGTTAGACACAGAGTTTCTTAGTTTTTTTGCTCTGACTCAGAGGGCTGCATCACAAAACCCATACCAAGGAAGCGCACGTTGGCTTAAAAGCCTGTAGGTTTCATTTTGTCTAGCAAACCTTGCCAAGGGAGAAGATGTGGCATCAAAATTCCACACAATTGATCCTATATACATAAGTTGACATTCAAAATTTGTTTGCGGGGCGGGGGGGATGCATTTTTTGAAGTTGCTCTTTCAATTCCCTTTAGCCAAATTCAGTTTTCCAAACGTGTTGCGTTTGGCAGATTTTGCTCAGTTTGGTTTGGTAGATTGTCAAGATGTCCAAAGCACTTTAAAAAAGAGATGACTTTTTCATCATTCTTTCCACTTGAGTGGTCGGCTTAAGAAGGAGTTGCTGACTGGCAACCACAGCCTTTGGAACAGGCTGTAAGAACCACTTCCCGCAGTTAAAGACTGCCCTCTAGGGGCCTGTTGAATAAATCAGGTGGCAGCACTGGACAAATACAAATCATTCAGGACCTGACGGCAGCTAGCCTTTGATAAGCAGAATATCCTAGCATATGTTTATCTCCATGTCCTGGAAAAAACAGTTGGGGTAATGACCGCAAAGCTAAACTCACGTCTCCAGATGTCTTTTTCTTTTCTATTCTTATCCCCCATAACATGGGACTGATTTCAAGCCAGAAGCCTTTCAAGGATGGGCTGGCAACTTTCATTGTATGTTTGCTCCTCGTGGGTCTGGAGCCTTCAGTCGCTGCTGGTGTTCCAAAGTCGGTGCCTCTGGATCTGTGCAAAAACGAGACAGTCTTTTATTGTTTGTCAGGAAGCAAAGTATCTTGTCTACCAAAATACACCATCTAAAAATAAGGTCATTAGTTACGTTGTGGGATGCTAGTAACACATTGCCAGGTTGATTTCCCAGGGTTCATTTTAGATGCATCAGATTAGTATAAGAGTGCAGTGTAATGCTGACGTTGCCACTTTAGCAACATCGCAACAATTGCATGCTGTTACAAGTGGAGCCAGGTAACCACCGCTCATAATACTGATCAGTCTTATTTTAATTAGGATGAGGATGGTGGTGCTGATGGTAAATATCCTGAGAAATCCATCGTTTCACTGGGATGCGTAGTCGCCCCCTCAGTGTGGATCCCATCTATTGCATGTCATCATTTTGAGAGTCTTTTGTAGACAGCCTTTTGGTTTTAAGCCTCTCTGCCCATAGCCGAACTGTTCCTTGGGCAAGTCACACACCATCTGCTGTTGTTGATGCATACATAGCCTTACCACGTTGGAAGGATCTGTGGGGGGCTTTTGCTCCACAGGGGCAATCTTTGAGATCCCAGGATCCCCTCCATAGCTCAGTGAGGCAGTTTTTAATAACAGAATCATAGACTAGTGAACTTGGAAGGGGCCTCTGAGGCAATCAAGTCCAAACTCCTGCTCCATGCAGGAATACAAATTCAAAGGATATCTGCCAGGTGGTTTCCCAGATTTCACTTGGGTGCTTCCAGTGCTGGAACACTCACCCCTTCTTGAGGTAATTGGTTCCATCGCCATGCTGCTCTAACAGTTAGGAAGTTTCTTCTGATATTTAGCCAAAAGCTAGGCTCTCTTAACTTCAGACCTTTGTTGTGCATCCTGCATTGTGGGATGATGGAGAAAAGATCCTGCCTCTCCTCTGTATGACAGTCCTTCAGATATTTGAAAAAGTATGATCATATCACCCCCTCAGCCTTCTTTTCTGCAGGCTAAACATGCCCAGTTCTTTCAGTCTTTCCTCATAAGGCTTGGTTTCCAGCCCCCTAATCATCCTTGTCACCTTCCTTGGAACTTGTTCCAATTTGTCAACTTCTTTCCTGCTGTTTGGCATCCAGAACTGGACACAGCAATCAAGGTGAGACCCTAAGTAGTGCTGAATAGAGGGGAACTAGCACCTCAAGGGATTTGGAAATTATACTTCTCTTAATACAGCCTAAAATAGCATTTGCCTTTTTCTAACTACATCACACTGTTGGCTCATATTCAGCTTTTGATTTACAGCAATTCCAAGGTCCTTCTCACTTGGAGTATTGCTGAGCCACATGTCTTGCTCCCCCCACCCCATCTTGTAACTGTGCATTAGGTTTCTTCTTCCTAGGTGCAGTACTTTGCACTTAACCCTGTTAAATTTCATTCTGTGAAATTTAAGATGACCAGAGTTACTCCACCATGGTTGGTGCTAATTTTAAAATGACTCTCACTCTTTTGTAATAAGCTGAAGTAAATGCCACTTCTTAAATTGGATTGATCTACTGGTGATGTATCAGACTTTGTCTTCTTTTACTAGCTTTTATACAATTGTCCCTTGTACAGGGCCAATTTAAAAATCGTGATCCATGAGAATGGCGAGCCTTAATGTGTTTAAAATATGAAGAATAATCTCTCTTGACAACATAATTGAACATGTTGGCCTGTATCCAATGTCC
Source organism: Phrynocephalus versicolor (assembly GCA_023846285.1). Taxonomy (NCBI): domain Eukaryota; kingdom Metazoa; phylum Chordata; class Lepidosauria; order Squamata; family Agamidae; genus Phrynocephalus; species Phrynocephalus versicolor. The sequence continues at coordinate 16,307,576 of JAHTLZ010000114.1, forward strand.
TGCTGGCAGCTGAATACCAACGCAACAGATCAAACCCTACCCCCTTGCAGCCCTCTCTGCTGCCCAAAATGTAGTTCTGATGTTCAGTTGCCAGCATGCCGTTGGATGTAAGCCAACATATTTAATCTTTCCTGACCCTCCTGCAGGGGTTTTAGATGGGAAAAGGTGGGAGGAGGGGGATGAAGTGGGAAGGGATCACCCGCTCACGATCCTACTAGCAAAAGCGGTTGCATCAGCAGAAGTACTTAATTGGATCCTGGTCTTTATTATACTGGACCAACAACCAGTCTGAAAACCTGATGTGAATGGGAAGGAGCCAAACGTATTCTTTTAGTGCCTTATTTTGGAAGTTTTGTCTCTTAGCACAAAAAGACTTTGTGGTTGCCATTGACTCTTACCATCACTTACGGTGACACTGAGGCCCTTGGATTGTTGAACTCAACTGTTTCTAATCATAAATGCTCAATAAATGATTTGGATTGGTTTTTAGATATACTCATTTTTTCCTCCACAACGCCAACAAATGCAATGTTTAAACAAAATAAATTTGCCCCATTCCTGCAAATATAGCCCATCTGTCGGCACCCACTTAGCTTTGTGACAGATCTTAGCATCAGTGGAACAGGGTAAGAGCCAACAGTATCTAATTGCAAGGCCGTGTTGTGATCCCACAGTTTGGTAAGATGTGCATAGAGGTTTTTGCAAAGTTGGCAGGAACAAAAGGATTCAAGACAGGAGTGCAGGAAATACAGACATGAGAAAAATGGAAGGCACTTCCTTATTAGCAATCTGTGGCTTCAGTCCTCCAATTTTTTCTGGAGATTTGCTTGATTTGTGGGAGATGTTTCCTGATGACTCTGCAGCATGTAAATAACAGGCTTCATTCAGATGGTTTGTGATTGCATGTTTGTGAAATAGCCAGCAATTCATGTATATCAGCAGGTTTTTGGTTTTTTTTAATTTCTTGCTACAGATAGTCCTGAATATTATACTATATTATTTTTTGCATTGTCATATATCAAACAAAATACTTTATTTTCCACCAGGATATATCTATGCCCACCCATATGCATTCATAAATATAAATGAATGCTCTCTTAATTGTATATCACTCCCAGAATTTAATGTTTTGATCTTTTTGAATAGGAAGGAAGGAGGAAGGAAGGAAGGAAAAATTCACATTATACTTTGTCTAAAGAAAGTTTGCTTTATTTACAGTTTTCATAACTGAGCTACATTGTCAAATTCATTTAGTTTCACACTTTCCATTTGAAAAAGCATGTGCTAGTCGTTAAATCCAAGCTGTGATATTTATATTTCATCTGCCATTTCATTTCTAGTGTGTTATCATTTCAGGCGTCTTCAGCACATTATACTTGGGAAAAGCAGATTCTAAAGTTTACAAATATAGCATGATTCTGAAAAACACAGGGAAGCAGAAAATATGTAAACAGATACAAACACTGGCCACAAGTCTTAAATTAGTGTTTTAATTTATTGCATATTTGCAGTAAAAGATTTTTAGAATCTTAATGTTTTTCTCAATATTGAAACTTGAAGCCTGCTCTGTGTATTTTTAAGGCCATTGTACGACACACATTTATTGGGGAGAATGGATGGTTAACGACTGAAGCAGGAGGGGGCAACCTTCCCTGAAAGTTGGGATGGAGCCTTAAATCACCCTACTGAACACTGTTGAACCAAGTGGAACAGGAAGACATGCACAGGATTATGTTGTCTAACAAATAGCTTTACAATAACAACAAACTACAGAATGAAGTTCTCAGGCTCATTTCCTAGCATGAGGAACAGGAGATAAGGAAGACAGCAGACTGAGATCTTGGAAATGTGCCACAAGATTGAGTAGAGAATAGTGTGTCTGTAGGATCAATAGTCTGGTCTCCTACAAGGTTGTTGTATGTTTGCTACACAGCAGAAGTATTCATACCTATTAGCTGTTTTGAGTTTTTCAGGCTCTTTGGCCGTGTTCTGGAAGTTTTTATTCCTGACATCTCGCCAGGAAAGTTTCTACCCTTACAGTGTTTCTACCTTTACAGAAAACAGCAGTTCCAACAATCCATGTATAGGACTCATAAAATAAATAATGTGGTAATTTTCTTACAGGATTCCAGCTTGGATGTAATGCCGAAATCCCCTCAGTCACCACAACCAGATACTGATAATACATTCATACCTATACTCAAGAGCGACAGGTTCTCATAAGCAAGCTTAAGTTGTCAAATGCAAGAGTCAGCTGTGAGAATTGGCAAGCTATCGCTGTTGTGCTGTACATGTTTTTCAGGGAGCAATTTTTCCTGAACAAATTAGCATATTGAATGCAAGCAACATGAAATACACATTATCTCAGTGCTTCCATTGCAGATAAATATAATTCTAATCACTCTCAGGAGCCTTTCGTTCTCTGGATTTTTGCAAAAGGTGTGAAAACAAGCTAGATGCTGCTGGATTCATATAACCAGTGGGTGAAATTCTGTCGCTTAGCATACTAAATTGCACTAAAGTAAGCCCATTGAATCAAAAGGGATTTGGCAAATCAATGTGTCCATACATTCCATTAATTCAAATGGTCCTAAGTTAGCAATGGAGTAGGCCCATTTGAATCAATGGAATGTATGGAGGGTTGATTGGTTCAGTGAGTCCACTCTAGTGCAGCTTGCTCTACTAAGTAACAGGATGTTAGCCAGAAGACTCAGTACTTCCTACAGTTTCCTGGCTTCTTGTTACACCCAAAATCAACCAGTTAGAGATACATCTGAGTGAGTACGAATGGGAGGAGCATCTTCTAGAACTGACTTTTACAAAAAGAGCTGGCTTTTTTAAAAAATTGACAATCCTCATGCTTGCTTCATTTGTGAATTAGGTTTCCTCATGACTTGAGGGAATTGTTATTTGCAAGTTCCTTTCACTCATCCTGGTAGGAAGAACAAGGCTTATCATGTTGCGCCCAGTCAGGCCTTCAAGAGATTACCACAAACCAGATGTCTTGCAGTGTTTCTGCCCTTACAGAAAACAGCAGTTCAAACTTTCCATGCATAGGACTCATAAAATAAATAATGTGGTGGTTTTCTTTCAGGATTCCAGCTTGGATGTAATGCCGGAATCCCCTCAGTCACCACAACCAGATACTGATTCACTGGATAAACCCAAGCTGAAAGCTGGTGGTTCAGTAGAAAGTTTGAGGAGCTCCCTAAGTGGACAGAGCTCAATGAGTAAGTATCAACCCACCCCAGTTTACATGTATCAGCCTCAACCTGATAAGTGGTGATTTGTTAGACCAGGCATGTCCAAAGTAAGGCCCAGGGGCCAAATGCAGCCTGTTTTCAAATTTTGAGACCCACAGCCTCTTCTCTCCACCGGCTCAGACTGTCACGAATCTCCACCAGCGGGCCCCCCATACTGGATGGAGACATCAGCTTGCAGTTTTACAGTTTGCCTGCCCTCCCCGTCTCTGCCCCCCCCCCAGCCAACTGCCCAGCCTGCCCCCCCAGCCCTGTTGCTGCAGCATCCTCCCTGCCTCCTTGCATGTCCTAGAGGCTTGTACAAAGTCTGGCCCTGGGCCCAAATGCAGCTGAATGGTAGGCCCCCACACATTTTCACCTCACCAAATCTGGCCCTCCTTGCAAAAAGTTTGGACACCCCTGCGTTAGACCAAGAACAGAACACACTTGTTGTGCACTCTGTTCCTTCCCGTGTCTTCTTTTGGCATTTATCTAATTAGTAAATCTGGTTTAATATAACCCTGTAGTGGACTGTCATAATGTATAAGACAAAGGAGAAGGGAGACTCTTTCCAGACCTGAGAAGGATGAAAAATATCCGCTCCCTGTTTCAAATAAATTGTCAGATTTTGCACTGACGAGTGTTTGATAGTACTTGAAAATCAGTGTTTCCTTGATAATGCTTGAAAAATCAGTGCTTTGAGAACCTGGGCATTCTCACTTGATGAATAAAAATGTAAAACTTTCTGGCAGCACTTAGTATTTAGGCAAGTCTTAAAATAGATATCCCGCATGTAGACTTCCAGCTCCTTATTTCTTTTAAATTAATGATTACAAGAATTGGACTGTTATTTTAAAGGAGTGTCAGGAAGGTACTTCATATTAGGGCTACCAGCAGGCATCATCAGCCCCTTCTACGTATCCAGACTGTGATGCAAAGCAGTCAGAGGAGTCAAAAATGAAGTTTCTGTTACTAAATACTGTACTTCGTACATGAAGATTTTTAAATTCACAGCCAAATTTCAAGTTCCATTGAGATATTTATTTATTTATTTATTTATTTATTTATTTATTTATTTATTTATTTATTATTGCATTTGTATCCCGCCCATCTTCCCGGAGGAACTCTGGGCAGCTTACAGAGTGACGACAGAGCGCAATATTCAGAATACAATATAACAAACCACAGCTAAACAGAGTAAAGCAATAAAACAATTTTAAAAACACAGAACACATAAGCGCCCTAGCATCGCCAACAAAGGGGTCTATAATATGCCTTTGTCTTAGAAAAGAAAATTATGCAGAAGCCATGTAGATGTTGTGCTTTATTCAGGTACTCCAGCACTAGAGATGTTCAAGAGCAAATTAGACAACCACCGGGCATATATCCTGTCATTTGAATTCCTTCATGGAGCAGAGGGTTAGACTGGATGGCCTTAAAGGCCCCTTCCAACTTCACCATTCTCTGATTCTATTGTTCTCTGATTAAAAACTGCCTCACTGGGTTGTGGAGGGGATTCTGAGCTCTCTGGTTAAACTCTATGGCCCTTTCAGGTTCATGATTCTGTGATTCTAAGATGCAATTATAATGCTGCCTTTATAAATCTTGAGAACGTGTACATTTCCCAAAGACTGACCTATATCTTTTCAAGTACACTAGGACCCTCTTATCCACAGGATCAGCATCCACTGTTTTACTCATCCACTAGTATCCATGGTTTTCAGTATCCACGGCAGGCTTGGAACGAATCCTCAGCAGATATGGGGGTCCTACTGCAACCCAGAACCAGATTCCCACTCACCCCCATTGAACTGCAGCCTGTTACTATATCAAAGTATAACTTCAGTGGTTGCTCCTTTTGCATCCCTTTGTTTTAGGTTAAAGAAAGTTCCCTTTTGACCACAAGCAACCCAGCAATGTTAAGGATGAAATGCATTGGGAGAGCAACTATGCTTCCGGTCCCCACTGTTTCAGCGTGTGCTGTGAAAGCCTGTCACAAGCTATGCAGAGAAAGTGCTGTGGGAAGCCATAGCAGTGCATGGGTCTCTGGGGGCTGGTTAACATAGCTGGGCAATCTTTTTATGAGCCCTGTTAAAAGTTCTAATAAACAGTATAGACTTAAAACCAGCTGTTTGCTGCCGTTCCTTACCTATAACTGTGATAGAAATCAATGTGAAATAAGTGCCTCTAGCATGTCTTGAGTGGCATGGCTGTGGGTGATTGTTTTGTAAATACTTCCCTTTTTTCTTTTGCAAACAGGTGGGCAGACAGTAAGCACTACAGACTCTTCAGCCAGCAACAGAGAAAGTGTCAAGTCTGAAGATGGTGATGATGAAGAACTTCCATACAGGGGACCTTTTTGTGGTCGGGCTCGGGTCCATACTGATTTTACCCCCAGCCCTTACGACACCGATTCCCTAAAACTCAAGGTATTTTTTCTGGATTGAGCACCATATATGAATTCCGGGAGTTTTCCTAAACAACAGTCCGGGCAAGCATTCTAAGCAATTGCATTTGACTGGAATTATTTTTAACAATTTGCTTTGCACATTGTTCTAAACACATCCGATCTCGCCTGATTTCGGAAACTAAGCAGGGTCAGCCCTGGTTAGTACTTGGATGGGAGACCACCGGGGAATACCAGGTGCTGTAGGCGCCTGGAGTAGGAACCGGCAAACCACTCCAGTATTCCTGCCAAGAAAACTCCATGGACATGGAGTCACGAAGAGTCGGTCACAGCTGTAACGACACCACACACACACACACAGAGAGAGAGAGAGAGAGAGAGTCCTTCATTGGAGTAGGAACTGGTAAACCACTCCAGTATTCCTGCCAAGAAAACTCCATGGACATGGGGTCACAAAGAGTCGGGTCACGACTGTAACGACGCAACACTCACTCTGCTTGGTCCCTTTGTGCTGTAGCTGAGTTCCTTTGTGTCTGTTCAGATAGTCTGCATGTGTTCTCTAACTCTGATCCTGGTAATTCTGCTGTGTTCCTTTATTGAAACAACATTCAAGAGAGAACAGCTCTCAGCAGGACGAACTGCAGCAGCCAAGAGTTTGTAAGGCCCATATATACCAACCTAGAAGTAACTGTTTTGTAGGCATTGCTATATAGGTTCAAAATAGGAAGCTTAAGAAAGAAAATAAAACAACAACAAAAGCAAAGTGTGCTGCTTATATTATGCCCCATAGAGCTAGCCTTAAAGCACTCGCTGGGCAGTTTACAACTGATTATGCAGGTTATACTTTCTACTGTTGAAACTTATTATATGGGATGCAAGTCCCCAGCTTCCACACAAACTCTCCACCTGAAATGGAATGTGTACTTTTAGGTGGGGCTGGAAAAGCCCTCTGTGGGCCCTATGGCTTCAAAGTGGACCCACAGATCTTTCAGAATTGCCCGCCCTGGTGTAGATGCCATACACGAGGAGGCAGTTTTGTCTCCCCGTTACCTTTCATGTATAGGCATAAAGTGTATGCCTCTGTGTGTACTCGCATGTGTCTCTGGCAGTGGAAATGATTTACACAATTGTAGACCCTTGATTTTGCATGGGTCGCCTGCTACAGACAACCACGTACATGTCTCTGTAGTTGTTATATTCTAGCATTACTTGGGCATCAGCTGGTGTTTCAAGTAAATGGTTTTTGACAGATCTTTCTTGTATAGGAGGAAACATTGCAGTTAGCTTGCTACTCAGGGAGGTGGTAATTGAGTGTTAACAGTATGCTGTGCAAAAATCCATTTCAGTAACCCAGTAAGAACTTGTCCTTGGCTTAGGGATTAGGAGTACCTAGGAGATGGCAGGAGCCCTGTTGTCTGATCTGGAATCTGCTCAGCCTCTGTAGTATGGGATGTGCCTCTGTGCACATGCGAACACAAACCATTTGTGACAGTTTTAGCACCTTCATTCAGATGTCATTTTCTGCCACACAAATAGTTCTTTCTATATATACTAGCAAGTCCAACTGGAGAGGCAGAGGGATGAGTGGCCAGCTGAAAATAAGTTAATTATCATGGAGCTGGAAATGCGTGCTGCAGATTCATTTCTGCTCTACTTAAAGATTTGACAGACCAGCAGAAAGATTTTCAGAGATTTATTTCTAACGTCAGGCACTTGGGAGGATTTCTTAGTCAAAAAGAATGGTGCACATCATTCTGAGATCTTCTGTACAGGTTTTTGAAGGGCTTTTGTGAGGCATTTGGGGACTGTTAATTTTTTCTCTCTCTCTCCTGCCCGCCCATCCTGCCATAGACATTCTGCAGTATTATTATGATGTGTGTGGATTTTTTTTTTGTTACTCTTTGTATCTGTTGTAAACCACCCAGAAGACAGGCGGTAGATAAGTATTTAAATAAATAAATAAATAAATAAATTTAATGAAATTATTGCCAAAATAAGTAGACCCTAGTCCAGTGGTGGCGAACCTTTGGCACTCCAGATGTGTTGGACTACAATTCCCACAATCCTTTGTCATTGGCAGTCTAGGCTCGGAACTCGGGGAGTTGTGGTCCAAAACATCTGGCGTGCCGAAGGTTTGCCACCACTGCCCTAGAGTATCTCACATTTGTAAAAACAAACCTTGTGACCAACATACCCTCTAAACTTTGTCCTAACTGCACTGGCCTCTGTTCTGTGCACATCTCCTCCTGCTTCAGATTCTGTCATGACTAGAACAAAAACATAATGATTGCGCAAGGAAGAAAAAGCCCTGTGTGGAGCGGTCATAGGTGGGTGCACTCAAGTATGGGTTAGAGGGAACCATGCTTGGGACCTAGTCCTTTTCGTTAATCAAGACTTCTTCCCTTCTTGTTTCAGTCGATCACCAAGTCTGTATATATTAGGATCTATTTTACTTTATGATGTGGTCAACCTCCATTTTAGTAGATAGGCAACTCTAGACCTTCCCAGATGTTTGTCCTGTTATGTCTCACCTGTCCTAGCCAGCATAGCAATGGTGAAACTGTACAGAAACTTCAGGTCAAAAACCTATATGAAGGGCTCAAGTTGCCCATCTATGATTAGTTATTTCCAGTTCCCAGCTTAATATATCCTTCCTTCTGTCATCTACAGAAAGGTGATATTATTGATATAATTAGCAAGCCGCCCATGGGTACCTGGATGGGCCTCCTGAACAACAAAGTGGGCACTTTCAAGTTCATCTATGTGGATGTGTTAAATGAAGAGGAAGAGAAGCCAAAAAGGTCCACAAGGAGGAGACGAAAAGGGCGACCCCCTCAGCCCAAATCTGTTGAAGACCTCCTTGACCGTATCAACTTAAAGGTTGGCTTCTGTTTTCTTATTAACGCTTACAAGTCAGCTACAAATACTTCAGTACTATGGCTGTAAAGCAGAGAACTAAAGCTTCCATTTTAGCTTATAGTATCATAGAATTTCCCTCGTTTGGAGATATGTTTAAGAAATGATCTGAATCTTTGAATCTCCTGGAAATGCTGTAAAATAATCTGGAGCTGGATCACCTTCTCAGTGCTGAAGTTAGGCTGGCAGTATGGTAGCAATGTGGGGAAGGTGAAATCATGAGCTTGTGAAGAAGCATATTGTAGTCTGATACAGAATGTTTATGGTTTGTATTATTTGTAGGTGTTGCCTGATCCCATAATTTCTTTTCTTCATTAAGATTTACTGCTGAGGCTGTGTCATGAGTCAGTAATCTGATTTTTAAAAATATTCCTACCATAATTTTCGTTATTTCATATAAATAGAATCGATATTAATACATGACAATGAATCCTTTCATGGGGTGCGAGGTAAGGATGTGGCAGCAAAAACATATGTTCATAAGCATTACAGAAATCACATTATAATTTAACAGGTATCATGAAGATTATATTTGGATAGGAGTCTACTGTATTTGTTACTTTGGATTTAAATGTTAGTTTAGTTGTAGCCTGTCCTGAGGTGTTCTTTCAAAGTTCTTCGGGGTTGGGGGGGGGAGGACAATGTCAGAAGCATCAGAGTTTAAAATCATTTATTTTCTCAGCTGCTATCCATAAGTGATGTCATGAGGTGGGGAGGGGCAGGGAGAAGAATGTGCTTTCTTCTCAAGGCATTACATCTCGTAGATAAACTGCACAACTCATTAATTTTGAAGAGATGGTCTGAAAAAGCCTGTTCCTGTATTTTAAACATACTTGTCTTTTCTTATTTCATTTCACGAAAAGGGACAGTTATCATCCATTCTTGCTTGTTTTTATTTATTTATTTTTTTATTTTATTTTTTTTGCTAGGGAACATATCCAGAATCCATTTGCTAGTTAGATGTCTTCTTGGAGCAGTCTTCTTTATCCGCTGCCAGCGCAGCAGCTGTGATCACCTACTGTTTCCAGCACAGTCTAATCTTAATGAGGAAACAAATAACAAACACTTTCAGGGGATAGCTTTGAACCATCCTCCTATCCTCCGTCTACCACTTGTTTAGAGTTTATGGAGCTTATTTACATGCTTAGACTCCTTTCTGTATACAAAGCAAAAGTGTTGTGTTTTTATACTGCTCCATGGTGCTTAAAGCACTCTCTGAGCGGTTTACAATTTATTTATGCAGGCTACATATTGCCCAACCCCCAGCAAGCTGGGTACTCATTTTACTGACCTCAGAAGGATAGAAGACTGAGTCAACCATGAACCAGCTACCTGGGATTAAAACCAAGGTCGTGAGCACAGTTCTTGTTGCAGTACATTAGTTTAACCACTGCGTCATGAGGGTCTTATACAAGCAAGGAAAGATTAAGCAGATTTAACTGATGAGTAATTAAGTTCCTAAATTATATTGTCAAATATTACGCACTTCCCATGGTTGCTATCATCCTATGACTGCAAACTTCAAGCAAGCAGTACATCCTAAGTCAAAGGTGGGTGGCTTGCAAAGACTTTGGGGTCATTCCCTCTCTCCCTACCTCTGTAAAATTTGTTTCCCAGAATGACAGGTCATACACCTCAGAAGGCTCTGCAGGGCATGCCTGCCAATCATTCCTTCTTCCAGATCCTGTTTCAGGCCATAGGAGGCCTCTTTTTTAAAGAAGCAGAAAGGGACTTGCTCCAAGTAGGGAGCTCAATGTGCAATATATTGGCCCAATTCCCTCCCCCCCATATTAGCATCTGAAGAGGAACATGCTTTGTTTACCTCTGTCCTAAACCAATGGGAAAACCAAATCATTATATATACTTCTGAT